>CP139502.1:215724305-216297356 GCA_021014915.2 Artemisia tridentata subsp. tridentata | reverse complement strand
GGGAAGTGGAGTGGAGGGTGTTTTGGGTATTAAGTGGTTTTTAATTTTTCAAAAGAGTTTTTTGAAAACTGTTTTGTATAAAAACGTTTGAGATCCGCATTTAATGCTCAACCACTCCACTTTTCCTGTTTTGTGCAACTGTCGAGGTGAACAGTTGTGCCGTCTGCAAAAAGTGTAATTTGCAGGGTTGAGTCATCACATATCTGTTATGTGATTGGAGAGGCATTAAATGCCAAGTGGGTAAGTGGGGGCCCATGAGGTGCATGCCAGAAAGGCAAAAGAACAAATATTCTTATATTAAATAAGAATTCAGTTACCAACCTCGGACATTTACTAACTAGATACATAGAGCATTTAAGTTAGCATTGAATGTCTTCTGAGGGCCCTGAATGACTCTTCATTCAGTGAACCTGCTTGTTCAGGACTTTGGTTTAGTTCCTGATGGTTCAAGGGTTCAGGGAAGGTGATTCAGTTCACTATGTGAAGCTGCAGTTGGTCAAGTTCTTGCAGAAGGCTAACAATGCTCTCTTTCAAGGGCTCACTGAAGACATCTTTGACCAACATTGTGAAGCTGCAGTTCACTATGTTAACCTGAATGAATCTGTTGAACTTTATCGTGATGATGTTAATGAGCAACAATTAGGGATTGCCTACTCCTTGACAACTCTTGATCAGAATCTTAAAGTATTCAACGCTACCCTTTCCAACATTACTAAGAGCGTTGCAACTATTCAAAAGTCAGTGAAAGATGACCCTGTGGTCAATAAGAAGATTCTTCAGGCTTCCGAGACTTTTCAGCAACAGTCAGATCAGTTCACTGAGCTTATCAACATGCTGAAATCCTCCAACCTTCATCGTCTCAGCTCTTCAGTGGACTCCATCAAGTCTTCCCTGTTTCTTCTGGAGGAACATTTGGCATCATGGGCCAAATCTTTGAATTCCTTGGCCTGGAATCTTGGGCCTAGGATGACTGCTATCGAGGCTTCTCAGGCATCTCTTGAAGCCAAGGTATCCACACTTTAGCAAGACACCTCAGACATCAAATACATGATGACTGAGATATATCAGGCTTTCAAAGGTCAGACTGTTCCATCAAATTCAGTGAGCACTCCAACTCCTGCTCTCACAACGGCTCAAGCAACAGTTGAGGGGGAGAAAGTCACTGAAGCATCTTCCAGCCAACGACCTCCTTCTCACACTAAGGGGGAGATTTCTGAAAAAACCCCATCATCAACTCAAGATAAAGGCAAAGGCATTCTTACTACTACTGAGCCTGAGCCTACAATATTGGTGCCTGCTTCCTCAGAGAGAAGGCCTGACCCTGATGAACCAATCAAGGTCCCTTATAAGATCAATGGAGTGATGCACCTTCTCACTGAGGCTGAAATTCAGGCTCATATGGAGAAGGAAGAAGGGTTGAAGAAAGCAGGTGAAGAAGAGAGGCTGAACAAGTCTGCCCTCATCCAGGTGGTCAGTGAAGAGGCCGAAAAGATTGGACTTGAACCAAAAGCCCTTGCTGAAAGGAAAGGTGGTCAGAGCTTTGTGAAAGCTTAGGATGCTGAGATGACTGCGCTCAGGAAGAAAAGAGAAGAAAGGTTGAAAAAGGCTGAGGAGATAAGGAAAAAGAGGATTGAGAAGTACCAATGGGTTATGACAAGCAGACTGAGACCTAAACCAATCAATGATGTAAAGATTCATTAGAACATCAAGCCTGCTGCCATCTGTGTATTCAGAGGTCCTGACAAGAGGAACTTTGAAATTCATGATCCCTTTAGATTCGCTGACTTTGGGATCACTGAATTGGATGAATTGGGTCCAACATATTCAAGAAGTCGAACATTGTTGTCAAAGAACTGATGAAGTCCCTGAAGCTAAGATATGAAAAACTGACAGCAACACCTCAAGAACTTGGTATTCCCTCACTTCTCCCAGCTCCAGCCAGTCAGCCTGCTCCTACTCAGTCCTCTAGAAGAAAGAGGAAACAAATTGAGTCTGAGCCTGAGATCAGAGTTCCTGGCCTTGAATGTAACAGAGCTCTCCCTGAAAGAGTTAAATTTGTGAACAACCAGGTCATTGAACTACCTGAGAGGGGTCTCTTCTTCACTGATGAGTTTGGAGACCCAACCTTCCAAAGATGGAGTGACATTGATCAGGCTGGAATCAAAGCCATGCTTGGTTTTCTCATGATGGCCTCCCCTATCCAGAGTCCTACCAATGTGAGGTTCTGCCATGACCTGAGAATCAAGATTCAAGAACATCCTGATCAACATGAGCTGGAATCCAAGAGACCTAAGCTTGAAGCCCTTGGATACAAACTGGACTGAATGAATCTGCAACACCACTATCTTGTACTTATTAGTTGTTAGGGCTCGTGTAATGAAATTAATAAAATGATGTCCCTTTGTTTTGTTATTTCAGTGTCCTTAATTACTTTCTACTACATTCAGTATGAGAAGAAGTCGTTAGCTTACTCGTTACTGATCAAAACACTTGAGCATAATTTATATCCAAATAGGGGGAGATTGTTGGGTCCTTCAGTACCCAAGAGTCCTTAAAACAGGATTTGAATACAAATTAAGCTAAATGTTAATCTACCAAAAACATAATTAGGTCACTGAGTGAACAGTCACTCAGTGAGTTACCTTCAAGATGCTCAGGACGAGTCTAAGAAGAAAGACTCACCACACATGGAGGAGGATCTCCCTGAAGTGTTACTTGAGACAAAGAAGAAGGTAATGGGTTCAGTGAGCGTTAGACAAGAGCTCACTGAACCCCAGTCTCCTCAACAACAATAAGATTAAAGACTGAAGACTGAAGGCGAAGACTGAAGAACCTGAAGCCTGAAAGAAAGGCGGGATTGAGCGGGAAGGTTTGAAGAGATAAGAACAAGTCTTATCGGGGTCAGACACAAACCATCCCTAAAGCGGCTAAAAGTTAAGAAGTGTCAGGACTGACACTCGAAGACTTTTTTTGGTGCAATCCTATTGCTTCTTGGAAATGACAATTACTGTTGTAGTTGTTAGACACGCCTTCCTATTGTTTATGTATTTTTAATCTTCAGTACTCTTAACATATTTGCCTATAAATAGCAAACAGACGGAGAAAAGCGGGTTAGGTATTTTGTACATTAAAAGTTTAGACTTTCACAATACCCCTTTTCTCCTACAAAGAGTAACCAATCCCTGAGATAGCTCAGTGGCTCGAAATTGTTACCACCTAAGCATAGCTTAAGTTTAGATAGGAGACACCATACCTTGTCTATTCAATCACAAGTGTTTGTTCCGCAAAACACTTGGGTAATAGATTCTTTAATTGATTTCTAATAAGAATTTAAACGTTGAAAAACATTGTGTTTTTACATTTACGTTTTACTTATATGTTGTAATTAATCAAATACATCGTATCAGTCATAAACACAAATAGATTAAATTTTAGTTAACTTAAAGCATGTTGAGGGAACAACACTACTTGCATCAAGGCCTGACATCCAATTCTCAGTGTGCTTATGTGCCAGATATCAATCTGACCCAAGAGAATCTCATCTCATAGTTGTGAAAAGGATACTCAGGTACCTGAAAGGTACTCCAAACCTTGGATTATACTATCCAAAATGTTCAGGCTTTGATCTCAAAAGATACTCAGACTCTGACTATGCTGGATGCAACATGGATAGAAAAAGCACCTCAGGCTCCTGCCAAATCCTTGGTGGGAAAGTAGTCTGTTGGAGTGCTAAGAAGCAACAATCAGTTGCCATGTCCTCAGCTGAAGCTGAATATATGTTGCAACAGCTAGTTGTTGTGCAAATGTACTCTGGATGAAAAGTCAACTCAGTGACTATGGAATTCAGTACAAGATGGTTCCCATCTTTTGTGATAACACAAGTGCAATTACCATCTCAAACAACCCTGTTCTTCATCAGAGAACAAAACACATTGATATTAGATATCATTTCATCAGGGACCATGTCATGAATGGTGACATTGAATTACACTTCATTCCTACTGAATATCAGCTAGTTGATATATTCACCAAACCATTGGATGAACCAACTTTCACATGACTGAAAGCTGAATTAGGAATGTTGGATATTGAGATTCAGTCCACTGATTGACTCCATCCAACTAAGTGTAAATTCTGAAAACCCCAGGTCCCTGACTCAATATGTTCCTCAGTGAAAAAGATCACTGAATCACCTTCCCTGAACTTCAGGAACTATACACAAGTCCCTGAACAAGCAGGATAACCTACCCTGAACCCTTGTACCTCAGGAACTAAGCCCAAGTCCTGAACAATCAGGTTCACTGAATGAAGAGTCATTCAGGGCCCTCAAGTGACATTCAATGCTAACTTAAATGCTCTAAGTATCTAATTAGTAAATGTCCGAGGTTGGTAACTGAATTCTTATTTAATATAAGAATATTTGTTCTTTTCCCTTTCTGGCATGCACATCATAGGCCACCATATTCCCACTTGGCATTTAATGCCTTTCCAATCACATAACATATATGTGATGACTCAACTCTGCAAGTTATACATTTTGCAGACGGCACAACTGTTTGCCTTGACAATTGCGCAAAACAGGGATAGTGGAGTGGTTAAGCATTTAATGCGGATCCCAAAAGTTTTATTCAAAACGGTTTTCAAAAAATATCTTTTGAGAAATTAAACCGCTTAATGCCTAAAATACCCTCCACTTCACTTCCCTATAAATACCCCCCAAACAAAAAACACACACACGTTTTTAGAAAATTTGAAGCAAATTCTTGCCCTTTTCTTTCAAAACAAAATTTTGTGTGTGTGTTCTTAGCTTTTAGAAACCCCAACCATCTTTGTTACCCAGACTTACCCAACAAAAATGGCTTCTTCTAATGCTATTACATACGCCCCTAATGTGGAATTCCTCATTGAGGGCGTTGACATGACCAAGAACAATGTGGTAGGTAATTTTGCCTATCCCCAAAAGTTTTGGGCGTACAAGAATGTAGTTAAGTATCTACAAAACTGCTTTCTTGCTACGGCATTTACAAAGACCCCCTCAGTCATATACCATGACTATTTGAGGGAATTTTGGTGTACAGCAGTGGCAACCAGCCCTGAGGACACCAAAGACTCTATAATCACTTTCTCAGTGATGAATGGGAGAAGGACCCTCTCCCTTGATTACAAAACCTTCATCAAGGCCACTGGTCTTGATTTCGCTGAGAATTTTGCGCCCAATCCCACTGACAAAGAAGTTAAAGCAGAATTGCTTTTTCTAGGGCCACATGACCCCAATCAACCTGATGTGGCCCCAGGTTCATTATTGGCCAAGGCACCAATAATCAAGACTTGGTTCTCTCCCATCTGGAGGATCCTGATGACTTTTGTCATTCAGGTCCTTGGAGGGAATAAATCCTTCACGGAGCAATTGAACTCATCACAACAATTGATGGTGTTCAGTCTCCTGGAGGGTAGAAAAATTGACATCGGAAGAATAATCTTCCGTGACCTCATGGCCAAGCTCTCAGGAAAATCTAGGCAAAGACACATGTCTTACCCAAGGTTCATTTCCTATGTGCTTCAGGACTTACTTGGCCCTGATTATATTAGGCCCGACGCTCAAGGATCTAAACCTGATGTCCAACACAAGGCCAATTATACCAGTGGCATAATAGAGGTACAACCAGTCGCCCTGACTAACTACATGCTGGTAGTCATTTAGGGTGACAAAGCAATCTCACCCATTCCTTTTTCTGAAAAGCAGGAGAAGAAGAAAAAAAAGGCAGGGACCAAGAAGGTGGTTAAACCCAAATCACTCGCCTTTAGATCTTCTGCCTCAGAACCCTCAGAAGGGGAAACAATGGCCAAGACCTCAGAGACACCCATAATTGAGACCCTCTTGACCCTAAAACAAACACCAACGGAGGTCACTGATAAATCATCCTCAGTGTCCTCGAGAAAACCCCAGTTTTCTCATGGCTATACTGACATAAACAAGTCACTAGGTTCAGGAACCTCCACCCAATCACATCCCGATGAAGGCCCTGACAAATCACAATCAGTGCCTGAGGGAGAAAAGGGCCCTGAATCCTCGATAGGGCACACTACTCTACTAAGAAGGGGACCCACACCCAATCACATCCCACTTACGGCCCTGAGAAATCACACTCAGGGTCTCTGGGAGTCAAGGACCCTAAATCCCCAAAAGGGCAGTACAACCCTGATGGGAAGGGGGTCCATCAACAATCCCAAAGTGTGCCTAGTGATAGTACTGAAAAACACCCATCAGTGCTTGAAGGCGCACATGGGGACAAAGACTCAGGGGGCATGCAACCACCCGCTGATATGGAACCACAATCCCCTTAAGGCGGATCCATTCCCTCGGAAACTGACCCCAAACGCCAGGCTGAGCAAACCCACTCAGTTATTATGGCAGGGTCAGGGCCTGGCCAAAACCAGTTGCAGATTCAATCCATGGCGGATATTCAGGCGGTTTTCTTTTCTGATGAAGAGCTCAGTATTGACAGTGAGGAAGAAGTGTTTGAGGCAGGTGATGATATGGACACTAATGCACAACCCACTAAACAATAGCATCAGTCTTCTCCTCCACAAGGTGAAGAATCAGATTCTCAGGCTGATCATTCTTCGGACTCTGAATCAGCCTGCCCAGCCAATCTCAGGAATTATGACAACATTCTTCCTCTCACTGAAAAACAATTGGTCAAGTTCTTGCAGAAGGCCAACAATGCTCTCTTTAAAGGGCTCACTGATGATATCTTTGACCAACATTGTGAAGCTGCAGTTCACTATGTTAACCTGAATGAATCTGTTGAACTTTATCATGATGAAGTTAATGAGCAACAATCAGGGATTGCCTACTCCTTGACAACTCTTGATCAGAATCTTAAAGTATTCAACGCTACCCTTTCCAACATTACTAAGAGCGTTGCAACTATTCAAGAGTCAGTGAAAGATGACCCTGTGCTCAATAAGAAGATTCTTCAGGCTTCTGAGACTTTTCAGCAACAGTCAGATCAGTTCACTGAGCTTATCAACATGCTGAAATCCTCCAACCTTTATGGTCTCAGCTCTTCAGTGGACTCCATCAAGTCTTCCCTGGTTCTTTTGGAGGCACATTTGGCATCATGGGCCAAATCTTTGAATTCCTTGGCCTGGAATCTTGGGCCTAGGATGACTGCTATCGAGGCTTCTCAGGCATCTCTTGAAGCCAAGGTATCCACACTTCAGCAAGACACCTCAGACATCAAATCCATGATGACTGAGATATATCAGGCTTTCAAAGGTCAGATTGTTCCATCAACTTCAGTGAGTACTCCAACTCCTGCTCTCACAATGGCTCAAGCAACAGTTGAGGGGGAGAAAGTCACTGAAGCATCTTTCAGCCAACAACCTCCTTCTCACACTGAGGGGGAGATTCCTGAAACAACCCCATCATCAACTCAAGATAAAGGCAAAGGCATTCTTACTACTACTAAGCCTGAGCCTACAATATTGGTGCCTGCTTCCTCAGAGAGAAGGCCTGACCCTGATGAACCAATCAAGGTCCCTTATGAGATCAATGGAGTGATGCACCTTCTCACTGAGGCTGAAATTCAGGCTCATATGGAGAAGGAAGAAGGGTTGAAGAAAGCAGCTGAAGAAGAGAGGCTGAACAAGTCTGCCCTCATCCAGGTGGTCAGTGAAGAGGCCGAAAAGATTGGACTTGAACCAAAAGCCCTTGCTGGAAGGAAAGGTGGTCAGAGCTTTGTGAAAGTTCAGGATGCTGAGATGACTGCTCTCAGGAAGAAAAGAGAAGAAAGGTTGAAAAAGGCTGAGGAGATAAGGAAAAAGAGGATTGAGAAGTACCAATGGGTTATGACAAGCAGACTGAGACCTGAACCAATCAATGATGTAAAGATTCATCAAAACTTCAAGCCTGCTGCCATCAGTGTATTCGGAGGTCCTGACAAGAGGAACTTTGAAATTCATGATCCCTTTAGATTCGCTGACTTTGGGATCACTGAATTGGATGAATTGGGTCCAATCATATTCAAGAAGTCGAACGTTGTTGTCAAAGAACTGATGAAGTCCCTGAAGCTAAGATATGAAAAACTGACAGAACACCTCAAGAACTTGGTATTCCCTCACTTCTCCCAGCGCCAGCCAGTCAGCCTGCTCCTACTCAGTCCTCTAGAGGAAAGAGGAAACAAATTGAGTCTGAGCCTGAGATCAGAGTTCCTGGCCTTGAATGCAACAGAGCTCTCCCTAAAAGAGTTAAATTTGTGAACAACCAGGTCATTGAACTACCTGAGAGGGGTCTCTTCTTCACTGATGAGTTTGGAGACCCAGCCTTCCTAAGATGGAGTGACATTGATCAGGCTGGAATCAAAGCCATGCTTGGTTTCCTCATAATGGCCTCCCCTATCCAGAGTCCTGCCAATGTGAGGTTCTGCCATGACCTAAGAATCAAGATTCAAGAACATCCTGATCAACATGAGCTGGAATCCAAAAGACCTAAGCTTGAAGCCCATGGATACAAACTAGACTGAATGAATCTGCAACACCACTATCTTGTACTTATTAGTTGTTAGAACTCGTGTAATGAAATTAATAAAATGATGTCCCTTTGTTTTGTTATTTCAGTGTCCTTAATTACTTTCTACTACATTCAGTATGAGAAGAAGTCATTAGCTCACTCATTACTGATCAAAACACTTGAGCATAATTTATATCCAAATAGGGGGAGATTGTTGGGTCCTTTAGTACCCAAGAGTCCTTAAAACAGGATTTGAATACAAATTAAGCTAAGTGTTAATCTACCAAAAATATAATTAGGTCACTGAGTGAACAGTCACTCAGTGAGTTACCTTCAAAATGCTCAGGACGAGTCTAAGAAGAAAGACTCACCACACAGGGAGGCGGATCTCCCTGAAGTGTTACTTGAGATGAAGAAGAAGGTAATGGGTTCAGTGAGCGTTAGACAAGAGCTCACTGAACCCCAGTCTCCTCAACAACAATAAGATTAAAGACTGAAGACTGAAGAACCTGATGCCTGAAAGAAAGGCGGGATTGAGCGGGAAGGTTTGAAGAGATAAGAACAAGTCTTATCGGGGTCAGACACAAACCATCCCTAAAGCGGCTAAAAGTCAAGAAGTGTCAGGACTGACACTCGAAGACTTTTTTTGGCGCAAACCTATTGGTTCTTGGAAATGACAATTACTGTTGTAGTTGTCAAACACGCCTTCCTATTGTTTATGTATTTTTAATCTTCAGTACTTTTAACATATTTGCCTATAAATAGCAAACAGATGGAGAAAAGCGGGTTAGGTATTTTGTACATTATAACCCAATCCCTGAGATAGCTCAGTGGGTCAAAATTGTTACCACCTAAGCATTGCTTGAGTTTAGATAGGAGACACCATACCTTGTCTATTCAATCCCAAGTGTTTGTTCCGCAAAACACTTGGGTAATAGATTCTTTGATTGATTTCTAATA
Source organism: Artemisia tridentata subsp. tridentata (assembly GCA_021014915.2). Lineage (NCBI taxonomy): Eukaryota > Viridiplantae > Streptophyta > Magnoliopsida > Asterales > Asteraceae > Artemisia > Artemisia tridentata. Next base: position 216,287,881 of record CP139502.1, on the reverse strand, counting down.
AGAATTTAAACGTTGAAAAACATTGTGTTTTTATATTTACGTTTTACTTATAAGTTGTAATTAATCAAATACATCGTATCAGTCATAAACACAAATATATTAACTTTTTAGTTAACTCTTAGCGTGTTGAGGGAACAATAATAACTTGTTGAACCAAAGATGATGTCATCAACATATACTTGTACAAGTATGACATCATTATTTGTCCTATAGATAAACAATGTGTTGTCTATCTTGCCCCTGACAAATTTATTTTGGATCAGGAAGGCTGAGAGAGTTTCATACCATGCCCTGGGAGCTTGTTTCAGTCCATAAAGGGCTTTGTTAAGCTTGCAGACATAGTTAGGAAACTCATGGCTTTCAAATCCAGGAGGTTGCTGAACATAAACTTCTTCTTTCAGTGACCCATTTAAGAATGCACTTTTAACATCCATTTGGTACACCTTGAAGTTCATGTAGGTTGAAAAGGCAAGGAAGATCTTGATGGCTTCCTTACTTGCCACTGGTGCAAATGTTTCCTCATAGTCAATGCCTTCTTGTTGGTTATAGCCTTTGGCTACAAGTCTGGCTTTGTTTTTAATGACTATGCCATTTTCATTAGATTTGTTTTTGAACACCCATTTCATGCCAATGATTGAAACATCTTCAGGAAATTTGACCAAGTTCATTACCTTGTTTCTGTCAAATTGTTCCAGTTCATCATGCATGGCCTAAACCCAACTTGGATGATTAAGTGCTTCCTTGACACTTTTGGGTTCAATTGTGGAGATGAAGTCCACAAATAGGCATTTATTGCTGAGGCTTCTCTTAGTTGTGCATCCATGCTTCTAGTGAGCATGCCTTCAGTAGGCTCTCCAATTATATTCACAAGTTCTATATCCTGAGACCTAGTCCAACTGTCATGAGGTCTTGGAAACTGATTAGAACTTGAGGAGGATGGGTAGGGTCAGGATCAGACACATGATGATCTTCAGCATCTTGAGTGTCTGAGTGGGTTGACTCATCACTGTGATTGTTTGGTTCCTGAGCACTGTGTTCAGACTGAATGATTGTATCAGTACTTCTTTGTGCTTCAACAAACTCAGTGATGGTTAGGTAAGGAAGGTTGTGAGGGATGATGTAATAGGAGATGTTAGCATTTACTTGGTACTGAGTGGAAGGATCATTGTCAGGATGATGTTCATCAGGAGGGTATTTTGATGAATCATCAATGCCTATCTCTTCCACTGAGGTGTTAGAGACACTGATTGCATCAGTGCTTTCATCAAAGGTAACATGGAATGTTTCCTCAGTTTGCTGTCTCCTAGTGTTGAACACCCTGAAGGCCTTTGAGACAAGAGAGTATCCTAGGAAGTATCCATCATCAGCTTTGGCATCAAATTTCCCTAAGTGATCCTTGTGGTTATGAATAAACACAGGACACCCAAAGACATGAAAGTAGCTGATGTTAGGGATCCTTCCTTTGAATAACTCATAAGGGGTTTTGCTATGTCTCTTGACAATGATGGATCTGTTTTGTGTGTAACAGGCAGTCTTTACTACTTCAGTCCAGAAGTGTTTGGAAAGGACTGATCCATTTAGCGTTGTCCTAGCTGCTTCAATGAGTGTTCTATTTTTCCTTTCAGCCACACCATTTTGTTCAGGTGTGTAAGGAGAGGAAAATTTTTGGGAAATTCCTTTCTCATCACAGAAACATTCAAGTTCATAGTTTTTGAACTCTGTTCCATTATCAGTCCTAATTTGTTTGACTTTGATGTCATTTTGATTTTCAATGTCCCTGACAAAGGACATGATTGTTTCAGCTGCCTGACTCTTTTTGATCAGGAAGTAAACCCAAGTGTATCTTGAGTATTTATCCACAATGACCAGAGTATACTTCTCATGGTTAATAGATCTAGGACTGATGGGCCCAAAGAGATCCATATGGAGAAGATGAAGGCAGTTCCTGATGGAAAAGTTTGTTTTGGTTTTAAAGGATGCTCTATGATGTTTACCTTTTTCACAGGCAGAGCATGGTTTATCCTTTGAAAACACAAGTGATGGTAAGCCAAGGACCTTGTTTTGTTTCACAAGATTGTTTATGTTTTTGAAGTTCAGGTGGGAGAGTCTCTTATGCCAAAGCTAGTTGAGGGTTTCAGTGGCCTTAGTAAAGAGACAAGTTCCATTCTGAGTTAGACTGGACATGTCTAACACATAAACATCTTGTCTTCTTGGTGCAATAAGGACAACTTCCTTATTTGCATTGAAGATGGTTCCTTGCTTATCATCAAACTGAACTATGTATTTTGCATCACATAGTTGACTGACACTGATCAAATTGTATTTAAGACCATTAACATAAGCTATCCTAGTAAAGACTATACCATTGCAGTTTACTGAGCCATAACCTTCAGTGAGACATGATGAGTTATCAGCAAATATCACTTTGGGTCCTGATTCATCCACATATTTGTGCAGATAATCTTTCACACCAGTCATGCTCCTTGAACATCCACTATCTAGATGCCAAACAGGCTCCCTGGCATGCCTCTACACAAATGGTAAACTGAGTTAGTTCTTTCTAGGACCCCTCATCTTAGAGGGCTTGAGTTTTGTAGTCCTAAAAGTATCAATTGATTCATGGTCAGTGGTTGAGTGGACTGAGCTACACAAGTTTTGCATTTGATTGAGGAGGTAGACTCAGTAGACTGAGAGGATGATTTGGTCATACCTCTTCTGGTCTGAATGACCTTATCATGTCCTGAGGTGTTGTGAGTGGAATCTCCACAAATTTCACAACAGTTGCCCATTAGATAATCCTTAGGATAATGGTCATTGAAGCCACAGTGAGGGCAAGGTGCAAAAGGCTTGGCCTTTTGTTTCTGTTTCTGTTTAGAATCAGAAGGGTATTTTAAAGTCTGTGCTTTAAAGTTTGCCATTTTTAATGTGGCTGTGTATGATGGGTGATCTGAGGTTCTGTGATCTTCCTTTTTGCATATCATGCAGTAAAGGATTCTATAGTAATCATCAGTGAAATGATTGGTATAGTGACACAACTCACACCTTTTCAAGGGTTTGGAGGGTTTTGGTTTGGTGCTTGAGGAAGCTGATTTGGGTTCCTTCATCTTGGATTTAGAAGGTTTCTCAGAAGATTCAATCTTCTCACTCAGCTTCCTGACAAGTTCAGCCAACTGATCAATTTTTGAATCAGGGCTTTCTATTTCTACTTCAGAAGGGACTGAAGTTAATGACTCATCAGAATGAACTGAGTCTTCAGGAGTTTGCCTTTTCAGGATGGTTTTTCCCATTCCAGGATTCTCCTTTGGAGAATACTGAGAGTAGACCAATGGTGGGAGGTCTGAGCTTGGTGCAGCACCCTGAACGATATTCAGAGGTGGGAGTGGTGTGAATGATTCAGATTCAGACTCATTGATTGACTCAGTACTGCTGGGTTGGTCAGTGAGTCCAAGCATATTTTTCAGAGCCTGACTGTAACACCCCAACCCGACAAGGGTAAAGATATCACAATAATGGATTCATATCAGATCAAAACAGAGCATACATCTACAGTAATACAAAAATCTCAAAGGATTACAAATGAAATACTGAATCTACAAGGTTACAACGAAAACTTTCAAAACTAATTCTAAAACATAATATCTTCTATCCAATTCTAATCCAGAATAGCTACCAAGCCTTCTAAGTCCAGAGGTACACTCTCACTCATTCCCAGCTTCCTACTAAAACCTGCCGCAGGAAAAGAAATGCGGCTGAGCTTCAAAAGCTCAGTGAACAGATATATAGATAACAGAAACGATAACGGATAGCAGTACAAAGGAAATCAGAAAATACATATCATACAGAAACAAAGTCAAATGAAAGAATAGGAATAAGAAACGGAATAAGTGAAACAAAATAAGAATAAGAAATAAATAAGGTGTAAGAATAAAGGGAACAGAAATCTATCACGAGCCCAGATAATAGATAATATCATAACAGTGTAGTCACATAAGTAATCTAGAGGGGATACCTCTCAAGTAACCAGATAATATGAGGGGTGACCTCATGTATCAAATCGGAGTGATCAGCTCCCAGATATATGTGAAAGACGTGTATCGCACACACCATCAGTCACCAGAGATATATTTTAACAGATAACATAATAACAGATAACAGAAATCAGATCAGATCTAGGATGCATCCATACGCCCCAGTAGGCCAGAATCTTCTCCTACATAACAGATAAAATCAGGGACGGGACAGGTCATCACTCTCCTGCCCTAGAGTCATGCCATCGGTGCATCAATGACATGGACATGAAACCCTCATGCTAGTGATTGGCTCAGATATCAGATGTAGGTCAAAGGTCAGATGTACTATCAAAATCAGAAGGTCATATCTTAAGGGTACATGGTAAAAGGTTCATGTCAAACAGTTCAGAAATAAATATTGAAGGTTCAAATAAGAGTTTATCAGATTAAGTTTTATATCAAGTTTAAGTTCAGATTAAAAGATTTATTTTCAATAGTCCAAAAGAGTATATCAAGGGTTAACAATTACAAGTTTATAGCAATAATCCATTTCAGAAGTTCCTGTCACAAGTTCATTTAAATCAATCCTTTAATAATGGTTTTCATTGAAATGATCTTACAAAATAGTTTTCATAAAATGGTCCTCCAAAACTTTTAGTAACTTCCATTTCAAGTGGTATCGCTTCTTTTTTTAAAATAGCTTTTCTTAAACAGTTTCATATGTAGTTTAATAAAGGTTCAAAATCAATTAGGTTCAGATAAGGATTAACAGGTTAAGGTTTATACCAAAAATCAAATCAAAGTTTACAACAGATATATCAGGTTAAGGTTCAGAACAAGGTTCACAGATCAGATTCAATCAAGATTCACAAATTCAGGGTTCAGAACAAGAGATCAAAACACAAAGGTTCAAGAAAGGTTCAGAACAGAAGAAACACATCAAAGGTTCACAAACAAGTTTACAATCAGAGTTCAGGAAAAAGGTTCAGAATAAAAGAATCATAGCAGAGGTTCAAACAAAAGGTTTGATGCGTGGTTTTGCAACCTTACAACAGGTTTTACTCTCGAGGGATCTCAGAGGCTTACAACCCCACCAGGCAGTGTACTGACCGATGTAGTATAGGTGTAGTGGTAAGTACGGGGGATTGATCTTCTCACAGGGAATAGTGTTCGTTAGGTATGAAAAACTACTCTAATAGGTCTAAGGGTGAGAGAAGATTCTTTTTATGTTTTTTTTATAATTTTATGAAAGCAAGTAAAATCTCGGGTTTGAAAGAGTGGGCGGAATTAGTTGCTAGTCAACTAACCAAGTTATACGAATGCAAATAAAATAAAATAACAGAAGATGAAAAGGTGGTAAAACTTTATGGAGAGAAATGTGTTTACTTAGATTTCCTTACTCCCTAACTATCTTTTACGGTTGATTAGTGTGTATTAATTGCGTGGATGACGGGTGTATTCCTTAATACAATCGTGGGGTGGCGTACGTACTTCCCAACTCTACAAGCTCCTACTTCACTCCTATGTCGAGCGGCTAGGAAGCTCCTAACATGGGATCACTAGAATTCGTTGTGCATTAAATACAACCATAAAAACCTTAGTAGCATTGGTCATGTTTCTTAAGACGTTCAAGCAAGTTACCGAATAGGAAGTTAGCCAGTTTTCTTAAGCCTAACATAGATGAACAATCATCCAATACAACTAATAACACACTAATAACCAATAATCAATAGCTAGGTTTCATTAGATCTAAGCAAACACAAGATAAATCTAGCCTAGCATGTTAAACAAGGGATAATTACTAAAGGAGTAAAGACAAAATTTAAAAAGGGGGGTTTTTAGTTTTTTTTTCCCTTTTTAAGTAACTTTTAAAATTTAGAAAATTTTCCCAAACTTTAAGAAATTTTTTCTCATTTTTAAATTTTTTCCCAAATTTCTAGAAAACTTTCCAGAAATAGTAACTTTCAATTTTTTGTGGGTTTCTTTTTTTTAGCAAGCTTTAAATACCCAAAATTATTTTAAAAAGTCATTTTTTAAGGTTATTAGGGAAAAATAATTTTTCTTTTTAACAAGTTATAAAATTTTGGGGAAAAATTTACTAAAAAAAACCCGATTCCCCCAACTGCTAAAGAAATCTTTTCCCCGATCTAAAAAAATTTCCCCCCCCTTAGCCCGGGGCAACTCTAAATCACGAATTTTTTGGGTAGTGTTTTTTGGGGCGAAACTTTTATTCTTTGGGGAACCTTTATACTTTAAAAGATGGTTTTTTGGTCATTTCAAAAATTTTCACTGTTACCCCCTGTTTTCCATTACTGTTCAAAACCCGGTTTTCCCGAAAAAAAAAAAATTTAAAAAAAAAAGCATCTCCCTATACACTTTTCCCCTCCATCTGTTTCAAAAGTCACCTGTAAAAAAAAAAAATTTAAACTGGGGTTTATTTTTGTGCTTGTTTTATTTGTTAAAAAAAATTTTTTTCAATCTCCAATTTTATTTCCCCATTGTTTTCCTGTTTTTTCATTGAAAACGAGTAACTGTTAAATTGAACAGTGTTCCAATAAAATCTTTTAAAAAACCCCCGTCAAATTGGGTTTGTTTGATTAGAAAAAATGGGGGTTATAATATGGTATGTACAGCGTATTACGAATCTTTTTTTCATTTGTTTTGTACTTTTTAAATTTTTGTTTATCTGGTTTTAATATAGTGTTGTTTTTTTTGTTTATGCTTTTATGTGGTTATTTTTGATTTTTTTTTGGGGGGCTGATTTGTTTAACCAAAACCTTTTTGGGTTTTTGTATCGTTTCCCCCATCCCTTTGATTCAAAAAAAGGTCAAAAGGGAAAAAACACCCCCAAATTTTTATGGTCGGGGGTTTTGTATTAAAGTTGAAATTATCTAAAACCTGTGTAGGAAATATGTTTTCGCGGGTTTTAATACAGGGTTAAAATTTTAAATTTTGTTATGAATTGTATGTTCTGAGTTAACAAAAATTTTTTCCTTTTGGACTATGAAGCTAAACTAATCTTTTAGTAGCAAACTCAAAACTTTTGGTTGATAAATCAAAAAATTAACTAAAAACGAGGGAAATTTTGTTTAGGATACAGGGTTTTGGGAAAAAGGGTTTGGTTTTGTTTTTATTTTGAACATGAAAAACACCGCTTTTGACTATATGGTAGGGAAAACAAAGAAGAAGTACGGGGTTCTTTAAAGATATGCCCTTTATCTTTTACCTAGAGGGAAACTTACTCGCATTTTGGTCGTCCGATTTTTTGGTTAAAGGGACGGGGTTTTCCCGGTTTGGAAGTGTGATTTTTGAGTTTTTAACACTTCGGGGGTTGCTCTCAAATTTCGTAAAGGGGTGTTTCCTGACAAGCGGGGTTTTGATTGAAACCCAAACCCTTGGCCCTTTTTGGTGCCCATCGGGAGGGAAGAGCATTTCGCAAGCATGTGTTAAAAGCCCAAATTAGGGGTTTATCTTTTTTGTTAGTTTTTGGGTAAATCTTTAGGGGCCCGTTTATTGACAATCCCAAGGGGATGACACATTGATAGGTTGGTTAAAAAACCTAGGGGTTTGGGAATGCATTTCCGGGGGGTGAAAATTTTGGACCCATTTATATACCAACTTCTAATGAAGGGATAAGCAAAACGGAAAACCCAAACCTTTTAGTTTTAAAGAAAAACCCAAAATTTTTTTCCGACCTATATTTTTGTCTGGATTTGTATTTGTTTTTCCAAGGTTTGTATTTATTTTTTTTAAAATAATATATTTTTTCAGCTGGACATTTTGATGGACTGATTATATTTTTGGTTTACAATTTGTTTAATTTGGTTTCCTCGATTTTTTGAAAATTAAAGGGTTGGTGGATTTAAAAAACCCTAATGGGGTTTCCCAAGGCTTTTGCATGGTCTATGAATCCCATTAAAAAAGAAGTGACTGTTCCCACCTTTTTTTTAGAGGTCTCTATTTTTTTTTTTTGTTTTTTAGAAAAAATAAATTGTTTTCCCCCCTGTTGAGCAAGGACTTTTTTTTTTCTTGAATTAAAAACAAAATTAATCACAAACCCCGGGAATAAAAGAATAATCTTAAGGAGAGCAATAAATTTACACTAGGTAGGACCCCGTTATTTTTGAACTACCCCTTTAAAGTTTTTTTTCCCAAAGGTTTCCCAAAAACCAAATTTTGTAGGATCGACCCCTTTGTTTTGATCGTTGACCCAATAAAAACTCTGAATGACAAACTTATTTTTTATCCCGGAAAAAAATTTTAAAAATTGTGAAGAAGACTTTTGCCCTAATAAAAACCAAATGTTCCTGTAGGGAATTTTTTTTTAAACCTTTGTATTCCATTACCAAAACAATAGGGAAAACTTTTAACCGAAAAGTTTTTTTTAAAAGGGGCAAAAAACCCCTAATAGGGATTTTAAAGGGAAAAACGTGTGTAACAAAACAAAAATTCTTCCTGAAAAAACTTTTAACTAACATACAAAAAATTTAAGCAACGACCAGCAAAAAAACCCACGCCAGCAGGAAAAAAACCAAAAGCTACCAACAGGATTGCATTTGCCCCAACCCGCCGCAAGATTAAGAAACCCAGAAGCAAATCTTTAAAGAAAACATTTCCAGAAAAAAACCTCTATAAAAAAGCGCAACATAATATAATCTTTCCAATTAAGCGGGGTTCCCAGGAAATTTCTCTTGATTTTTGGGACTGTACAAATGACAATGTGTACATAAAATCATTTAAATTTTTCCAACTTTTTCCTTTTTTTCCTATTTTCCAGGTGTTTTTAACCCTTTTGAGAGGTGAATCATTAAAAATTTAAGGGATTTTGTGCCCTTTTACCAAAGCCATCACAAATGGGGGTACCCAAATGTTTTTTGGGGGGTTTTTAAGCCCTTTGGGACATTGATAACCATTTGTTTTTTAGTAAATCTTCAACTTTTAAAAACGGTTTTTGACTTGTTTTTTTCCCTGTAGCCGTTTGCTCGGGAATACCCAAATTTCTTGGTTACAGCAAAAACCTTGGTAAAATTGGTCCCAAAATAGGTTTTCAAATGCCTTTACCACAACCCATATGCGTGGGTAGCCAATTCTTAGGAAACCCAAAAGGGTAAAACCCCATGGTGAATTGAACCCTTTTTAAACTCTCAGACTTTAAAAACTTGGGGGGTTGAAGAAACCCTAATAGTTTTGAGAAAACCCCTACCAGTTAAAGGGGATTTTGAGGATCCCCAGAGCCGTCCCCTCATGGTGAACCAACTTTTCCTTGTCCTGTTAGACATGGTTTAAGTTAAATTTCCATTTTTTGGTTGGGTTCAAGAACCCAAATTAAAAACCTGCAATTTGGTCCCCCTCAAAAAAACAAGTTTGAAAAATAAACTAAATAGGGAAGGGTTTTTTTATAATTTTTTTAATTTTCTTTTTATTTATTTAATTTTTTTTGAGTACTAAAAAAAAAGAAAAAAAAATTTTTTTCAATCATCAAAAAAAATTTTTAAAGCCCCCCCTTAGGCTTAATACCAAAATAAAAACAGATAAACCTTTGGTAGGGGCAATTTGTTTTTTGGGGAAAAAATCTAACCAATTTTTCAGCTGGGGTCATATCTTTCCCCAACCCCTTTTTGCTGACCTTAAAACTTATTTTTAAAAGATTCTTTCCATCAGCTCTACAGAAAAAAAGGAAAATGAACAAACCCCCGCAAACATACATAAACCCCTTTAAAATTGGGAGGGTTTAAAGGACATGAACATTAGAAGGAAAATTTAAAACCCCCCCCAATTTATGAATCCCAAAGATGTTGATCAAACCAAACATTACAAGAACCCCCTCCCACTTGAAAACCCAATTAAAATTTTCAAATCACCCCAAAGGTGAAGCCCAAAACCCCAAGAAGGCTTATTAGTTTCTTAATATTTTCCCACCTTTCCCCCATAAAAATTTAAATAAAATTTTTTTTTGGTCACCAAATGCAAAAATCCCCCGAAGAAAGAGTAAAAACCTTTTTGGGTTTTGCCATCCAGTGGGGAACAACAATTGCCTTCCCTCCAGGTATAGCCCACAATTTTCCCAAAAGAGCAATTTGAAACAACAAAAAAAGGGAAATAATTTTTTGGGATTCACTCTTTTGAAGAAAAATTTTTGAAAAAACTCCTCATCATCCTTTCTGCAATAGTTTCCAGCAAAAATTGCTTCTTAGCATAAATTTTTTTTTTGGGTGTTGGGAGTAGAAAGGATAAACTAAAAAACTGAGCATTTTTAGCATTTTCAGGGGGGCCGCGGAAGTTGGTAAATCAGCAGAAATAAAAATTTTTTTTCTTGAGAGTGAGGAAGTATAAAGGGACGGGGAAATAAACCAAAAACGTGGGCAAGAATCAGTGATTTTAAAATCTCTTTAGAAGAAGGTTTTTTTCCCAAAATTAAGTTTAAAAAGGCCCTTGGCGGGGAAAACCTTTCAGATCCGGGTAATGGGAAAATGTGGGGTCTTCATTCTGACAATTCCTCACCGGGAGCCTTTGGGTCCACCCAAAAGAACAAAATTGAATACTCTGATTCTTGACAACTTGTTTTTAACCTTTCTAAATTTCTGAAATGTAAGAGGTTTTTTTTTTTTTCCCTTGGTTTTTGAGTTCTGCAAGAGCCCTTGCCCTTTGCTTTGTCAATGAAACCCAAATTTTGGCAGGGAAAATCATAATTTAGATTTCAATCCCCAAAATATCCTTGGCCGGGTTTTGGGTTTGGGAAACCCCCCTTGAGAAGAAAGATGCTTTCCAATCTGCTTCAAATAATTTTAAAGAAGCAGCAAAAAAACCTTTTTGTCTTTCTGGAGGAAAGTGGGGGTAAAAGGTCTATCATCGTTGCTAAATCTGCACAAGGATCGCGAAATGAAGTGCTTAGCCCATGGCTTCCCCCCTTCTTGAAATCTTCAGGGTTTTTTTAGAAAACCCCATTTTTTTTTGGGGCCAACCCTTTTAAAAAGCCCTTTCTTTTTTTTTCAGGGGGGCCCAAACCCCCAATTTTTTGGGGGGCGGGGGGGAATTGGGGGTTTGGAAATTTTTTTTGGGATCGGGGTTTTTTACACGGGAATTTTTTTTTTTGGGAAATTTTCATTTTTGCAGGGGGGCAAATTTTTTTAACTTTTTTTAAACCAAAAAAGTAGCAATGGAGGACCCTTCCCGGGGTGGTTCACTAGGGAGGTTTAGGATCACTTTAAAAATTTCCCAGCTGGTTTCAATGACAGCGGGAAATAGTTTGGGAACCTTTGGGGGGGGAACGATAGTACTCCCCAGAAGCAATGATAGAACTACCACAAAACACCAGTGGAAAGAGACCACAAAAAGGGTTCTTGATACCAAAAGGGAAGTAAAAGCATAAACAGGGAACAGAAGAATAAAGCAGTAAGAGTGCACTCCTAATACACCCATCCACATCATACTTCTTCACTAGCCCTCCTTTTGTCCCTTTGTTTTCCCCCCCCCCCCCCCCCCCCCCCCCTTTTTTTTTAATACTGGGAGTTTTTGGGGGAAAAATTTCCCCGGGGAACTTTTGCTTTGGCCAACAATTTTTAGGGGGTTCCAAATTCAAATTTGGCCTCCCCCTCTTCTGAGTCAGAAAGGGGCACAGCTTTTTTTTTTCTTGCTTTTTAAACTGATTTTCCAAATTCCCTTTCTATCAACCAACTTATGGATTGTATCATGAAAATTCTCTTTTTTTTCCCTTAAATTTTCCCTTTTCCCCAAAAAAAATTTCCCCTTTGCCCTCCAACTCCTTTTCGGTGTCATGTAACCCAGACTAAAAAAATTTCTGAAAAATTTTCTGCTTATCCCCAGTCAACTACTTTTCAAGAGGTGAGGGGGCCTTTCAAGATTCCCCAGCTGCATAAAACCTGGGTGTGATGGGTTTCGTTGGATCTGGGTGGGGGCACATGAGAATCCCCACCAAAAATTGGGTTTCAAACCCCAAAAGGCTGCAAAGAGGGAGTAGGATATGTACCTGGATAAAGGAAGGAACATAAAACAAAAGGGCCCTTAAGGAGGGTTTTGGGTTGGTAAACATGGGGCCCCAAGGTGGGTCGGGGAAATAGGCTCAACTGGGCCCAATATTTTAAGGGGGGAGGGCCCCTGGGAGATGGGGGTAACTGGGCTTCAAAAAGATTGGATCCCATTTTGAAACCAGCAGCATCTGATGCCCTTACCACAAAAATTTGGGTGGTTTTGGCATAAGCAGCTTTTTGCAAGCATCACCAGCGGGAAACAGCTGCACCACCAGCGCTTTAGCTGCTCCAGCGGGTTTCCCACCGGGCAACTTAGTTGGTTAAAAGAGGCAAAATTGGTCCCCCCACAAATCAAAGTCTTCAAATTTCAAAAAATTTAGCAGTCAACTTAGCCTTGATTTTGGAAAAGGGGTCAGGGGTTTTTCCTTTTTGGGCCAACCTACAATGATTGAAAAGGAATCTAGGGAACTGGGGGAATTTTGGGTTTTTAAACATTATTATTTTCCCTTACTTCCCCTTAAAATTTGTATTTGGGGCCCAATTAAATACCCCCCCATCAGAAAAAAACAAAAAGGGCAAGGCAAGGGGGGACTAGAAAAATTGATCCCACCCCCAGACTTTTTACTAAGGCATTGCAAAAAAAGTGTAAAATAAAAAACCTCCTTTGGGGTTTAAAAACCCCTTTTTTTTGGGAAATGTAAAGTTCCCGCAATTGGATACCCAAATTGCTTCCTTTCCCATCTAAAATTTCTGCCAGAAAAGCCCAAAACAGCCCTTTCTCATCATTTAGTGAAAAATGAACTCGAATAGACTCCTCGGGTAAAAAATGTGTTTTGCCCACCCAACCCTTTTAAAAAACTATCCCCTAAAGGCCCTTCCCCAATCGTTTCAAAACAACAGGCAGAAATCCCAAAATTGGCGGCCCCATTTGAGTCTAACCCACCTTTTGGGCCAATGAGTAAAAAGCAAACCAAAAGGGGGAAACCCTCTTAAAAAGGGAAAAGAATCTCATCATATCCCTTCACTTCGATAAAAGAAGATTCAAAAAAATCCAACTTGTTGTGATCTTCTTTTGTATTCGGGGGTTTGGCCCTTAGTGTTGAATCAGGGTTTGGGAGTTTGGAAAATAAAAGGGAATGAAAATTTGCAATTGTTTTTTGGGAGACTGAGGTTTTTTTGGGGGAGAGGAATTTAATATTTATTTTCTGAATGGGTTCCCCCAAAATTTAACAGCTTTAAATTCAAAATTTTTTCTGGCGTAAACTTTAAACCAAATTTTGAATTTAATTTTTTCCCCAAAATTAATCCCCCCAAAAAATTTTTTAAAAAGGGCCGCAGCAATAAAGGGCCCAACCAGAGTACCTTTGACAAAAAAAACCCTACCACGGGCAACTTTAAAGTAAAACCGGGGAAAGGCAATAAAGAGGGTCAACGGCAGCAATAAAGGGATTTTGTGAAAAACTCAAACCCCCAATTAAATTTTTATTAAAATACAATATAAAAAATATAAAGAGCAGGATTTGTGTAGCCCCCATTTAATCGACACGTGGCTACGTAATTAAACAAAACTTTGCCCCTTTTATTGACTTAAAGATGAAAAAGCCACGTATAACTTTGCTGGAGTTTTTCCCTATTGGTTGTGGGGGATGTGGGCTATAAAAAATTTTGGGGGCCCGAAAAAAAAAGGGCTAAAGGGGCCTTTTTTTGGGAAGGGGGCAACATTTTTATAATATTTTATGATAGGGTTTCCGGGGTTCCCCCAAGCTATGGATTTTATAGAGAATAAAAAATTTTTTAAAAAAAAATGTATTTTTTTAATAAAAAAAATTAAAAGGGGGCCCCTCTTATATCTGTTAAACCCCAATTTAAGTACATTTTATTACTATCATTTACCCTATTAATTTGCTTGTTTTACTATAAAATGTAGGAGGATTGATTTTTAATCGTTTATTTTTGGTAATTCTCGGGTAAAAAAAGCATTTGCTGAAATTTTTAGCGTTTTAGGACAAAAAACGGAGTAAAATGATCAAGTTTTGGAAATTTGGGTTTTTTTGGGAATGAAGAGAAGGGAAGACCACGGGCCTGACTTTGAAGAATGCGCCGCATGGATTTACCCCCATGCGCCCATATAAAAAACTTTGGTCAACGAAAATAACCAACTTGTTTTGCTCCAATGGCCCGCACCTCACTTTACATGCGCCGCAAAAATATCAATATTTCCCCAAAATACGATCCAAGATACAAGAGGACATGCGCCGCACCCCAAAGATAAAGGGATACGCCGCACTTAGGGCGGTGTACGAATATTCCTAATTTTAATAATTTTTGGAAACCCCAACGCAAAAAGTTAAGTACATGCGCCGAATCTACTTACAAAATGCCCCGCTTTCGCCCCCTCAAAACAAAAAATATTTAAACCCAAAACCAGCCCAAAATTTTCGTACGCCATAAAATATAACCAAGACCGAAGATCAAAAACCCTGGGAAACGAATTCAGTCAAGGGTTGCGGGCAAAAAGGGGACACACCCAAATCAAAGTTACAAAAATGTAAAAAGGGGTGCTGCATGTTTTTAAAATTCATTAAGTATTTTGTTTTATTTGTGTTAGTAAACTTTAATTCATCAAGATTGGTGGCTTGTGTAATGTGGCAACGGAAAGATTGCACCCCCCTTAAAACGCTTTCTAAAATTTAAAATTTTTTATTTGTTTGTGTCTTTGGTATTTTTTTAATTAGTGCATTGAAAACCCTCTGGTCTGCTGAGTTTTTTGACCCGGGCCCGCCATGCCCCCTCCCCTCCCCTGTTTTTTTAGATACCCTATGCATTCAAAGGTTGTAAAAAAGTAGGAAAAAGGGATAAAGGGGATAGTCAAAAGAAATTCAAAAGGGGTTTTTAAATCCCGATAAGATTAGAACCAACGAAAAGGCCCTTAATCCCCGTGCGTTGCATCAAAAATAACACTTCATAAAACCCAAACTAGCAATAAAACAAGTAAAAAAACAAACTTTTTCTAAGGAAGCCCTCTTATTGTCTCGAGAAATTTATTTTGTGATTGTGTTGCTACTTCTGATTCTTTCCCTATTGGTTTGGGTTTATTATTAATTTGAAAACCAAAATCGTGCCAGTCTTAAGGCGGAACCCCCTTGCGTTAGATTAGGTTGTATCCCCTAACTTAATATTTTAAAAAATACTGTTTAAAAAAATAACTGATAATATTTTTCCCACTCTTAGTGCCGACACTCTACCCCCATTATATTCATACTCCCGGGGAAAACTGCTCGTTAAGTTTTTGTTTATTGAAATTTGGGGGCTAAATATAAATTTAAAACTTGAGTAGGCATTAAAACTGCAAACCGAAAAGGGACCATAAACCCCGCCAAAAATCTTCATTTATCGAAAAGTGGCTAAATAAATAAAAATAGGCAATTTTAATAGTTTTTCCCCCAAAAAAATAGGCAACTTTATAAAAGGGATAAAAATCTAGGTCCCGTGAATAAAAACACTTTTGCCTTTTTTAAAATTGGGAAAAAAAATTAAAAGGGTTTTAACCAAAAAAAAAAAAGTTATAGGCAGTTGAGCAGAATACCCCACATTTGGAAATTTCAGTCGATAACTGCAAAAAGTTGAACTTGGTTTAATTTGTGAAACCTTTTCCCAAAGCCCTTTGAAAAGACGGGGGAAATTCACTTAATGTCTAGTCCAACATGCAAGGTAGGGCCACGCCAAACAAATTTTTGGGCCGGGGCCAGCGAATAAGATCGGCCCAACGTCAATTTTTCAAAAGTAAACTACAGTTTTTCCTTTTTTAAAAAAAAGGTTATTACAACGAAAAAGGGCGAAACCAAAACCCGCAAAAACAAAAATGGCATCTAACCCCACACAATCAAAAACCGTTTTAGAGAATTTGGGAAAAATGTTATCGTTTTTTTGTTTGACGGGGTTCCTGAATATCAAAAAATGTTGCTTACCAAATTTTTATAACCACGGTCTTCCTCAATGACAAAACGTCATTTGCTAATGATCAATTTACCCCCCTCGTTTATTAAAGGGCATGTACTCCCCACATTAAGTGGGGTTCCCATGAAAAGCGTCAAGGTACCCGGCACTGGCCCACACATGTTTTTAAAAAATAATACAAATAGAACTTAGTCTTTAAAAAAATGAGGGATAATAACTCTAAAACCATAACGCTTTTAAAATCAAAACTCCCCATCCATTTAAGAAAGACCCCCGGTTGGCCATCAAGGGTCTGTTAGAAAAATCAAGGCTCTCGTTGGCATCAAAGGGGTATAAACAAAAAGGGAATGGATAAGGAAAAAAGAGCCCACGTTTCCTTAGGGAGATAAAGGGGCAATTCATTGCATGGGTTTTTAGGCCCCCGATAAAAGCTAAAAAGGGCTCCTACAACATCAAAAAAAACAAAGGTTTAAAATTTAAAATCCTTCAATTTTTTTCCCGGCCTAAAACATGGAATTGAAACCCATACTAATGGTATTACACTTTTTTTTAAGGGGAACTTCTCCCCCCCAAAACACCAATTATTCTTTGGGGTAACTTTTTTAAATAAAACATTGTTGTGTACTTTTTTTTTAAATTTTCGTATTTTTTTAAATTTTTTTTTTCTGTTTTGTTCTTTTATTTATGTTTTTTGGGGTTTGGGGTATTTTTTTTTAAAATTTTCAACGTTTCCCTTCCTTTTTATAAAAAATTTTGGGAAAAACATTTTTTGGGCAAAGTAAAACAATAAATAAATGAACTTGTGTTGAGCATTTACAATGGAAAAGTCTTAAAATGATTTTTTTGCTTTAAAATTTGCTTTAAATGATGCAAAAAAAAAAGGGGGGGTTTTTGGGAAAAAAACCTTCACTCCAATGCAACAAATTACCCTATCAACTTTTTGTTTTTAAATTTATATTCCATAAAAATTTTAAACCCTTAGGGATTTTTTTTTTACAAAAGGGATTTTCAAAAAACAAAAAATAAAATTTCTTACCGTTGTGTAATATTTTATTTTTAAAAATTTTGGCAAACTTATAAAAAAAAGTTTTGCGGTATTTAAAAAATGGGCAACTTTAAAAGGGTAATTTTTAAATAAATTTAATGGTCCTATAAAAAATTTTTTTTTATATTTTTTTTTTATTTTTTTTTTTAAATTTTTTTTTTTGGTTGTGAAAAAAAAAAAAAATTTGGAAGTACTTTTGTTCCCTGAAATAAAGCGCAATACAGGGGAAAAATTATCAAGTTTTAAAAACTGGGCAACTTACAAAGGATGGTCAACTAAAACGGGAGCATCAAAAAAATGACTTTTAAAAAAGGGGGGGTAAATTGGTAGCCTGTCATAAACATTCTACTGCGGGGTAGGCTAAATGTTCAATGTTTGGGTTTTGGGTTGGGTTCATGGCCGCCATAACCTTTTTTTTTGCCATCACTCGAAAACAACAATATTTTGGGTTTAAAAACGACTTTTTAAATTGGGTTTGTCTTTTTGTTGTACAATTCAGGGATAAAAAAAATTTAAAAATTTAAATTTTGGGGACAATTTTAAATAAAGGGGAAACGAAAATGGGGGGGGTTTTTTAAAACTTGGGCAACTAATAAGGGGAAAACAAAATATGTGTTGCTGCGGGTTTAGCTCTTCCATTGCTACCGGTAGTAAACCCCCTTCCTCCTTGGGGGTATTCTTGTTTGGTTTTTTTTATGTAATAGTCATGAAAAAAAAAAATTAACAATTGGAAAGGGGACCTACTTTTTTTGCGGGAAAAATTTAAAAATAGTTCAATTAAGCCCCTTTGGGTTATATCACGAATACAGGGAAAATCTCCTTTCAATTAGAAAGAAAAGTACCCAACTTTCCCCCCTTTTAAATACACTAGTCCCCTTTCCCCCCCCAAAATAACTAATTACTAAATGCAAAAATTTAAAAGGGAAACTCCCAAATTTTAATACACTTAGGGGAAATCATACCCAAATTTTTAATGATGTTGATGGGTACAAATGAGACGGGGAGCTTGAATTTTTTTTAATCTTCATTTTCTAAATAGCTTTTTCATTGCAAATAAACCCGGGGTTTTTAAAAAACCTTTAGCCGGAAACGAATGTCTTTTTGCCCTTTCCCGGGCGGGGGCCAGAAAACAAGGATGAAAAATTTAAAGGGGTTTTTAAATCCTTTTCCCCAAACTTGCCCCCCTTTTATAGCCTATGTAGAGCCACCATTTTTCCCTTAAAATATGGTTATTACTGGGGACAAACCATATTACACCCTTGGGTTTTTCCACTCTCATAAACTTACATGGAACTAATTTTCCCAACAAGATTCCACCATTTTTTTTAACAACTGGTGGTGTTTGGGGGGATGAAGGAAACCCCTTGTGGATAGGCGGGTTGAGCAAATCCTGCCCCAGAAAGGTTTAAATGTAACTTTTGGGTTAAGGGGGACACCGACAAAACATGAAGGGGATTTTATTTTTAGGGGTTTTTGGTTTAAAGGATGGGTTGAAATGTTTTTTGCCTCATTTAAAACGGAAAAAAGGTTTTTAGCAGTCTTTTAAAAAAGGGATTTTAGATCTTAAGAATGACCCCCCTTTGTTGAACCAGGGAAAGGGCCGTTTAAAACTTGTGCAACGGGAAAATTTAAAACCAAGATTTTACTTAAAACACGGGTTTTTTGGACATCGAAAAGAAAAACGACTCTATGATGTTTTTTTGTGGGAAAAATTCCGGGGGTTTACTCCAGTGAGAGCCGATTGAAATTTTTTATTTAGGTTTTGGGTTAAATTTTTGTTGGGATCGTAATAGGTTATGGAAATTTTCAACTTGTTACTCTCGTTGAATGCCCCACGTTCTCCCTTGGTTTGGAAGTGATTTTAAATACCCGAAAAGGATTACTGTTGCTTCACTTGTGTATTTTTGATTTTTTTGGGAATTTTAAAATTTTTTATGTTTAAAATTTTTTTATCCAAAAATGGCATTATTAATTAACAAAAACAAAAATTAAATATGAACTGAAATATTTCCCTATGCAATCGTTTCGTTCCCCCTTCTAAAAGGGTTTTTAAATTTAATGATAAATAAAATAACAAAAATTTGTAAAAAGTTGGGGGGTTTAAAAAAATGTATTTTTTTTTTCCCTTTATTTTTCGGGTTGAACAAATACAAGGTAGAAATTGATTTGAGGACTGAGGTTTTTTTGGGGGAGGGGAATTTTTTTTTTATTTCGTGAAAAAACTTTTTCCCCAAATTTTACCCAGTTTTTAAAATTCTAAATTTCTCGCGTAAATTTTGCCCAATTTTTTAATTTAATTTTTTCCCCAAATTTAATCCCCCAAAATTCTTAAACGTCCGCGGGAAAATGAAGTCAACCGGGAAACCTTTGACTAAAAACATTCCCAAAGAAGCAACATTAAGTCAACCGGCAGCAATGAGATGGTCAGTCGGGCAGCAATGAATGATGTTTTACAAACGCAAACCCCCAATTAATTTCCAAACCCCAAACCCAACTTTTAAATTCCTTTTAACCCTCCCCAAAGGGCCTATATAACCCCCCTTTTGAAAAATAAATTCACAAAGAGTTGTTTTGCAAACGAATTTTTCCTTTAATTTTAATTTCCCTTTTTAAATGTTTAGGGGTTTTTATTTATGAAGAAAGGAAAGTTCCTTACTTTCATTTGAAAAATAATAAGGGAAAAAGTTTTCGGATATAATAAAGGGGGCTTAATTGTAACTTTTTTTAAATTTTCCCTTTACAAAAAAAAATTTTGGGAAAAACCCTTTCCTACTTTCTTTATTTATTTATTAACTTTTTAAGATTAATATTTTTCTTTCCCTTTTTTACAACAAAAAACCAACCAAGAAAACGCCCCTTTTTTAAACCACAAAATTTTGGGGTGTAATGATGGTGGGTATGGGGGGTTTGGTTTTTGGGGGGTTTTTTGGGTTTCCCCCGGGGAAAAGAAGACATATTCCCACGTTCCCGCAACTGTTATAAAAGTAAATTTTTGGGATAGGCTTGGTGAATATTTTTGGGTTTCATCCACGTTGGGAAAATTGTTATAAAGGTTTTCCCCCCTTCCGCCCACTAATTTACGGGCCAACAAGTTATAAAATTTTGGGAAATTTTAATTTAAAAAATTTGGGGCAAAGGTTAAAAAATAGGGGAAGGTTAAAATAAAAATAAAAAAAAAATATTAACCCACCGTTTTTAAAGAGTTTTTTGTTTTTTTCAAATGAAATTTTTTTCCCCCCTTTTTGGGTATAATTGAACATAAAAAAGGGTTTTAAAATGGAAAAAATCCAATAAACTTTTTAGAACAACAAGTTTCAAAGCAAACCAAAATACAAACCCCTAAACCATAAAAAGGGGTTTTTTTTGCCTACAGCAAAAAGGGTACCCGAATTAGCATTTCGAATTCTGGGGGAAAGTTAAAAATTTTTTAAAAAGTTGCCCAATTTTTTAAGTTGTTTCCCCCTTTTTTATTATTCCCCCAATTAAAAAAATTTAAAAACTTTCCCAAGATTTTGCCATGTGGGTTTGCCTACAGCTCACAAAATTTCTTATACTTTACCCTTTTTTAATTTGCCCATTTTTTTTGTTGCACAGGGTTGTAAGTTCCCCAATTTTGTTCCCCTAGTTAAAGGGCCTTTTTTTAAGTTTCCCAATTTTTGGGGGGTTTGCCCATCATTTAAGCTCCCCCATTTTTTAGTTGCCATCTTTTTAAATATTGCCCATTTTTTACGATTTCTTTCAGCTTATAAATTTTTCCCAAATTTCTTGTTTAGTGATTTATATAGCGAAAAAGAATACTGTTTTTCACTTGGGAAATAGTAAATCTTATTTCGATTTTTAAATTTTTTTATTGTTAATTAAAATCTCCCCCCAATTTGTAAATTAAAAAATTTAAACCAAGAACAACAAAAATTTTTGAGGGAAAATTGAATAGCCCAAATGCAATCGGTTTCGCTTTCCCTTTTCTTTTTTTTTTTCCAATTTAAAATTTTTCATGTTAGAAGGTGTCATTTTTTTTTGGGCCAGGTCCAAACCCAAACTAGGGGTTTTTGGGCAAAATTTCCCTTATCATTTTTTTTGGGTGTTTTAGGGTTTTTTGGGTTTCTGGGGGTTTGTAAGCTTTTTATGTTTTTTATACATATCAAAACCTAAAAAAGTAAAAACATATAGCACTTTACACCCCTAAAAAATTTTAAATTCATAAAAACCAAATTACAAAAAATTTTAAATCGTTGATTTTACAAAAGGAACCCACCAAAACCCATTTTTGTTTTTACAAAATCCCCCTATTTCACGCCCCTCATAAATCACACAAAGTTCAAACTTTTTACCCAAATACAAAATGATTGTTACGTAGCCAAATCAATTCTAAAAAATTTTTTCATGCTTTCCTTATCATCACAAAAAAGAAACATTAAAATTCCAAATTTAACACCTAAAGTAAACCATCCCATTGTTTGGAATTAAAAATAAAAACCTTAAATGAAAGTTTCTTTATTTTTTCCCAAGGGAATTTGCCTTTTTTTTGGGAATGTCCGCAACTGGTTTTCCTTTTCAGCTTTTTCTATTTTTAAATTTAAGGCGAGTTCCTTTTCTTGAACGGCATTAAAGAATGCTGCATTTTCCCCACGGCACGAAACCCTTTTTATCGTTTTTCCCAAAGGCATTAATAATACCTTCCCTTTTCCCAAAACTATCTTTTCAGATTTTTAAAATAACTTTAAAACAGTTTTTTTTGTATTTAAAAATTTATTTTTGGTCCTCTTGGTTTACAATTAGCCACATGTCGGGGACATACGGTTAGAGCTTGCGGGTCTTTGCTAGTTCTTCAAAAATTTGGGGCCGATCCAAATTTTATTACTTTAGGGGTGATAGAAAATTTAAGGGAATATAGGGTTATGTTGGTTAAGCGTCCCTTTAAAATTTAAAAAAATTTAAACCGTTAACGGCTATAATTACACTGAACAGTTGTATCGAATCACTACGGGTGTGACAAATTGTAAATTCCCTTTGGGAACCCAGGGGTCCCTTTTTAAAAAAACAAATAAACCTTTAGGGTTTTTTTAAATACTTTGTTTTGGTTTTTTTGTTTTAAAACGCATAAAAAAAAAAAACAATAATATAATAAATAAGTAATTAAAAAAATAAATACGTAAAAATTGAGGAAACTAAAAAGTGAATACACTTATGGTAAACACATAATTTTAGGGAATCACTTTAAATAGGTTGCCCCCAAAAAGGGAAAATTAAATTTCGCTAATTTTCCCCGCCAAAGGGTTTCCCAAAATACAAAAAAAAAATGTGTGTCCCGTCGTTAAAAAAAAACAAAAGCGGTTTTTCAAAGTAAAAAATAAAAAAATGGTGTTTGTACATACTCCCCGCTACAATGTACGAAGGTTTTTGATAGTTTTTTTTCTTGCGAATGTCGATTTTCTTTTTTATAGATGTTTCTTTGGGCCCCTTTTTCCAAATTTGGTACATTGTAATTTGACCTTTGCCAAACCCGTTTTTCCCAAAACCCCGATAAAACTTCCCAAAACAATTCCCAAGGGGCGCATAAACACAATTTTTTTGCAACAAACTAAAATACTAGAAACGACCTTTCATTAACCCACAACAAAAAAATAAGTATGGGGTTCAATGCTAGAAACCGGAAATACTCCCTCCGGGCCCAATTTTTTTTGTCCCAATTTTTTTATTTCGGCCCCTTTCCCAAAAAAAAAAATTTTCTCTTTCCAAAAAAGGAAAAATGAAAAAATAGTGGGAATTTGGTAAATTTACTAATTTTTACCCTTGGGTTTAAAATTTAAAAATTACAAAATTTAATGAAGATTAATTAATTGGTTTTAAAGGGGAAACTTGTCTTTTGGGAAAAAAAATAAGAGAGTTAAAAATTTAAGTGATGTTTTTCCTAAAAGAATGGGGGGATTAAAATTTTGGGGACAATAATTTTGGGACGGGGGGTATTTTTTGAGTAAACCATGAAGGGCATTTTAAAATTAAAAAAGAACAAAAAACGTGGCAAAAAAACCAAAAGTTTTTTTAAAAGAAAAGGGAGGGGGGTAAAACTGAAACCCCCCCCCAAAAAAGTTAGCCGGAAACCCCCCCCCTTTTTTTTTTTTTTTTTTTTTTTTTTTGATTTTTTTTTTTATTTTTATAAATTTTTTTTTTATATCAAAAAACTATAAACTGAAAAATTTCGGGAAAAGAAAAAAATTTTAAAATTTAATAAGTCCCCAAAAGCTTTTAAAAAATTTCAAAAATACGGAACGAAACTGACAAAAAATGTGCTGTGCAAAGGAAAAAAAAAGGGGGCCCAAATGGGGGGCAAAAGGCCCGCCACCCTTGTCCCCCCGTCCCGGGTTTAAAAGTTGGGAAAAAATTTTTTGGGCCCTTAAAAGGGGCCCCTTAATTTTATTCATCCTTTAAAATTTTTTTCAATCTTTTTTTTGGGCCTTTGGCATTACCCAAAAATTTTTAAAAAAGGGGGGCCCCCAAAAAGGAGTAACCCTTAAAAAAAAAGGGGCCGTTAAACTTTGGATTTCGAAATTCAGGAAAATTTGCTTGTTTGGTGGGGGAATTTTTAATTTTTTAAAAGGCAAATTTAAAATTTTGGCAAAATTTTTTTAAAAATTTTGGGACATCCCCGACAATCCCCGTTTTTGTCCCTTTTTGTTCCAAACCGGGATAAAATTCCCCAGTTCCCGGACGGGTAACCCTCTCCCTTTTAAATTTCGCCGTTTAAGTGGCAATTTTAAAATTATTGGGGCCCCTTTTTCAATTAATGGGTTCCCAATTTAAAAATTTCCTTACAAACCCCAAAAACCCAAAAAAGGGCCACTTTAAAAGGGGCCAACTTTAAAATTGGGGAACTTAAAAAAAATTTTTTTAAAAAAAAAATTTTAAAAAAGGAAATTTAAAAAACCGTTAAAAAGGGGAAAAACAGAAATTCAAAAAAAAAATGGGCCCCAAAACGTAAAAAAGGCAAATTTTTTTCCCCGCAAACCAAAAAGGCCAAAAAAAAAGGGAAGTTTGAAAAAATTTGGGGTTTTTAAAAAATTTTTTCGGGAACTTAATAATTTTCCAAAAATTTTAATTTTTTTAAGGGATATCGAGCAACGTTTTATTTGCCTTTACCCCAAAATTTAACCGATGAAGTTTTTCCCCAAAAGAGTTTGAAAATTTTTTTTGGGAAATTTGAAATTTTTTTTTGTTTTTTCCAAAAAAATTTTTTTAAAATATGGACAACTAAAAAAATTTTTGGCCTTAAAGGTGGGGGAACCCAAACAATTTTTCATTTTTTTAAAAAAAAACCTTTAAAAAGCCTTTCAAATTTGGCCTTTTTAAATAAACAATTTAAAAAAATAAAAATAAATTTTAAAAAGGTTTTAAAAAAACCCCCTAAAAAGAAAATGCCGTGAAAATGTTAAAACATTAACAAAAACTTGGGGCCCCAACCCTTTATAAAATTTGGGGAAGTTTAAAAAAGGTGGGCCCAAATTTTCCATTTTTAAAAAACGGTTTTTTCTGTTTTTCAGAAGAAATAGGGGTTTTAAAGGCCAAATAAAAAATTTTGGCATTAAAAAGAAAATGTAACCCAAAAGGGGGAAATTTTTTTTGCCTGTAGGAAAAAAATGGTTTTAAATTTACAATAAAAGGGTTACTTTTGGCCCCAACCCAAAAAAAGGGAAAGTAAAAATTTTGGGAATTTTTAAAAAATTGGGCCAAGTTTAAATTTTGGTTTAGATTTTTTTAAATTTTTTTTTAAAATTTTTTCCAAATTTTTTTTTCTGTTTATTGGGGTTTTTATTTAAATAAAACTTTGGGTATTTTGGGGACCTAACGTTCAAAAATTGTTTGGCGTAATTTAAATTTTTTAAAAAAGACTTTTTCCATTTTTTAAAAAAAACGATTTGGGGTTTTTTTTTTTTTTTTTTTTATCTTCCTTTTCAAAAAGTTCCTAAAAAAATTTTTAACCTTTATTGTTTCCTAATTTTATTGGGGAATTAGAATTGTAATTTTGGCCCCGGGCTTTTGGGAAGGTTTTTAAAGGGAAGAAAAAAAATAATTTTATTTTTCCGGATGTTGTGGCCCGCCAAAAAGTTGGGGGATTTTGCTCAAGGTCATTCGGAAAATTTGGATTTGGTTTGCCAAAGTATCAATTAACTTGGGGGGGTTTTTTGTTTGTTTCCCGTTATGTTTTCCTAAGTTTGGAAATTTTTTGAAACGTTTTTTCCTTAAAACGGGGTTTCTTTAAAAAATGGAATTAAAAAGGGAAAGAAAAATTTGGTTTATTAAAATAAAAAAAGGGCCCAACCCCATAAAAGGAAAATTAAAGGCCCCCTTTTAAATCTTCCCAATTTCCCTTTGTTTAATTATTTGATCCATAAGGGGAAAAACCCTTTTAAGTTTAGCAGGATGGGGGTTTAAAACCCAAAGACAATTCCCCCAACGGCGAAAGTTTTGGAAAAAGGGAAAAACAAAAAAAAAAAAAAAAAAAAAATTTTTTTTTTTTTAAAATTAACCAAAATTTTCCCCGTAATTTAAAAATTTAATAAAAATTTGGTTTTTTATTCCAAAAAAACACTTTTTTAAAACAAAAAAACCTTGGGTTCCAAGGAAGACCCCCACATTGGGTTTTCAATTGGGGATTTTTAAATT
The DNA here is from genome assembly GCA_021014915.2 of Artemisia tridentata subsp. tridentata. Classification (NCBI taxonomy): domain Eukaryota; kingdom Viridiplantae; phylum Streptophyta; class Magnoliopsida; order Asterales; family Asteraceae; genus Artemisia; species Artemisia tridentata. The sequence goes on along the minus strand of CP139502.1, from coordinate 216,262,220 downwards.
TTTGGCCAAAAGTTTGGGTTTTTTTTTGGTTTTCCCAAAAAAAGGTTGTTTTTTTTAAAAAAGGTTTTTTGGCCCCAAAAATTTTTTTTTATGGCATAATTAATTTGTTTTTTTCTATTTTTTTTATTTTGGGGTAAACCCGGGTTTTTTGGGGTTTTGCCCCAAAAACCATTTTTTTAACCCCAAACAAAAAAAAAAGTTTTTAAAATTTTTAAAATTTAAAAAAAACTTGGGGAATAAAAAACAAAAAAATTTTGTTAAAATTTTTTCCCAAAGGGGATTTTTTTTGCCTTTAAAATGAAAACCAAAAAAAACCGAAAAAAACTAAATAGTAACAAAATAATTTGAAAGGTTTTTTCCAAAATTGGTTTTTCGAAAACGCCTTCCGGGTTTATGGGCACTTGAAGCCATACTGAAAACTTGTCAAACGACGAATCTGGATCCATAACTTCAAAAACCTTCTCAAACCGGAGGTAAACCTGTTCAATAAATGTAGAAATTAGTGTTAAACTTTTTTTACATGTGTAAGTGTATTTAGACAATATTTGTGGGGTGTCATATATAATACGAATGCAATTGAATGATGTTAAAATGTAAACGTACTGTAAAACGCACGGTCTGGGGGGTTTTTCCAGAAAAAAGAGAATCTTTGTAAGGCGATGTAGAATGAACCAGCATTTCCTTCAATTCCCCAAATAACAAAGTGTCCACCCTGTGATCGTAAGACAAAAATTGTGTTACCCAAAATGTTTCCGACATTGCCTTCCACTTTTGGGCTTGCCTACTTGTAAAGCCAACCAGCCTAATCGCCAGGGGGGTGGGGCAGAAAAGATTTGAAAATCGTGTTACGGATGCCCCCCATCCCCTCCAAAAGCCATGCGCTGAACAGTTGGACCTCAGAATTCATGATCATACCAGAAAGCACAAGAGAGTTTCCTAGCTCGTGAACAGAAAAAGAAACTGGCATTACCACTTTCAAAAGAGAAGGTATCTCTATGACGTGAAAATTGGCGGGTAATCATATCAAAAGAAATCAAAGTGTAATCCTTGTAGGGACCCCCCTTTGCACTATGTAACCTTTCAGGCCACCCCAAAATTGATAAAACGACCCACAACTGCCTGACTTTTTTTTTAAACTTATTAGGGGACGTGGCAACTCAAAATCTTGGACATGTGACCAGGTCTTGGGTTTTTCAATGAAAAGACTGACACATACCAAAAACCAGTTTTGAAAACAGGATAAGAAAACCTTGACAATTGTGGGTCTAGAGGTCCGGACGGACACCAAAACCGAAAGCAATCTTTGAACATTCTATTTGGTTATTGTAAAAAGGGATGAATATGCAAACAGATTTTTTATGGATGGTTCCAAAGAAACAGCCATCATGTTATACCATACATAAAGCACGTAAAAGGCCGCTAGAAGTGCCTAAAGGCATCATAAATGCAAGGTTTAGATGTGAATCATATAGGGAAATGGTTAAATTTTAGTACAGATGTCATAAAACCTGTATGACCCTGATCAAATGTTAGATTAAAAAGACACTCATCATTGGGACGAGCACCGAAATGAAGTGATGAAGATTTGTGAATCTATGATTGCCTTCCATATCTTTGAAACACTACGTATCTGGAGTATACCTTTAAGTGTACCCTATTCAAGATATCTATTTGAACATCCAAAGGTATGTTGTCAGACATAGTTTAAATAGTTTTGAGCAAATGGGTGGGCTATAGGTAGGATGTATAAAGTTGTTGTGTATGAGAAGGCAATGGCTAAAATGACACACATATATATTTGTCTCATTGATTATGATTGCACCTGTTAAGTGGGATTAAATTAATAATTTTAAAGCCCGATGTACGAAATGTGTACTGTTGCGCAAAACCCAAATGGCATATTAAAAAGATGGGCAACTTTAGAAAATAATTAAAAAAAAAAAAAATCGGAATTTTTTAAAAGGGAAAAAATTATAAAACTAATGTACTTTAAAAAAAAACTCATTATGCTCTATGAACTATACATATTGTCATTATACATGCATTTGCTATGTATAATGACAATATGTATAGTTCGAGTTTTTTTAAAAGTACATTATGTATTTATAACTTTTTCCCATAGAGCATAATGAGTTTTTTATAAGTACAAAAATGAAAAATGCATGTATTTAAAGACAATATTATTGTTTCATAGAGCATAATGAGTTTTTTTTTTTAAAGTACATTATGTATTTATAACTTTTTTTTTCCCTTTTTAAAACATGGCAACTTAAAAAGATTCTGCTGCTTCTAAAACTTTTTACAAATTTTCATGCTGTTTTGCAAATTTTTGTAAACTTGCTGCTTGGTTTGAAAGTTAAGGGACTGTTTTGTAACTTGGCGCCAATATAACCCGAATTAGAATCCGAACGGTAATAAATCACAATTGGATCACACAATTCACTTTGTGCGCACAAATTTCACTTTAATACAAAGCCTAACACACCTGTTATCATCTGATTGCCGGTACCCCCAAATTGAAAACCCTAATAAACAATGGCGGAAAGGAAATACTCAAGCAGCCACAATCAGGTTGCATTTCTTGAAAAGGTCCCAGGAGCTGAAGCATTTGCTGACGTTATTGACTTTCTTAATGCTACTCACCTTAGGTATGCATTAACAGAAAATCCCACTATATACAAATCCCATATGGAACAGTTCTGGTCCACTGTTAGGACCCAAACAAAAAAAAATGGTGAACAGAATTTAATGGCTATGGTAGATGGCAAACGGATAATTATTTCTGAATCATATGTAAGAAAAGCTCTTAACTTTTTAGATGAAGAAGAGATAATTTGCCTTGAAAATGATGTAATTTTTAAAGAACTTGAAAATATGGGTTATGAGAAGAAAAAGGATGTTTTAACGTTTTATAAACCTCTTCTCTGCCCACACTGGAAATTTCTTATTCACACCATTCTCCATTGTCTGAGTCCTAAAACTACAGCGTGGAATGAGTTCAGTTCAAGGCAAGCATATGCTATTATTTGTCTGGCCACAGGAAAACCCTTTAATTTTTCGGCTATGGTAATGGATGGCTTCAAAAAGAATGTTTCAGGAGAACATTACATTTACCCTAGGTTTTTGCAATTGATTGTGAATAAGCAACTATCAAAGCCTAAGATTCATAAAAGGACCTACATAACTCCTATGCTTAAAAGGAAATTATTTTCTTATTTGAAAAAAAGTGGAAAAGGCTTCTCGGGGGACTATTACTCCATTGTTCCCACATATGTTGCAATTGGCTGCCAGTCAGGGTCAATGTGCTGAAATCACAACACCTACACATCCCACACCCACCTCTAAACACTCATCATCTCACCCTCATAATACCCAAACACCTAGGATTTCACTGAATATAGAACACAGATTTTCATCATACCAGTGTTTAGGATAGATGCAGATGAGGCTGCCACAGGGTGGGAGGTGGAATGATGGAAGGGGCTAACACTACTGATCCTGGCTTAGTAGGTGGGCAGGTAAGTGTGTTAACATAAGTAAGACCCTGAACATGGCAACACCAACTGTGCAAGGTTCTCAATGAACCTGAATCAAATGATGAAAATCCCAGTCAAATGGCAAAAATGGGGAGCTCAGGTGATCAACCCAGGTTTCATACTGACTTTGAACCCAATGATTCAACTGTCAGGGAAGGTAATACATCTAGACGTGATGAGGGTAGGAATGCAACTGATGAATTGAGGGACACCCAAAATGTACAAGATGACAATTCCAGTGATCAGCCTGACGGGGCAGAGAAGACTAGCCTTATGGAGGAATACATGACAAGATGTAGGACACTAGAATCACAAGTTCTTGATCTCACACAAACAGTCAAACAAATGAAGATGAGAATTAACCTTTTCAAGGGAAGGCAGAGGTCTAGAACAAGGGTATTCAAAAGGCTCAAGAAGGCTGGAACGGCACACATAGGGTAAGCTCTCCTGAAGGTTGTCCTAGCAATGAGGGAAATGATCAGGTTGATATGGATGTGGATAGTGTATTGGGGCTAATCTAAAGACTTCAAATGCTGAGCAGTTGGTTAAAGATTCTACTGATGAGGTAATTAAACCTACTGCTAGTACTAGAGATCCTAGTCCTAAGTTTGAACCTTCTACTGCTGAAGATGATGATTTAGCTTGGTCAGGTGGTCGTCCCACTAAATACTAGCAAATCATCAACACACCAAAACAATCAACACCACCAACAGAATCACAATCACAAAACACAACCTACATCAGCAGCTGAACAACAACCTCAACCACAACTCCAACCAACAACTAATCAGACAAAATCCGTCACCACCACACTTCCTAGAGCTCCCGACAAAGGAGTTACCATAAGAGAACCTACTGCTGAACAGAAATCATCATCACCACAACAACAACAACCATCACCACAACCAAAACAATATGAACCTCAACATCAACCAAAATCAATATCACAAACTCAACCTATAACATCAAAACAAACAACTGCATCTACAACAAAACAACCAACTACAAAACCTGCAATTCCAAGGGTTCCGTCAACTGTGTAAGTATAACTATTAGAGAACCCACTCCATATACGAAACCCACACAACCACCTACATACACTGTGGAAGCCAAAGGGAAAGATGATGGAAGAGTTAGAAAAGCTCATGATTCTGCATATGTCCCATACCATCGTTGGCCAAAAAGAAATTCAAGCAATACATCCAGAACGGGCTAAGTTTGAAGAAAGGTTCAATTCTAGGGATGATGTACAGGGTAAGTCTACAATTGGTGTCAAAAGGATCTGGGAAAGGCAAAGAAATGATGGTGGAAGAGTCTGAAAAGGAACATGGTCATCTTTCGGCAGAAGAGATTAAGGATAAACCTGATGCAGACGAGGCTAACAAACCTAATGCTGAAGAAGTGGAGGAGTATAAGAAAAGTAAGGAAAAAGAGTCAAAGGCTAAGTCTACAATTGGTGTGAAAAGAACTGGGAGAAGAATGAAAACGATGGCCAGAAGGAAGAAGAGAACTAGGCGAGTGGTAGTGAGTAGTTCAGAAGGCATTGATGAAACAGGGTATAAAAAGAAAGAGACGGTTGATTTACAATTGGTGACCCAGGTTGTGTCTGATGATGATGACCTGTTTGAGGATACTGCTCCTTCGGCAGTTAAATCTCCGGTTATTGGATGGAAAGCTGGTTATGATGGGAAAGTTCCTTGGTTTTGAGATACGCAGAGTTGCTGGAAGAATGCAAAGGTTTAAAACAATTCCTCAAATGCATAAACACATTGACCAAAAGGATTTGGTAAACCTGTCGGCATTAATGAAGAACAAGTATGGAAATGGAAAACCAACAGATGAGCTTGATAGAGTGCTTTACGGATATCTGACGACCATGTTTCAAGCTTCTGTCCAAGATAGTATGTTTGTACAAAAGGGTACAAGTACGTAGTGTTTGTTAAGTTGATTACCTTGAAGGTTTTTGTAACCCTGTTACTTCCACCATAACCGTATACATATATTGAAGTGTTTGTTGACATAATTCATTTGTTTACATAGTCTTCTTCTTACCATTGAACGATACATTCCGCATAGTGTTTAATATTGTGTCAATTCGATAACAGTTTGTTAGGAATTATTAGAATAATGTTTATTTTCATTGCTGCTGTTAGTGTAGTTTGATTCCTGCTGGCAGTGTTGGTTTCTTTTGCCGGTCATGGTTCCTGCTGGTAGCATTGTTTAGTTTCTGCTGGCAGTGTTTGTTACTGCTGGTCATGGCGTATTTTTTGTATGTTTGTTAGAGTTATTTTAGGAAACAAAAACATACGACATTGTGTTTTGCATCCAATTCCAAAGAAAATAGTTAATACAAGATCCATAGAGGATCAAAGTCTTTTAGTCATTGTCTTCTTCAACTCTTGTGTTTAGTATCCGCATAAGCACAAGTTTATTATACAGAGATTCTCATAGTAGTTGGCTTGTGTTTAAATAAGCTATGTACAAGTTCTTTTGGCTCAAAGATCTATCAAGAGGCACGATCCTACACAGTTTCTACACATATTGTTTTACATTCATATCTAAGATAATTAACAAAGATCTATCAAGGGCTCATCTGGGATCAACACCAAATCACAAAGTTTTTTCTTGAATTAAACTATCTTATTCCTCATAGCTTGACACTGATCATAGATTCTTTGTAGTAAATCCTTAACCACATCCGATTGTTGTTCACACCTGAGTTTTGAGGTAAGCATCACCCTTAAGACTTCAAAACTCAGTGGATATTCCAATTCAGCTAACATGAAGATATATACTCCACTCTGTGTTGACAGATGATGCACATTGCAGGAACTATAAAACTCCCATGTCAGATATTCATGCAGTTGGTGAAATGCACTGATGCAGTAGGTGCTTGTATGTAGCATGAAATGCATGGGTGAATCCTACTGCTGGTGAAATTGAAGCTGCTGCTGTTCCTACCTAATTCAAATTGTTGGGTTACATGTTATTGACCGGTTACAAACAACAACGATTACTAGATAATAGTAAATTGTATTTTGGGTTACAGATTTTTAAATCAACTCTACTACCTTTCAAATACCATTAAACATTGTTTATTAACTCCTTGTGCTTCCACAAGTATTGAAGCATCCGCTCAGGTATGCTACAAGCTGTTTGAAGCGGGTCATCTACTTCCAGTGGTTGGTTGTGGCACAATCGGTATAAAATAATACATACCCATACACCGCAATCGCCATATACGTCTGCTTGTTTCGGGACTCTGCGGACACTGGTATGTTATTTTATATTCCTCGGCTGATATGCCCTTGCTCGCCAATATACCCTGCTGAACCAGATACATGGTAAGTTGTTTTGGCAACATTCTTTTCAAAGTTCTCCACCACCGTGCACCATTGCCATGTACCAACCCAAGAGTGTCCATAAAATGAAACAACACCAGTACGTAGGTGAAGCTCAGCGAGACACCAGTGTTTATCAGGTTCATTCACGGGGAAATAAACCTAATATAGAACAAAGAAATGTACATATTAATATGCATACACTTAAAATTATATTTAAAAAGGATTGTGGCAAAACTAACCTTTTCAACATCTCGCCAAGCCACAGGGTAGCTTGTTCCATCTGAATAATGACTGTACATCTGACCAGCCAAGATATGTCGGGCGAACAGAGAACCTGCCAAGGTCCAATCAGCATTGCTTGGTCTAAGTGACCACATAAGGTCAAACCATATATCCAAGTGCTGTGTACACAAAACAAAAATTATAAAACTTATAGTGGTTACTCAATCAAAAGTATATACAAATGTATTTGACCAGATAGTGATGATGGTTTCCTTACATAGTCATACAGCCAACCGCCTTTACAATCTTCAAGACATGCCAACGCTAGCCAAAATTTCATATCAGAAACAATGTTACGACCGCCCCATGGAAACTTATAGCTTTTTGGTTTATTTTACTTTAAATAAACACGAAGCGAATCAGGCACAGACACCTTGTCCTTTTTCAATTTGGAATGTCGAGTCATATCCTAAAATAAACAAATAAATGATTAACAATAAACGAATCATAATATTGTTAATTTAAGAATAACAAATCAGACTACCTCTACAATAGGATCTGGGTTGGCCGAATAGAACTCAGTAATTGACCGAGTTCTTGGGTTTCCAGATACGTCCTGAAAAGACACATACCATATATTAGCATAGGCCAACCAGATAGTGATTTCAGTATCAATGTTTTACGGTGCTTTACATCTAAAATGACTATAGGCTCAATCAACTTCTTTCTACAAGTAGCTGCTCTTGTCAGTAGTGCGGATTGGACGTTCTCTGAATTCAGAGATTCAAAAAACTTATCGTGCTTTGATTTAAAGGCTTTAGCCACTAGAGCAACTTTATGCGCATTTTTTTTCTTTTGGATTTTCTTCTTTTTACGTTCAGAAAAAACAGAGTCCAAGCAAGGTTTGTCATTGGGACCGACCACATTTGCAAACCCATGGTTGGTGAGTGTTTGTTGAAATGGTGTTGTTTGCTCTTCCTGCATAGCATAGGTTGTAATTAACACCGACCACAAGACATAGAAAGGAACAATTATTAACCTTTTTAAATTTAAACTAAACCAAGTACCTCAACATATGTCTGCAATGGGGTTGTTTGTTCTTTATGCACGCAAATAGCATTTGCATTCTCAACACCCTTACCATTTTCATTGTCAAACGGTACTTCTTCTAACAAAACACTAGTGACATCCGCTCCGTCGTTTATATAACTCATGACATCATCATACACCACCGGATGATACTGGTACAATAAAGATGTATAAATAAATAGGCAAACAAGGAAGGTTGTATTTTGCAAAAGTATTTTTTTCAAGATAACATACATCACCGTAGACGAAGGATGTTGTTTGATTAATGTCCTTCTCATGGGATGCCACAACTTGATTCGCAGGTTGATGATGATCAAGAGTAGGGAAGTCAGGAGTAACCCCTAATTCACATGCTTTTACAAGAACGTCCATCCCCCCACCTGAGATTCGTTGTAGCCTTGCTGCCCCAACATCCATGTCAATTTCCATGTGATGGGCTGCAACACTGGTCGTAACACCAGTATCAGCCTCACAAGCTAATGGCGTGGCCTGTAGTTGACAAAATAATACAACATTTAATGAATTAAATGTACGATTAAAGGGTAAACATTAACGGGGAAATGAGATACTTATAAACGTATGCCAAAAAAACACAAAGTAAAAGTAAACCTTTAAACAAACAGGATTGTCAACTTCCATTGGATGCGCATGATCGACATCATCATCAGCATGATCATCATCAACATCTCGGCGCGTAACACCATTATCAACATCATCTTCACAACGTGATGACGGGGTCTGTAGTTGACAAAATGAGATAAGTGTAATACTTAACGAGGAATTGATCTTCGTATAATGTTAGGAGAATAAAACATATAAGGTGAATACAAACCATGTAAATATCAGGGTTGACATCAGACTTGACTGGAAAATCTGGATCATCGGTGCTTTCGTTAATAACTGTCTCTAACTCTGAAAATTTTTGTTTTCAAACCCTTCTGAAGCAGCTCGCGAATGTCTTGTTTAGGGACAGACGCTACGTGCTTCGCTATCAACAAAAATCAATTTGCAAATCAAATATCTTGCCCAAAATAGGATTTGTTCCAAAATTCTTTTCATCTTGGCCTTCGCCTGATTGGACACCTTTTGCGTTTTCAACATTATTTTTATCTAAAGTTTCTAAACTTGGTGCTTCATGTTGATCGTCTGCGCTACCAGCTTGTTGGTGATCCTCTGATCTACGAAGTTGGTTGTCATCGTCTGCGCTATCAGGTTGGCGGTCATCCTCTGCGCTAGCAGGTTGGTGATCATCGTCTGCGCTATCCGGTTGTTGGTCTTCCTCTGCACTTGACAGGTCTGAATCAGACAAACCCTTTATAAAGGGGATGCTGGCAATACACCCACGGTTGTCTCAATTCGCGTTTGGTGGCATAAAGTGCCTTAATAGGAACTGACTCCTAAAAAAAACAAATAGCAAATAACTTTGTATGTGAACAAATTTAAATAAGGGTCCAACAAATTAGCCTTCAAAGATAGTGCGGTGCTTACCGGTCCAAATAGTGTTTTACGGTCTGATCTTCGCAACTTTTGACATTTAGACCAAGCAAGACCTCGTGGAATGACGTTCGTGTCTTTCGCCCACCAGTTGCCGCTTTTAGGAAATGTCTCCAAAATCCATATCTGAAATATGTGGTTGTTTAAAATGTATATAATGTGGAAAAGAAAAATGTTCAAACTGCAGGTTATTACCGTGTTCAAAACTATATATTCAATATATATCTAATACAAAAAACCTAGTAATGGATAGAAAACAGATACAAACATTTTGTACACCGGATACATACATATATATAACAATAGTATTGAACTTTAGTACAGAGTAGAAAGTATGGCATACCTTGAAAGCCCAAGCAAAACCGTATAGATTGTATGTCGCATTGTAATATGGGTTTTTTTCCAACTTCTCCAAATGAACTGGTCTGTGTCTCTCAACAACATTCACAGTCCTTTGATAAAATTTATGCCACATGTATTCACCCCAGGGAAAAACGTTCCAAGCATCAAAGTCCTCCACCAAAGACAGTATATGATTAGGGATACAATTCCTTTCTTCAATACCCATAAACACCAACATAGCAACTATCAAAAGACACAACCTAATAGCATCCTCATCCGAAAGAGCTAAGAACCTATTTGGATCTTTAACTAGTTTCAAACAATCACTGCCATATACAGATTTTATACCATCTGTCTTTTTTTCTGGAAATACGCGGTCACGAAATGCATTTGTTTTCTTTTTTTACAAACTTTCCCAAATCGAAACCCTGTTATTAAACAAAATTCCTTACGCCCGAACTCTAACAAATCATCCCCAATTTTGAACTGCAATGGTGGGGAATCGGACGATATGTTAGAAACTTTTACCTGATGTTGTAAAACAAAATGCATCAAAGGGCAGTCATTATCGCAAAACCGAATATCCAACCACGGACCAAAGACTGTGTTTCTAAACAACCTTTCCCGCTTTTTATCCTTCGACAAAATATCTTTGATTTCTGTAAGCAACTTCACTGTAGATCGAACAACGATTTTACAATGGTACAACTGAATCGGCATATCGAATTACAGGGTGTTAAGGAATTATGATTTGTTACTTGTGTGATGCTTTGTCTATGGAAAAGAAGCTGTTTGTGTATTGATGTGTTTTCTGTAATGAATTGTAATCGAATTATCGAATTACAGGCTAATATATTTAAAAAAAAAAACTGCCTAATTTTAATGCACGTAAAATGACCAAAATATCCTTTTCTTCATGTATTTGTTGCCCAAAATTCAAAAGTTGCCCAAAATACAATACATCCCTTATACATCGTAGCAACAGTTGTTGAGGTACTCTGGTCGGTGACGTGGCGTCCTGTGGTCCGTCGGATCAGTTGCCCTGGGCTAAGGGGGGAATTTTCTGTGAGCGGGCCGGATACTCTTAGCAGTTGGACAATCGGGCTATTTTAGTAATTATCCCTAAAAGTTTAGGTTAAATATGACAAGTTTCCATATTTTAGGGTTTTAATTGTAAATACACCAAAGTTAAAGGTTTAAAATGAAAATACCTCAAGTTACTCATTTAATACACAAGTTATTCAGAATTACACTTTTAATACCTTAAGTTTCACAATTTACAATTTATACCCCTTTAGTTAATTAATTTACAAATTAAACCATATAATTACATAAATCACAATTTAACCCTTATCATATTTATATTTACACATCAAGCACTTTATTTTACCAATTTACAGAATATACCCTTTAAATTAATATTGGTACGAAAGCCCCTTCAATTTTCATGAATTACAAAACTAGTCCCTTGAATTTACAAGACTTATAATTCGAAACATAAATTATTAATAATTACATATTAAGCCCTTAAATATTCAAAATTACCCATTACACCCTTTATATCATTATTTACACCGAATAACCTTAAGTTTCCAGAATTTACACTTTTAGTCCCTCCATTTTAAATAAATGCAATTCGAATAACATAATTACAAATTAAATCTTTTCTTGCAATTTTACCCATAGGACCCTCATTTTATATTTTTCACACATTACCACAGATCCAAAACATGTTACAAGAATACCCCACAAGTTTCACAATTGGCAAAACACACCCTTTTAATTTTATTTTCAAATCGGTAAACTTTTTAAATTGTCAAAACCTAACCCTAATTGTACCAAATCATTATCCAATCATTACAACATCATTAGACACCATTAATAACCATATCTAACACAGAAAACCCTAAACCCAAATCGTTCCATTAGGTTTTCATTTTTTTTCTTCCTTTTTCCTTAAATCCGATTACACAAACAATTCGAAAACAAATGATTTAAGCTTCCAAAAATCAAAAGGCTATTTTTCCAGACTTATATGAACATCATAGAACACAAGAAAATTATGAACAAGCCTCAGAAAAATCGCATGATAATATTTGTATTTTAAGTGTGTTTTTTTTTGTTCTCTATAATTCGTATGATCAAATAAGCTTGCATGATTCAATTCTATCAATTTATATGAGTCTTATATGATGTAAGGATCATGAGAAAAATACTAGATGAATTTTTGAACACACGAATTAGCATAAGAATTCCATACCTCTCGGTAGAACAAATCGAGCAAGAAAACCTAAAAACAATCGAACCAAGCTTCCTAAATTCGGCCTCCTATTTTTCTAATCTTCTTTGAACTCAGTAGAAGCCAGGAAAATTATTGTTTCAGCCCCAGAAATTTCGTGTGATCGGATGGGATTTTTGGGATTGATTGTCGACTTTTAGTTTAGGGTTTTTGGTTGGTTTAGAAAGAAATAAATGGGATGACTAAATAAATGGAAAAAGAGCCGAGAATAGGGGGGGGGGGATGGGCTGGAGATTCGGTGCAATTGAGTTGACAAAATCAGGTTTTTGAAACTTTGGTTTATTTCCAAATTTATTTGATCATTATCCCTTTTAAAACAATTTTTAAATATAACTAAATTAATTACAAGATTTTCGGTATATATACAAGTATTTTTTTTAGGTGATATTTAATTGTATAATATTGTAATGTTACCACAAAATTTATTTTACTTCATATGTTGTATATTATCAAAGGTTGGAATTTATTTGGTGCTTTATAAATGCTTTAATTGAATTTTTAAAATTTCAGGGGTAATTTGTCACACCCCCAAATTCGGATCCAGTGGAAGCTTACACATCGCTGGGGTGCAACTCAATTGGTATCATAACACAAGTGTAAAGAACGGTTTTCACATCAATCATTTAGAATATATTTGAGAAGTCAAAAGTGTTAAATTTACATTATGAAAAGTGGTGCAGAAGTTGGCCCATAAAATAAGTTAAGCGGTCCCAAATGTTTTATCAGAGTCTTCTATGACCATGCCATGCCCTGCCAAAAGCCTCCAGTAGCGTGCTATTGCTTAGTTCCTGAAAATACATGCTAAAGTGTCAACACGAGGTTGGTGAGTTCATAGAGTTTGTTTAACAAGTAAAGTATTCGAATAAAGATTTTCCCAGCAAAGGCATTGTAAATCCACTCGTTGCAAATCCCGCCCATAACAACACTTGCAACCTGTGTGTTTACAACCCACTGCTAAAATATAGCTTGAGTAAGACATGTAAGTATACGATATGCGTTCTATATCACTAATAGACCTTATGCTGCTCACTAGGAGACTTATCAATGCTGCTCACGAGGAGACTTATCAATGCTGCTCACAAGGAGACTTATCAATGCTGCTCAGAGGAGACTTATCAATGCTGCTCCATAGGAGACTTATCAATGCTGCTCACGAGGAGACTTATCAATGCTGCTCACTAGGAGACTTATCAATGCTGCTCACGAGGAGACTTATGTACGGCTACCCCAAGTGTTTGATACTTAGGTCCGTGATATGCTTTCAAGAGTAACGCAAGTAAGTTTAACACAATCATGTACGTACGCAAATAGTTTAAGCATGTATCTCCCCCAAAGAGTTTAAAACAATTATTAAAGAATAAGAGTGGGGCTATGAAACTCACCTGATGCGAGCAACAATACTAGTGGTGAATATGCTGGAATGAGGCTCGGTCTCTAACCGCGACCTAATGTGAATGATATGATCTAAGGTAAGCAAATGAAATGATTCTACTCATGCAATTACGTATGTTAACGATACCACTCGTTAGTTTTGAAAATAATGTTTATCGTCGAAAACTACATTTTTAACGTCTCGGCAAGTTATGAACTACTTTTCGTGTAAATATGTTGAAACGGCACTCCACGATCTTTGTTTGATGTTTTATCGCCAAATAAAATAGTTTCGTCGCAAAATAACCCTTTTTACAACTTGTGAAAATATGACCAAACGGCCTCGCAAAACTAGTCGCAAAATATTGTACGTTAAGAGTTAGGAATAGAACTTGACGTTTTTGAAATCCTTGTAACATAATCTTCATGTCGTCTCCTTTGACTTTTGATCATACGCGCCTCGATCATATAGAAAATCGGCCATGAACTTAGCGACTTCCTAGTTTTACACTTAGAAAATATATGTGTTGTAATGCTGTCAAAATAAGTATAGTTCGTCGGCTTTTCAAAAATTCATATCTCGGTCGTTACAAGTCCGTTTTCAACGTTCTTTATATCCACGCGTTCCTCATAACATGAACTAACATATTTTCAGTAGCTCGGCCCTCCTAGATCACGTCTAACGCCTCGTTTTGTCCGTCGAATGTCGTCCAACAGCAAGTAGTATTTTCAGAAAATAGTTTTTCGTCTTAAACTTGGAAAAATCATAACTTCTTCGTTATAAACTCGTTTTAATCCGTTCTTTCGCCCATAGCTTCGTTTTTGAAAGTATTTTCTAAATCTTTGGTCCAAAATTACACCCTAGCCCCTGAGTTTCCCACGTTTTGCAAAATGGGACAGCAACTATATATATTGTCAAAACTTGGTTTTCTTAGTTAATAACTTGTACAAAACTTAACCAAACTACTTCAAATCAACTCCACAAGTACTCAATCCTATCATACACCTTCTCAGGGTGTCATGGGTCCTAATCATCACCAAAAATGGTGGGTTTCATGAGGATGTTAATAAAACTAGTAGATCTAGTGTTTAGAGATAGTTTAAAAGAAAAGTGGTATCATAAACATAAGTAACTTGCATTTTAACTATAATGACTTGAAAACTCATAACCACATGGATCAAATGAAAGTATAACATGATAAAAATAGGTTCTTGAACTTACTTGAAGATTAAATGAGTTTGGATGAAAAAGATCTACAACCTTGGAGTTTTTATTTCAAAACTCTAACAAGGATGTTAAAATGGAATTGTTAAACACTTGAACTAGAAAATTTTTTGGGTTCTTCCTCTTGTGTTCTTGCTGCCGTGGGATGTAGGAGAGAAAGAGAGAAAGTTTGTGATTTTTTTTAGTGAAATGAAGTTAGTTTAGGCTTTATATAGGCCAAGGGCATTTTGGTAATTTCAACGAAAGGGTATAATGGTAATTTCAATAGGTTTTTGAAATATCTAGATATTTTTGAGAAAATATCTAGATATTTTAGGTTGGATAATTATCTTGACATACGGAGTGAGTTTTGGTCCCGTTAATTGCTAACTGTAAGTCGTAAGTCACAAAACTTGAAACCGGGTATCCTAAAATTCCTAAATTCATGAAAATGTCACGGAAGGTGGAAAACATATATTTCTCTTGTTGGTAATGTTGTTTGGACATATCGGGATGCCTAAATGATGTTTAAACCTTAAGGTAAATCTCGGACACGGTTTCGTGATTCTTGCAGAAATTATCCAACGAGTGCCAAAATCTTGGGTTATCATTAAAATAGTTTAACTTACGAGAATATGAAATAAAAATTTTGGAATGAATAGTGCCAGTGAATAGTAAAAATGAATAGTAACTCGTGAATAGTAAATTGTCGAGGTTCGGGAAAATGGCCTGGAATTACGAGTTGTGACAGTCTCCACCCGTTAGAGAAATTCAGTCCCTGAATTCAGCTTACTCGTTCTACGTACGTATGTTCTCGTGGTCGGGTTTGATGGGGGCAAACTTTCCCATTATCGAGCGTAGTCCCCAAAAGACCTCTAGGTAACCGATTTTTACTTAATCCCACAACTCATCAAACAAGAACTTTCAGGGGATTAGGCTAAATCGGTTTGAGGTTGTCGATTCAAATTTAATCTCACAACTCATCAAACAAGAACTGTCATGAGATTAAACTGAATCGGCTCGGGTAACAACTTGACTCTTAGCTTGATTTTCGCAACTCATCAAACAAGAACTGTCACTAAATCAAGCTAGGAAACAAGTTGTCTGAAAGAATGGATTCAACATCCTGAAATGAGGTCTTTTGAAAGATTGGCTCGATATTGGAATTGCTTACACCGATCAAATCAATCTGGACATAATTCTATTATAACTACTCTCAGTATTGCAAAATTCATCTCTGAGTCGAACATAGGTGGTCAGGCTATGTCCCACTGTCCCGGGTCGAATATAGATGACCAGTCTATATTCCACCGAGGTTCAATGAATTTTGGAATACTCAGCTTAGTTATACTAATACTATGTCCTTCACATGTAAAGGGTGGTTCAAAAGACTAAGGCAGGTGATCAGACTTGAGGTCGAATGATGAAACTACGTAAGGAAAAGGTGTAACGCTGCGACGTGCATGATATGTAAGCATACTTATATGGAATACAATTATAGTAATCAACGAGAGTAAGTGAGTATAATCTATCTGGCAAAAAGATACAAATCTCATTAATATGTCAGCAACAAACCACAAATGAGGCATCAGCTTGGCAGGTAGGCACGTGGCGGTCATAGGGTTAAGTTTTCGTAAAAGTAGCTATAGTTTAGGTTTTAAAATTACCCAATTCTCTATAGCCTAGGCTCTGATACCAATCTGTCACACCCCCAAATTCGGATCCAGCGGAAGCTTACACATCGCTGGGGTGCAACTCAATTGGTATCATAACACAAGTGTAAAGAACGGTTTTCACATCAATCATTTAGAATATATTTGAGAAGTCAAAAGTGTTAAATTTACATTATGAAAAGTGGTGAAGAAGTTGGCCCATAAAATAAGTTAAGCGGTCCCAAATGTTTTATCAGAGTCTTCTATGACCATGCCATGCCCTGCCAAAAGCCTCCAGTAGCGTGCTATTGCTTAGTTCCTGAAAATACATGCTAAAGTGTCAACACGAGGTTGGTGAGTTCCATAGAGTTTGTTTAACAAGTAAAGTATTCGAATAAAGATTTTCCCAGCAAAGGCATTGTAAATCCACTCTGTTGCAAATCCCGCCCATAACAACACTTGCAACCTGTGTGTTTACAACCCACTGCTAAAATATAGCTTGAGTAAGACATGTAAGTATACGATATGCGTTCTATATCACTAATAGACCTTATGCTGCTCACTAGGAGACTTATCAATGCTGCTCACGAGGAGACTTATCAATGCTGCTCACAAGGAGACTTATCAATGCTGCTCACGAGGAGACTTATCAATGCTGCTCACAAGGAGACTTATCAATGCTGCTCACGAGGAGACTTATCAATGCTGCTCACTAGGAGACTTATCAATGCTGCTCACGAGGAGACTTATGTACGGCTACCCCAAGTGTTTGATACTTAGGTCCGTGATATGCTTTCAAGAGTAACGCAAGTAAGTTTAACACAATCATGTACGTACGCAAATAGTTTAAGCATGTATCTCCCCCAAAGAGTTTAAAACAATTATTAAAGAATAAGAGTGGGGCTATGAAACTCACCTGATGCGATAGCAACAATACTAGTGGTGAATATGCTGGAATGAGGCTCGGTCTCTAACCGCGACCTAATGTGAATGATATGATCTAAGGTAAGCAAATGAAATGATTCTATTCATGCAATTACGTATGTTAACGATACCACTCGTTAGTTTTGAAAATAATGTTTATCGTCGAAAACTACATTTTTAACGTCTCGGCAAGTTATGAACTACTTTTCGTGTAAATATGTTGAAACGGCACTCCACGATCTTTGTTTGATGTTTTATCGCCAAATAAAATAGTTTCGTCGCAAAATAACCCTTTTTACAACTTGTGAAAATATGACCAAACGGCCTCGCAAAACTAGTCGCAAAATATTGTACGTTAAGAGTTGAGAATAGAACTTGACGTTTTTGAAATCCTTGTAACATAATCTTCATGTCGTCTCCTTTGACTTTTGATCATACGCGCCTCGATCATATAGAAAATCGGCCATGAACTTAGCGACTTCCTAGTTTTACACTTAGAAAATATATGTGTTGTAATGCTGTCAAAATAAGTATAGTTCGTCGGCTTTTCAAAAATTCATATCTCGGTCGTTACAAGTCCGTTTTCAACGTTCTTTATATCCACGCGTTCCTCATAACATGAACTAACATATTTTCAGTAGCTCGGCCCTCCTAGATCACGTCTAACGCCTCGTTTTGTCCGTCGAATGTCGTCCAACAGCAAGTAGTATTTTCAGAAAATAGTTTTTCGTCGTTAAACTTGGAAAAATCATAACTTCTTCGTTATAAACTCGTTTTAATCCGTTCTTTCGCCCATAGCTTCGTTTTTGAAAGTATTTTCTAAATCTTTGGTCCAAAATTACACCCTAGCCCCTGAGTTTCCCACGTTTTGCAAAATGGGACAGCAACTATATATATTGTCAAAACTTGGTTTTCTTAGTTAATAACTTGTACAAAACTTAACCAAACTACTTCAAATCAACTCCACAAGTACTCAATCCTACCATACACCTTCTCAGGGTGTCATGGGTCCTAATCATCACCAAAAATGGTGGGTTTCATGAGGATGTTAATAAAACTAGTAGATCTAGTGTTTAGAGATAGTTTAAAAGAAAAGTGGTATCATAAACATAAGTAACTTGCATTTTAACTATAATGACTTGAAAACTCATAACCACATGGATCAAATGAAAGTATAACATGATAAAAATAGGTTCTTGAACTTACTTGAAGATTAAATGAGTTTGGATGAAAAAGATCTACAACCTTGGAGTTTTTATTTCAAAACTCTAACAAGGATGTTAAAATGGAATTGTTAAACACTTGAACTAGAAAATTTTTTGGGTTCTTCCTCTTGTGTTCTTGCTGCCGTGGGATGTAGGAGAGAAAGAGAGAAAGTTTGTGATTTTTTTTAGTGAAATGAAGTTAGTTTAGGCTTTATATAGGCCAAGGGCATTTTGGTAATTTCAACGAAAGGGTATAATGGTAATTTCAATAGGTTTTTGAAATATCTAGATATTTTTGAGAAAATATCTAGATATTTTAGGTTGGATAATTATCTTGACATACGGAGTGAGTTTTGGTCCCGTTAATTGCTAACTGTAAGTCGTAAGTCACAAAACTTGAAACCGGGTATCCTAAAATTCCTAAATTCATGAAAATGTCACGGAAGGTGGAAAACATATATTTCTCTTGTTGGTAATGTTGTTTGGACATATCGGATGCCTAAATGATGTTTAAACCTTAAGGTAAATCTCGGACACGGTTTCGTGATTCTTGCTGAAATTATCCAACGAGTGCCAAAATCTTGGGTTATCTTTAAAATAGTTTAACTTACGAGAATATGAAATAAAAATTTTGGAATGAATAGTGCCAGTGAATAGTAAAAATGAATAGTAACTCGTGAATAGTAAATTGTCGAGGTTCGGGAAAATGGCCTGGAATTACGAGTTGTGACAGTCTCCACCCGTTAGAGAAATTCAGTCCCTGAATTCAGCTTACTCGTTCTACGTACGTATGTTCTCGTGGTCGGGTTTGATGGGGTAAACTTTCCCATTATCGAGCGTAGTCCCCAAAAGACCTCTAGGTAACCGATTTTTACTTAATCCCACAACTCATCAAACAAGAACTGTCAGGGGATTAGGCTAAATCGGTTTGAGGTTGTCGATTCAAATTTAATCTCACAACTCATCAAACAAGAACTGTCATGAGATTAAACTGAATCGGCTCGGGTAACAACTTGACTCTTAGCTTGATTTTCGCAACTCATCAAACAAGAACTGTCACTAAATCAAGCTAGGAAACAAGTTGTCTGAAA
The DNA here is from genome assembly GCA_021014915.2 of Artemisia tridentata subsp. tridentata. Classification (NCBI taxonomy): domain Eukaryota; kingdom Viridiplantae; phylum Streptophyta; class Magnoliopsida; order Asterales; family Asteraceae; genus Artemisia; species Artemisia tridentata. The sequence continues at coordinate 216,242,447 of CP139502.1, read as the reverse complement.
GAATGGATTCAACATCCTGAAATGAAGTCTTTTGAAAGATTGGCTCGATATTGGAATTGCTTACACCGATCAAATCAATCTGGACATAATTCTATTATAACTACTCTCAGTATTGCAAAATTCATCTCTGAGTCGAACATAGGTGGTTAGGCTATGTCCCACTGTCCCGGGTCGAATATAGATGACCAGTCTATATTCCACCGAGGTTCAATGAATTTTGGAATACTCAGCTTAGTTATACTAATACTATGTCCTTCACATGTAAAGGGTGGTTCAAAAGACTAAGGCAGGTGATCAGACTTGAGGTCGAATGATGAAACTACGTAAGGAAAAGGTGTAACGCTGCGATGTGCATGATATGTAAGCATACTTATATGGAATACAATTATAGTAATCAACGAGAGTAAGTGAGTATAATCTATCTGGCAAAAAGATACAAATCTCATTAAATATGTCAGCAACAAACCACAAATGAGGCATCAGCTTGGCAGGCAGGCACGTGGCGGTCATAGGGTTAAGTTTTCGTAAAAGTAGCTATAGTTTAGGTTTTAAAATTACCCAATTCTCTATAGCCTAGGCTCTGATACCAATCTGTCACACCCCCAAATTCGGGTCCAGCGGAAGCTTACATATCGCTGGGGTGCAACTCAATTGGTATCATAACACAAGTGTAAAGAACGGTTTTCACATCAATCATTTAGAATATATTTGAGAAGTCAAAAGTGTTAAATTTACATTATGAAAAGTGGTGCGGAAGTTGGCCCATAAAATAAGTTAAGCGGTCCCAAATGTTTTATCAGAGTCTTCTATGACCATGCCATGCCCTGCCAAAAAGCCTCCAGTAGCGTGCTATTGCTTAGTTCCTGAAAATACATGCTAAAGTGTCAACACGAGGTTGGTGAGTTCATAGAGTTTGTTTAACAAGTAAAGTATTCGAATAAAGATTTTCCCAGCAAAGGCATTGTAAATCCACTCAGTTGCAAATCCCGCCCATAACAACACTTGCAACCTGTGTGTTTACAACCCATTGCTAAAATATAGCTTGAGTAAGACATGTAAGTATACGATATGCGTTCTATATCACTAATAGACCTTATGCTGCTCACTAGGAGACTTATCAATGCTGCTCACGAGGAGACTTATCAATGCTGCTCACAAGGAGACTTATCAATGCTGCTCACAAGGAGACTTATCAATGCTGCTCACAAGGAGACTTATCAATGCTGCTCACGAGGAGACTTATCAATGCTGCTCACTAGGAGACTTATCAATGCTGCTCACGAGGAGACTTATGTACGGCTACCCCAAGTGTTTGATACTTAGGTCCGTGATATGCTTTCAAGAGTAAAGCAAGTAAGTTTAAAACAATCATGTACGTACGCATATAGTTTAAGCAGGTATCTCCCCCAAAGAGTTTAAAACAATTATTAAAGAATAAGAGTGGGGCTATGAAACTCACCTGATGCGAGCAACAATACTAGTGGTGAATATGCTGGAATGAGGCTCGGTCTCTAACCGCGACCTAATGTGAATGATATGATCTAAGGTAAGCAAATGAAATGATTCTACTCATGCAATTACGTATGTTAACGATACCACTCGTTAGTTTTGAAAATAATGTTTATCGTCGAAAACTACATTTTTAACGTCTCGGCAAGTTATGAACTACTTTTCGTGTAAATATGTTGAAACGGCACTCCACGATCTTTGTTTGATGTTTTATCGCCAAATAAAATAGTTTCGTCGCAAAATAACCCTTTTTACAACTTGTGAAAATATGACCAAACGGCCTCGCAAAACTAGTCGCAAAATATTGTACGTTAAGAGTTAGGAATAGAACTTGACGTTTTTGAAATCCTTGTAACATAATCTTCATGTCGTCTCCTTTGACTTTTGATCATACGCGCCTCGATCATATAGAAAATCGGCCATGAACTTAGTGACTTGCTAGTTTTACACTTAGAAAATATATGTGTTGTAATGCTGTCAAAATAAGTATAGTTCGTCGGCTTTTCAAAAATTCATATCTCGGTCGTTACAAGTCCGTTTTCAACGTTCTTTATATCCACGCGTTCCTCATAACATGAACTAACATATTTTCAGTAGCTCGGCCCTCCTAGATCACGTCTAACGCCTCGTTTTGTCCGTCGAATGTCGTCCAACAGCAAGTAGTATTTTCAGAAAATAGTTTTTTTGTCATTAAACTTGGAAAAATCATAACTTCTTCGTTATAAACTCGTTTTAATCCGTTCTTTCGCCCATAGCTTCGTTTTTGAAAGTATTTTCTAAATCTTTGGTCCAAAATTACACCCTAGCCCCTGAGTTTCCCACGTTTTGCAAAATGGGACAGCAACTATATATATTGTCAAAACTTGGTTTTCTTAGTTAATAACTTGTACAAAACTTAACCAAACTACTTCAAATCAACTCCACAAGTACTCAATCCTACCATACACCTTCTCAGGGTGTCATGGGTCCTAATCATCACCAAAAATGGTGGGTTTCATGAGGATGTTAATAAAACTAGTAGATCTAGTGTTTAGAGATAGTTTAAAAGAAAAGTGGTATCATAAACATAAGTAACTTGCATTTTAACTATAATGACTTGAAAACTCATAACCACATGGATCAAATGAAAGTATAACATGATAAAAATAGGTTCTTGAACTTACTTGAAGATTAAATGAGTTTGGATGAAAAAGATCTACAACCTTGGAGTTTTTATTTCAAAACTCTAACAAGGATGTTAAAATGGAATTGTTAAACACTTGAACTAGAAAATTTTTTGGGTTCTTCCTCTTGTGTTCTTGCTGCCGTGGGATGTAGGAGAGAAAGAGAGAAAGTTTGTGATTTTTTTTAGTGAAATGAAGTTAGTTTAGGCTTTATATAGGCCAAGGGCATTTTGGTAATTTCAACGAAAGGGTATAATGGTAATTTCAATAGGTTTTTGAAATATCTAGATATTTTTGAGAAAATATCTAGATATTTTAGGTTGGGTAATTATCTTGACATACGGATTGAGTTTTGGTCCCGTTAATTGCTAACTGTAAGTCGTAAGTCACAAAACTTGAAACCGGGTATCCTAAAATTCCTAAATTCATGAAAATGTCATGGAAGGTGGAAAACATATATTTCTCTTGTTGGTAATGTTGTTTGGACATATCGGGATGCCTAAATGATGTTTAAACCTTAAGGTAAATCTCGGACACGGTTTCGTGATTCTTGCAGAAATTATCCGACGAGTGCTAAAATCTCGGGTTATCATTAAAATAGTTTAACTTACGAGAATATGAAATAAAAATTTTGGAATGAATAGTGCTAGTGAATAGTAAAAATGAATAGTAACTCGTGAATAGTAAATTGTCGAGGTTCGGGAAAATGGCCTGGAATTACGAGTTGTGACAAATTTGGTCATTTTGCATGTTTTAGATTTTTTGGTTCTTCAATAAATATCAAAGCCAGGTAATTTTTTTTTTTTTAGCAAATCACTTGAAAATATAGTTAACTTTCCACTTTTTATGTTTGTATGTAGCTTTTTTTTTTTTTTTTTTTTTTTTTTTTTTCACGTTATGTCAATAAACTTTCAAAACTTGACCTTTGTTTGTACCGGGTGACCTGCTTGACCATTAACCGGTTGCTTATCCCAAAAACATTTGCAGCGTTAGTCCTTTATATTAACGACCGTTAGTCATTTTATAAGTTTTCGCCCGGTTTTATACGTTTTCACCCGTTTTTTTACCTTTTCGCCCGTTCTCTTACCTTTTCACCCATTTTTGCCCGTTTTCTTACGTTTTCACCCATTTTTGCCAGTTTTTATACGTTTTCACCCGTTCTCTCACCTTTTCGCCCGTTTTCTTACGTTTTCGCCAGTTTTTATACGTTTTCGCCCGTTTTCTTACCATTTTGCCCGTTTTCTTACGTTTTCGCCCGTTTTCTTATGTTTTCGCCCGCTTTTATACGTCTTCACCCACTTTATATGTTTTTACCCGCTTTTATACGTTTTCGCCCGTTTTATACATTTTAGCCCGCTTTTATACGTTTTCGCCCGTTTTCTTACGTTTTCGCCCATTTTCGTACGTTTTTATACGTTTTCGTCCGTTTTTATACATTTTCGCCCGTTTTCACCCGTTTTCTTACGTTTTTACTTGTTTTCTTACGTTTTCATGCGTTTCAATACATTTTTAGGGGAAAATGTATAAAAGCGGGCAAAATTATGTGAAAACGGGCGAAAACATATAAAAACGGGTGAAGGTATAAGAAAGCGGGCAAAAACATACAAAAACGGGTGAATACTAGCAAAAACGGGCAAAAACTGTAACACCCCCAAAATATCGCAGCGGAATTTAATATCATTGGGGTGCTACTTATTAGTACAACAGTCATAATCATAGAAAACGACTCTAAATGAGACATTTTAAAAGTTTATCATTCGATCAAAATAAAACATCAGAGTTACAAGAGGTCCTAAGTAGTTTTAGAAAATATAAAGTATTAACATAAAAAATTTCAAGAGTTTATCGAATGATAACACAATGCAAGCCATCAAAACAATCGCCATGCGACTTCGTGCTTGCCAAATACCTTAAGGACCTAAGATAAAACATGCTAAAAATTCAACACAAAGGTTGAGTGAAATTCACAGGTTTATAGTTAAATAATGGACCACAAGACTTCAGAGTTAATATAATAATTGCAACGAATACAATTATGGGTGAATAATTATTATTGCTTTAAGCTCATGACACGCAAACTGACTGAAGGTTCATAAAATGAACCAATGCCCTGAAAGGTAAATTGCCATTTTACCTAAAATTCAAATATAGTGCGTTTGTGGCATCTTATCTGACCGCACAAACGGGATTCGTCAATCCCAATAGGCCTATTCACAATATTCGCGTTCACTCACAAGTGATTAATGGTTCATGACACAGTTAGGGACTTATTTTGGCAATATCGGTACTTTAGCAATAATATGTTCTGATAAGCATACAGTTTAAAGCACTTGTGTCCAAATTGTAAAATAGCATGTATCTCCCCCAATGGGTTTATAAACAGTTTAAGAGTTAAAGTGGGGCTATGAACTCACCGTAACAAAAGTGAATATCAAGATGTAAGTAGAGTGACGGGTAAACCGAGAAGTCCTAAGAGCAACCTAAAAATAATATGTTGCGTCTTAGGTTTTAAAATAATAGAGTATGAATGCAAGTAAGTATATTATATCAATCATTGAATTGTACATAGCGTTTTTTAGGTTTATAAAGTGATAGGGACTAAAATTGTCAAGTTGTGAAAGTGTTACGAGCCCTAATTTATAAGTTATCCGAGGTTTCGGGTTTTATGTTATTTCTATAGTCCAAATATTCTAATGTGTCGATATGTGGTCAATTTGTCCAAAAGATGAGTTATCGGGTTTATTCCCAAAAGTGGGTCCTATCACTTCGGGTAAGTGCAAAAAGTTATCAAGTGTTTAATAAAATTATAGTTTACCAAATTTTATGTTTATAATTGTTACATCACTATTATTATTATTATTATTATTTTATAATGTTTATAAATGTTATAAAATATATTTGAATATTTTTAAGTAAATCTGGATAAGTTATATAATTTTTGGTTTAAGTGCGGGTTTTGATAAAAGTGGATATTCGTTGCTAAAAGTCCCGTTTCTCCTAAACCGCAAGGAGTTATACTTCAAATTTTATATTCTCGGAAAGGCTTTTAAGTGTACTAACTAGATTTGTGGGTCCCATTGTTCTAAAAATTGCATAGCCTAAGTGAAATTACCATTTTACCCTTATATGTCAAGTCTGATCTAGGACAGTTTCAAATAGTTTCACCATTTTTGCGATAAGTTGAGTTCCGTAACTCCGTTTTACATGGGGTTTTCGGATACGTTCAAGTTAAAGTGTTATCTAATTTTCATAAAACTGGACCGAGTCTCAGAAATGACTAGATCTATGAGCTTTTTACATGTAGAATTCGATACTCAGATTTTGACACTTTTCACAAAAATATTTCTATTTTAATCATCGGGTGTCGTCACGGAATGAGCCACCCGGAAAAACGACCACAAGACATAGATCTATGTCCCTATATTTTTATCTAAGGCTCAAAGTGTACTGATTAATTTAATTAATCCCGAGAATACCCATGGTCCAAATTAGTCTTTACAAAACAAGTCCCAATCTAGTTTTCAAGTGATATCAACTATGTACAATGCATACTTAAATCTAATCAAGTATATAAAACATACAAATTACATAAAATGTAAATAATATCATATTTGAATTGAAAATGTGAAGTGGTTCCTTACAAAGATTTGAGGTGTAAGATCAAGAAAAATAACAAGAACACTAGATCTGGTAACCAAGATACCCAAAGCTTCCAAAATAATCACCAAGAAAGCCCTTTGTAAACTTCCAATAAAACCCAAGATGTGATGAGATTTATTTGTTGTTTTTGGATGAAATGAACCAAGTACTAATTAAAGGACTAAAGATATTCAACTAGAGCATAAATGTTAACTCGGAAATCAAAAGGTGAAAGGGTGGTGCTGTTGTGGTTTGTACGACAAGGAGAACAACAAAAAAAAAAAAGAAACACCAAGAAAATGAAATTTGTGTTTAGTTGGTGTTGTTGTACGTCAAAAACAAGAGAAAAAGTCAGGAAATGTGAAAGATATATTTAGAAAGAAAGAAGTACATGCAAAGCCATAGGACAAGTGTCCCATATGTTTTCTAAACAAGACAAATAAGGTTTTTATCACAAGGACTAGTGCCACTTGTGGCTTTGACGTGTCCAACAAAGAAAAAGAAAAGATTTGGTGATCATTTTGTATTAATTTTGTATAGTTCTAAGGTTATAGTGTATAGTTTGATCTCAATAATTACTAATGTTACATCCTTAAGTCACGAAACTTAAAACCGGGTAACGTAAAAATACAAAACCTATAAAAATATTAAAATTTGACATCAAAACCTATTTTGATATTTTAGGTGATCCTTGGGCTTGTTGAATGATTAATTGGTGTTTAAAAATTGAAACCGCGCAAAACGCAAAATGTGCAAAGTTTAGGTAAAAGTGAAAAAGTAAAAATAGAGTATTTAAAATATGATTGTATGGAACCAAAATGCATAATAATATATATACTGAGTATTGTCATGTGTCGATTTGAGTTAGATGTACGTTTAACGACGTACGCGAAATAACCTATGTAGTTACTCGCAAGAGTAAATTTACTTAAAATAAAATATTAAGTAAAATTAAATAATTAAATAATGATCTTAAAATTGTGAATTATTACAAAAACATAAGAAAACGGGCAAAAACGTTTAAAAATGGGCGAAAAGTAAGAAAACATGCAAAAATGTAAGAAAACGCGCGAAAACGTAAGAAAACGGGCGAAAAGGTAAGAAAACGGGCGAAAACGTATAAAAGAGGGCGAAAAGGTAAGAAAACGGGCGAAAAGGTAAGAAAGCGGGCGAAGACGTAAGAAAATGGATAAAAACGTATAAAAACGGGTGAAAACGTAAGAAAACGAGCAAAAACGTATAAAAACAGGCAAAAACGTAAGAAAACAGCCGAAAAAGCAAGAAAACGTATAAAAGGACTAACGATCGTTAGTATAAAGGACTAACGCTGCAATAATAAAATAAATTGTGCAATAATAAAATAAACGGTCGTTAAGAAAAGATATTTTTTTTAAAGAAAATCAAATTTTGAGTTAATTACAGACGGTCGTTTGCATAAAGGACTAATGTTGCAACAATAAAATAAACGGTCGTTAATTTAACCTGCTCCACGTAGGACTAACATGTTTTGCAGGTCACCGGTACAGACAAATATCTGAAAGTTTATTGAATGTGAAAAAAAATGATAACTAAGTACAACAATAAAAAGTGCCAAGTTAACTACCTTTTCAAGTGATTTGCCCTTTTTTTATGCCAACCAACATGGTTAGGATTCAAATCTATTAAATTTGATTGTTTGATTCTCAATTTATGAGCCCACATGATAAACAAACACACAATTTTTACTTTCTATCATTCAATTCTCATAAAACCCCTCAACCAAATTGCACCTAATAATAGAAAATAGCCTCAAAACCATATTAATATTATTTGAATTTATTTTGTAACCGCAAAATACACGTTTCATCCGATGCAAGGCACGACCACAAATATCACATTAGTAACAACGAGTTATTTATTAGACCATAGTAGTTTTAAAACTAATAAATTTTAAAACTACTATGGTCTAATAAAAAACTCACAACGAGTTATTTATTAGACCATAGTAGTTTTAAAATTTATTTAACAAAACATACTACTTTCAAATTTATTTAACAAAACATAGTAGTTTGTTTGTATAAAATTTTTGTTTGTTCAAAACATAGTACTTAGCTTTACAAACAAACCACTATGTTTTGTTAAATAAATTTGAAAGTACTATGTTTTGTTAAATAAATTTTAAAACTACTATGGTCTAATAAAAAACTCACAACTTTGTCCTCTTATCTGATTATTGTTTGTCTTTAATATGTTCATGATTATATTACTTTCATTTTTTATTTGAATCTGATAGGCCTCAATTGGCAATTCAACATGTTTTTTCATTTCTTAAATCATGGTTTTGACATTTTGACTCAGTTTTACCGAACCGATTAATACGGTGGCTAATTCGGATGGTTTAGTTATTTTTGTGTAGGGTTTGGTTATTCCCCCCCAATATTTTTATTTATTTTTATTTTTTATAATTTAATTCTTATTATAAAACTATGAATTAAAAAAACGAAAATAAAGTTTTACAGTCAAGTGTAGGAAAACACAAAAAATACGGAGCAGAAAACCATAAAAACTAACTTGCCTTGTTAATAAAGCGGGTAAAATTGTCGAAAAAAATTGCGGAACATAAAATATAAAGTTTGACAAGTCAAAAGAAGTAAATGAAAAAAAAAATATATGAAACAAAAAAAATAAAAAACTTTCTTGTCCTATCAATAAAGCGGGTATAACAGGGGATGAGACGTAAGCGGGTAGCAATAGTACAATCTTTTTGTTTATTATTGGCTTTGTTTTTGGTATCTGAATTTTTTCTCACAACCGATTAGATCGGATTGAATAACGTTTGAAAATGATTTGGTGTGTTTTCTTTATTTCCGGACCATATAGATGATGAGGTGAGATCTATGCAAAACAAGTATCACTTAAAAAACAAATAAGTCAATCTCAACCATTCATCCACATTTCATCTAATGGCTAAGATCAAATCAAAAAATAATAAAGGGAGGGCAAAATTGAAATTTTAGCTCATTTAATATAAAAACCCACTTTCCACCTTTTTTTAAAAAACAACATATCTTGCAAACGGTAAATCTTCAAGCTACGAAAAATACACCATCGCGACGAGAAAAAAATTAGCTTTCTATAGATATGCATTGTTATATACTTTCGACGATTTTTTTTTTTAAATTCCGTCCAGAAAAATCCAACGGGATTCGTAAAAAATCCCATTGGATTCGTAAAAAGACGATTTTTTTTTTCAAAATTTCCGTCCAGAAAAATCCCACGGGATTCGTAAAAATCCCATGGGATTCGTAAAAAGACGATTTTTTTTTTTTCAAAATTTTCGTCAAGAAAAATCCCACGGGATTCGTATAAAGACGATTTTTTTTTTCAAAGTTTCCGTCCAGAAAAATCCCATGGGATTTGTAAAAAAATCCCACGGGATTCGTATAAAGACGAACTTTTTTTTTTTCAAAATTTCCGTCCAGAAAAATCCCACGGGATTCGTAAAAAGACGAACTTTTTTTTTTTTTTTTTTCAAAATTTCCGTCCATAAAAATCCCACGGGACTCGTAAAGAAATCCCACGGGATTCGTAAAAAGACGAAATTTTTTTTTTTCAAAATTTCCGTCCAGAAAAATCCCACGGGATTCGTAAAAATCCCATGGGATTCGTAAAAAGACGAATTTTTTTTTTTCAAAATTTTCGTCAAGAAAAATCCCACGGGATTCGTATAAAGACGATTTTTTTTTCAAAGTTTCCGTCCAGAAAAATCCCATGGGATTTGTAAAAAAATCCCACGGGATTCGTATAAAGACGAACTTTTTTTTTTCAAAATTTCCGTCCAGAAAAATCCCACGGGATTCGTAAAAAGACGAACTTTTTTTTTTCAAAATTTCCGTCCATAAAAATCCCACGGGACTCGTAAAGAAATCCCACGGGATTCGTAAAAAGACGAACTTTTTTTTTAAAAAATTTCCGTCCAGAAAAATCCCATGAGATTCGTAAAAAAATCCCACGGGATTCGTAAAAAAATCACTTGTGATTTGTTATTTTTAAAAAATCACAAGTGATTTGTAAAAATGAGTAAATCATTGTTTTTGAGTAGAGCCCTTCTTTAGATATGGGATTTTAATGATTTATTTTGTCGATAAATCGTGAAATCACATGGGATTCGGTATGAATCCCATGGGATTATTTGGTGCATCCCATGGGATTCATTGTGAATCCCATGAGATTCTGTATGAAATCACAAGGGATTCATTGTGAATCTCAAGGGATTTATTGTGAATCTCTTGGGATTCTTTGGTGCATCACATTAGATTTTTTTAGTATTTTAGTATATGACAAATTGTCTAAAAAAAAAAAAAAAACACAAAAATGGTTTTAATATTGTTTAGAAATGTGATAGACTAGTTTATAATGTTTTAAACGGCGAGTGACCGACCTTTATTTAGCTTTGGGTTAATGCCTTCGTATTCATTCAAACAAAGTGTACACAATCTATCTTTGTTGTCTTTAAGCAACAAGTAAAGAAAAATAAAATTATTTGGGTGGGAATTATTATTTTGAGTGCTCTCCATATCACCAATTACAACAGCTACAGCTATACCTTTTATCTTCATCCTCAAGAAACATTGAATCCTTTTACGCAATCAATGGTTGGTTATTCGTTTTCACACATAGATCCAACCAAAATATGCAAACGGAAGCACCAAAAACATTTCTTCTTCTTCATTTGAAAAAAAAAATAAAAAATTGCCTTTGCCTACACATCTCATCACTCTCCAACAACAAACACAAAAAACCTTTCTAAAAACCCTCCCTCAAATGAAAAATAAAAAATCCACGCCGTGATTTTGACTTAGATAGTTTGCGGCGAATCTTGCGGTGACTGTGATCGGAATCTGAGGTGTCGTATTCATCGGAATAGTCTCGGCGTGATTTTGAGCTAGGTTTGGTTTTGGTGGTCCGGTGATCGGAATCGGAGGAGATGTTGGATTCGGGTTCGGGTATGACTTTGGATTTGTGACGGTGTTTTCGATAATCATCATCAGAAGAATAATCGTCTCGGTCCTTCGCAAAGGGAAGAATCAAACTGCTCCTCCTCCTCCTGGTGATGGAGAAAGAGTCGATTTTGGGGGTTTGATCTAGTGTGTGTACCGTGTGTGTGTTTGGGAGGTTTTGATATAAAATAGATAATGACTAAAATGCCCTTAAATATATTTTTATTTTAAAATGCTAATTAATCTAAACCATTAGATGGAAGGACGATGAATGGTTGAGATTTTGTAGTTTGTTCTTTAGATAAATTTTGTTTCGTATGGAACTTTTCTCTATAGATGATAAATTTGATTCTTTGTGTTTTTTTAATTTGTACAATGTGTATTATAACATGTATTTTTCATTTAGAGAGTGCTTTTAAAAGTACATTAATTGAAAGAGTTGACCAATGTTGTTGTATCAATCGATTGTACATATTGCTTAGATGTAATTGCTTAAAATTTTATTTATGAAAATCTTAAAAACTCTTTTAGGATAATGAGTCAAGCATGCTTTATATGTATTATCTATTGTATTGTACGAGATACCAATATGAGTTACCAAACATGAAAAAACATTTTGCTTAGGAGTTTTTACTAACTAATTGCTTTTCGGAAAAATAATAACCAACGTATGACAAGTTTAAAAGTGTTATCTATTGTATTGTACGTATGAGTTACCAAATATGATAATATAACCTATATAGTGATATCCTTTACTAAAGAAAAATTACAAATTGTAAATAAAGAAAAGGAAACCCCACGAGACTCTAGTTTTAACCATTCGTTCGCTCATCCATGATGAGTCAATTACCCAATAGAACCACCTTATTACACATTGTTACACGTTAATATAATTGTTTGGACCCTTTGGTCTATCGAACGTCACTTATATATATACAATTTGATCATAACCGAACCAAGCCATCAAACAGTCTCCTAAATATTCTCATACTTGAGTATTATTCTCTAAATCTCATCCAAACTCTGCCAACCACTCGATCAAACCCAACTTGTGGTATTTTATAATATATACTGTATACATGCATATATACTCTATGATCACACCCACACTTTCTCATTCACACTTAAACTTCACACACATATTTCCCTAGTTCTATTTCTCCTTGCCGAGACCTCCCAAGAACAGAAGTAAATCCTCTAGTCATTTGAGCTCTTTTCCAAATCGAAAATCCTTTATTCGAACCATTTGTGATCAATCTACCGGGTGAAGTAGCTCTTGTTCGATTCCTAGATCATTCTAACGAGTTTAACACCACCTTTGGGTGTCATAAGTCTTTTACAACTCCTTTACTACTCATTATATTAATTTTTATACACCATGCATAGTACATGTTTCCATTCGAACGTATTTTACTTTTAATACATTTTTTCACGTTTCTTGTTATTCATTTATTCGAATATACATATGACCTCCTTTATGGATGGCTAAAAATATGAGTATTACATTTATTCGACGCATATACGTTCATGTTAATGCTTAACAAGGCACTATTCTAACTCATATTGCATTCGTATATTCATATCACTTTAATAAGTCATTTTCTACTTTGGACCCACTCATATTATCGACTTAGAAATGATTCTATATAATCGAATTTACATGTGTAACATATTGTTTTTATGGCTTAAACTGATTCTCTATAAACCCAACTAATAAGCTGTTGTAATAAGCTCTTGTGATAAGCTCTAATAAGTCCTTTTCTAACCACCAAGTGATCGCTACTCGATCAGAATAAAAACTCACATTTATATCGAGTGGGCTTTTAAACCCAATAAGCAGCCCAATAAGCAATTGAGATAAGCGGTACTTATAAGCTGTTTGAACATGTTTTTGAGACCTTAAAATAAGCCCAATTTACTTTTAAACCCAACGGATCAATATTCGTTAATGAGCCTTAAGTTGTTTCGTTAAAGCCCTATAACCGCCTAATAAGCACTTAATAAGCTCTATTTGATAAAAAGCAGTTTTTACAACTCAAATAAGCTATTGAAAATTATTAAGACTCTCGAAAAACTTAATAAGCGACTTTTGTGACTTTTGGACTAATTTTGCAAAATATATATCAAATCGGGTTAAAATTGCCAAGTTCACAAAACTATGTTGCAAACTGCCATTTCAGTAACTTGAGGGTAGAAATTGTTAAAACAGTAAACATAAAGCTTAAAATGTAACATTTGACCTTTTTGGACCAAATATGTAATTGATTACTAACTGAGGATTAACGGTGCAAAAGTTAATCCGTTAGGGTAGAAAGTGTAAAATTCGTATAAATTCAAGGACCAAACAGTAACTTTATTCCGTATACATTTCTATGTCATATTTTACACTTTCTCATTCAATCACATGCATTTTTACCATTCATTTCAATATATTTACTTTCGTTACGTTTATAATTATATAACGAATTTTAAAGAATAAACTTAACGTATTATTCGACGACTTTCGAGGAAACGATAATTATGCATTCAATAACATAAAAACAAGATAATATTATGTATAATATTATTTTTGAACTTTAAGCATTTTAAGCATATCATCCACTCACATCACAAACCAATTCGTTATCCGTTGCTCATTTTCACTCTCATTATTCGTATTGAGCCAAAACTATCAAAATCACAGACTTCACTATTATTCATGTCGCGTGTTGGAGCCGTTCCCATAATTCACTTGATTTCACATATTCACCTTTGCCAGTTACACTCAAGGTGAGTCATAGCCCCACTATTACTCTTTAATACTCATTTTAAACTACTTGGGGGTAAGAACCATGCTTACTTTTATGGACTATTTAAACAATGCTTTTGTTTGACAAACTATTATGTGCTGGCCTAAGTACTGTATCCCAATTCATGCCCATACTCATGTACCGTTAATTCCTGCTGGGAAGCACGAGTGATATAAATAGATCTATTGAGGGTGACACCTCCATCCGTGTTGGGATTCAACAGTCCGGATAGGACAAACGGATGTATACCATGTCGAATTACAAGTGACTAGGGATAGAACACTTGCCGGGCCTTATTATTACATGGACTCGTCTCATGTAATTTCATGTACTCATCGCATGCACACTGTCGTAGCTTCGGTAACATGGAACTTAGCGCAGCGTAATAGCTTTTCGTATAACATTATACACATCGTAATGTTAATTCGTAAACTTATTGGTCCAACTTTACTGCTTTATGTAAACCTATGAACTCACCACCTTTTAGCTGACTTTTAGCATGTTTTTCTCAGGTGTTTAGTTGTTTGATTCATGATGATGCAAGGCAGTGCTTGGCAGGGGCATAGGCACACTTTTGGAGTGTACACATAACACTCATGACCAGAGTTTTTGTACTATGGGACAACTTAAAACTATTATGGGCCTTGTTTTCCGCATTTCATAATTATGTAAAACTTATGTTTTAATTAATGAAGCTTTAAAACGGATTAGATAATCCATTCTCTATTACTTGTGTTGTGATCCAAATACGTAGCACCCCAGATATTATTTTCGCTGCGATCTGATTTGGGGGTGTTACAGATTGGCATCAGAGCTAAGGTTAAAGAGAACTAGGTACACATAAAACCTAGACTATAACCGCTTTTTACAAAAACTCAACCTATGACCGCCATATGCCAGCCTGCCTTACTTGCCACTTTACTTGCTACTCTATTTATTGTTTCAGCAAGCTTAGCATATACTTACGTGCTACTTTGATAACACATACTTTCGTGTTAATGCTTAGCATATACTTACGTGCTACTTTGATAACACATACTTTCGTGTTAATGCTTAGCATATACTTACGTGCTACTTTGATAACACATTCTTTCGTGTTAATGCTTAGCATAAACTTACGTGCTACTTTGATGACACATACTTTCATGTAAATGCTTAGCATATACTTACGTGCTATTTTGATGACACATACTTTCGTGTTAATTATATACATATACATATGTACTTATATTATGGCTAATACTTTCTAGCCTTACACTAAAGATTATAAGTATCTTCTATATACTTATACACGTATACCATCTTTGTCACAGACCATGTCTTCCAAATCATTTGATATTACCGAAACTATTCTCCGTACTACTCGTACATCACCTACCCTCCAGATCACTCTAGATGCTGAAGATCCCTATGTACAAGTGTCACAACCGCAACTTGATACGAAACTTACTCTAAACACAAAAATACCACCACCATCATCACCTACTTACTCACCTCCACACCAGAGACTTAAGAGAGCTACTGAGTCTTATTTAGATAAAGAGTTGATTGGTTGTCCGGCTACATTCGAGATTGGGCAGAGTTCGAGGGGAACGTACCAAGAGACAATTTGGAAGGATGTTGAGCCAAACTCTCCACTGTCTGACATTCCCGACTCCCCAATGCCAGACATCCCAGATGACGTATCCACACCTAATCCCCCTGACTATAATGTAAGTACTCGTGATTCGATATGGACCCTTCTTCATCAACAAGCCAACACACTAGACGTCCACACTGATCAGCTGGAAAGGTTACAACCAACACGTTTCGAGTGGTATGATCGAAACATTGACACCTTGTTTAGAAGAGTCGATGCCGAGAGGCGAGAGGTGTTTGACTTAGGGATGAGGGTTGATGAAATGCAGGATACTTATAACTATGAGCTTGGAAACTTGGATTCCAGAGTCCGCTGTTTGAGTAGATCCCATGCTCAGACACATGGTAGGGTGGAAGACGTTGAAAGGACCCTATGGTTAGCCAGAGACACGGCGAGGAACCAGGATCAGAAGCTTTCCGTCTTAGAAGCCATGTTAGCTACTCAGATGAGGATGTGCCAGGAGTTCCAGAGACGCTTCTCAGACATTGAGACTGCACAATTAGAGCTTGTGGGAGAGATTAAGCGTTTACGTCAAGGGCGTAACTAATCTTAGATTCATATGTATCGTTGCTGTACCCACTGAACCGAGTAGTCTTTGGTTAGTGTCTGATGTATTTTCCAATAAGCTTGTAATTTTCAGATCTTGTAACCGACTTTTAATCTATAACAATCTCATTTTGTTATATCACTCTGTTGTTGATTTAAAATTTTCTATCATGCTTTACTATAATGTTATTCATTCATGTGATGACTTCTCATACTCTCATGCAAAATCTCATCATTTGTTACTTTCTTTTGTAGACAAATGGCTCTACGCAAATCAAACCGTACTCGACACACAACTAATGCCACTCCCCCTCCAAACGTAGTCAACCAGCCAACTTTGGCACAACTTGTGGCACAGCAGGTGGCAGAAGCCATGGCCGCTGCTGCCAATGTGGGATCAAGCACTAACACCGGTGACAGAGCCGCGAGGCCTACTAATGGCAGTCGAGGCTGCACATACAAGGAATTTTGTGCTTGTGATCCAGGAAGTTTTGGAGGTACTGAGGGAGCTGTCAGCTTGGCAAGATGGCTAGAAAAGTTGGAAACTGTGTTTCGCATCTGCAATTGCGAAGAAGAAGCCAAGGTTAAGTATGCCTCGTATACCTTGACAGGCAGTGCTTTAATTTGGTGGAACTCTTACATGAAGTCATCAGGGATGGATATTGCTTACGCTATGGCGTGGGAGCAATTCAAAGCTTTAATGCTCCATAAATATTGTCCTCGCACTGAGGTAAAAAAGATGGAAGCAGAATTTTGGAACCTAAAGGTTCAAGGCACCAACATTTTAGTGTACACACAACATTTCCAAGAGTTAGCATTACTATATCCTGAGTTAGTTGCTACTGAGGCGCGAATGATAGAACGTTACATCGGAGGATTACCCTTGAACATCAGAGGGAATATATTGGCTGCAAATCCTAATGACTTGCATAACACAATCTCCATATCTCACAACTTAATGGATCAGGTGATCCAAGATATGGCAGAAAAAGGAGGAGATAACAAAAGGAAATGGGAGGACAACTCAAGAGCCAACCATCAACCAAACAAATGACAGAAAGTCACTAAGGTTTATTCTGCTGGACCCAATGACCAGAAGGTCTATGCTGGAAAATCTCCTCTGGGTAACCGTTGCAAACTCCATCACAACGGGCCATGCATCGTGAGATGCTGAAATTGTCAAAGAATCGGTCATGTGATCAAGGATTACAGATCACCAGTTCTTGCTACTGCTCAAAGGGTGCCAGTGGCTAATCAAAGAGCTCCTACCTTCAAGGACAAATCTTCCATTACCTGCTTTGGTTGTGGGATAAATGGTCACTTCAGGAATGAGTGCAGGAAACAGAGAAACCAGGGTAACAATGGGAACCAAGCTGCTGGAGGGAGCCAGGGCTATGCAGGAAATGCCCGAGGAAGAGTATATGTGGTTGGAGGAAGAGAAGCACCAGAGGACCCGAACATTGTTACGGGTACGTTTCTTCTAAACAACCGCCATGCATCTATTTTATTTGATACCGAGGCAGATAAAAGTTTCATATAAAACACTTTTAGTCTGTTGTTAGATAGCATCCCAACAGCCTTAGGCATTGTTTATGACGTAGAACTAGCTAATGGTAACGTGAAAAGAGTAGACACTATAATCCGAGGTTGTACGCTAAACCTGTTAAACCACCCGTTCAACATAGACCTTATGCCAGTAGGACTTGGCAGTTTCGACGTAATTATTGGAATGGACTGGTTATCTAAAAACCATGCGGTGATCATCTGCGACGAGAATACTGTTCGTGTACCATACCGTAACGAAGTATTGGAAGTATTAGGAGATAGAAGCGACCGTAGAATTACATCTCGATTGAACATCATATCGTGCACCAAAGCTCAGAAGTATATTGAGGATGGATGTCACCTCTTTGTAGCACAAGTTGAGAAGAAAAAGAAGGAGTCTAAAGAAAAACGCCTAGAAGACGTACCAATTGTGCGTGACTTTTCTGAAGTCTTTCCCGAGGACTTGCCTGGACTTCCAATAGTCATGCAACTCTAGTTTCAAATTGACTTAGTACCAGGTGCTGCACCCGTAGTGCGAGCACCGTATCGATTAGCTCCTTAAAAAATGCATGAACTGTCAGAACAACTACAAGAACTCTCAGAGAAAGGTTTCATCAGGCCTAGTTCCTCACCTTGGGGAGCCCCTGTCCTATTCGTCAAGAAGAAAGATAGAACCTTTCGAATGTGCATCGACTATAGAGAGCTGAACAAGTTAACGATAAAGAACCGATACCCGCTTCCTAGAATTGATGATCTATTCGATCAACTACAAGGTTCTAGCATTTATTCAAAGATCGATCTTCAATCTGGATACCATCAACTTCGATTCCGAGAAGAAGACATCCCAAAAACAGCATTTAGAACTCGTTACGGACACTACAAATTCCAGGTTATGCCATTTGGTTTGACAAACGCACCAGCAGTATTCATGGACCTTATGAACCGGGTGTGCAAACCATATTTGGATAAGTTTGTGATTGTGTTCATAGACGATATCCTGATATAATCCAAGAACAAAGAAGAACATGAAAAACATCTCAAGATGATTCTGGAATTTCTCAAGAAGGAGGAATTGTATGCAAAATTCTCGAAATGTAACTTCTGGATTTCCACTGTACAATTTCTCGGTCACGTGATTGACAGCCAGGGTATTCACGTGGACCCTAAAAAGATTGAGTCAATTAAGGATTGGGCGGCACCAACAACTCCAACTGAAATATGCTAATTCTTAGGACTTGCTGGTTATTACAGGAGATTCATCGAGGGATTCTCCAAAATAGCCAAACCATTAACCACCCTAACTCAGAAAAATGTAAAGTACGTCTGGGGAAAAGATGAAGAAGAGGCATTCCAAACACTCAAAGAAAAGTTGTGTAGTTCACCCATATTGGCCTTACCTGAGGGAAGCGATGACTTTGTCGTATACTGCGACGCTTCGCACAAAGGTTTAGGTGCTGTCTTGATGGAGAGACAAAAAGTGATTGCTTATGCATCACGACAACTCAAGACACATGAAAAGAACTACACAACCCATGATTTAGAACTGGGAGCAGTTGTATTCGCTCTTAGGATATGGAGACATTACATGTACGACACTAAGTGTACAGTGTTTACGGACCACAAAAGCCTGCAACATATCCGAGACAAAAAAGAGTTGAATATGAGACAACGTAGGTGGCTAGAATTACTCAGTGATTATGACTGTGAAATTCGTTATCACCCGGGAAAAGCCAACGTTGTGGCAGATGCTCTTAGCCGGAAAGAACGACTCAAACCCTTGAGAGTCAGATAACTAGGAATGACGATCAGTTCACCCCTCTCATAAAAAATCTTCGAGGCTCAGATTGAGGCACTCAAGGAAGAAAATAAACCAAGTGAAAAACTCTATGGTATGCCAGAGAATGAAAATGGCTTTGTAAAGAGATCAGACGGAGTATTGTGCTTCAACGATAGAAGCTGGGTACCACTCTATGGTGGGATACGAGAGTTAATTATGCATGAGTCGCATAAGTCCAAGTACTCTATTCATCCCGGAGCTGATAAGATGTACCTTGATCTTAAGAAACTATATTGGTGGCCTAACATGAAGGCGAATATTGCACTATATGTCAGTAAATGATTAACTTGTCCTAAAGTTAAGGCGGAACATCAGAGACCGTCCGGATTACTAGTGCAACCTGAACTCCCTGTATGGAAATGGGAATGAATCACTATGGACTTCATAACCAAACTACCAAGAACATCCAGTGGATATGACACGATTTGGGTGATTGTTGACAGACTCACCAAATCCGCACATTTTCTTCCCATCAAAGAAACTGACAGCATGGATCAACTCGCTCGTTTATATCTGAAAGAAGTAGTGTCTAGACATGGAGTACCAATTTCGATCATCTCTGATCGCGACAGTCGTTTCACTTCAAACTTTTGGCAGTCACTCCAGAAAGCTTTAGGGACTAAACTCGACATGAGTACAACTTATCATCCCCAAACAGACGGACAAAGCGAAAGAACCATCCAAACTTTAAAGGACATGCTCTGAGCTTGCGTTATTGACTTCGGCAAGAGATGGGACGGACATTTGCCCCTAGTCGAATTCTCGTAAAACAACAACTATCATACAAGTATAAAAGCTGCACCATTCGAGGCACTTTATGGACGTAAGTGTCGATCACCCATTTGTTGGACAGAAGTGGGAGACAGTCAACTCACAGGTCCCGAACTCATCCATGAGACAACCGAAAAGATTGTGCAGATTCGTAACCAGATGCAAGCTGCACAAGACAGACAAAAGAGCTATGCTGACAAGAGACGTAAACCTCTTGAGTTCAAAGTAGGGGATAGAGTCATGTTAATGGTTTCGCCATGGAAAGGTGTGATACGTTTTGGCAAACGTGGAAAACTAAATCCTCATTACATTGGACCTTTTGAAATTCTAGAAAGAATCAGACCGGTAGCGTACCGACTCTAGCTGTCGTAAGAACTCAATAATGTACATGATGTCTTTCATGTATGCAATCTAAAGAAATGCTTGTTCAAGTAAACTTTTACTATTCCTCTGGAAGAAATCGAAATTGACAATCGACTATACTTTATCGAAGAACCTGTTGAAATCATGGACCGAGAGGTCAAGAGATTGAAACATAGTCGAATACCAATTGTCAAGGTTCGCTGGGATTCCCAAAGAGGCCCTGAATTCACGTGGGAATGTGAAGACGAATTCAAGGCCAAATACCCCCATCTGTTTGTATCTTCACCTAATAACACGAATTGAATGTCGGGATGACATTCAAATAAGGTTGGGAGGCTGTGACAAATAGTAATTTTCCCATTTTAATGATAATGATTTCTTTATCAGAAAATGCACTATATTTATTTTCTGACATCTATTACTGATTTTCCTTGAAATGAGAGGTTATCTCATAAGATTTTGTTATTACACTACGATAACTCAAACACGTTGATAAATGATTTACAATACATTGGAACGAGCTCACACATGGACCACGAAAATCATTTACACTAATAAACAACCAAACGGATCCTTATACTATTCCTGGCCCAATTTGGAGCCTGTTACTAATCAAAAGCCCAACCCAAAATTTGTATTTCTTATATTTCATGCGGTTTGATACGCCATCACTTGACCTCAATATCTTTTGAATTCAACACTAAACTTATGCTACTTTTTGCATCACTCGAATCTCCATACTACAAATAATCAGGTTCGACAAATTTCATTTCCTGATTTTAAGGTTTGACCACTAAACGAGACTCAATGTAACTCACACTCGATACATGTACAAGTCGTGCAAACATACACCAAACTCGACCAAATGAATTTTCGCCTACTACAATGCACAGTTTCTAGTCGAATAAGAGTTCACAAGTTTATTTCTCACCTTATTAAACATTGTTACACGTTAATATAATTGTTTGGACCCTTTGGTCTATCGAACGTCACTTATATATATACAATTTGATCATAACCGAACCAAGCCATCAAACCCTCTCCTAAATATTCTCATACTTGAGTATTATTCTCTAAATCTCATCCAAACTCTGCCAACCACTTGATCAAACCCAACTTGTGGTATTTTATAATATTACTATACGTATACATGCATATATACTCTATGATCACACCCACACTTTCTCATTCACACTTAAACTTCACACACATATTTCCCTAGTTCTATTTCTCCTTGCCGAGACCTCCCAAGAATATAAGTAAATCCTCTAGTCATTTTAGCTCTTTTCCAAATCGAAAATCCTTCATTCGAACCATTTGTGATCAATCTAACGGGTGAAGTAGCACTTGTTCGATTCCTAGATCATTCTAACGAGTTTAACACCACCTTTGGGTGTCGTAAGTCTTTTACAACTCCTTTACTACTCATTATATTAATTTCTATACACCATGCATAGTACATGTTTCCATTCGAACGTATTTTACTTTTAATACATTTTTTCACGTTTCTTGTTATTCATTTATTCGAATATACATATGACCTCCTTTATGGATGGCTAAAAATATGAGTATTACATTTATTCGACGCATATACGTTCATGTTAATGCTTAACAAGGCACTATTCTAACTCATATTGCATTCGTATATTCATATCACTTTAATAAGTCATTTTCTACTTTGGACCCACTCATATTATCGACTTAGAAATGATTCTATATAATCGAATTTACATGTGTAACATATTGTTTTTATGGCTTAAACTGATTCTCTATAAACCCAACTAATAAGCTGTTGTAATAAGCTCTTGTGATAAGCTCTAATAAGTCCTTTTCTAACCACCAAGTGATCGCTACTCGATCAGAATAAAAACTCACATTTAAACCCAATAAGCAGCCCAATAAGCAATTGCGATAAGCAATACTTATAAGCTGTTTGAACATGTTTTTGAGACCTTAAAATAAGCCCAATGAAAAGCCCAATTTACTTTTAAACCTAACGGATCAATATTCGTTAATGGGCCTTAAGTTGTTTCGTTAAAGCCCTATAACCGCCTAATAAGCACTTGATAAGCTCTATTTGATAAAAAGCAGTTTTTACAACTCAAATAAGATATTGAAAATTATTAAGACTCTCGAAAAACTTAATAAGCGACTTTTGTGATTTTTAGACTAATTTTGCAAAATATATATCAAATCGGGTTAAAATTGCCAAGTTCACAAAACTATGTTGCAAACTGCCATTTCAGTAACTTGAGGGTAGAAATTGTTAAAACAGTAAACATAAGGCTTAAAATGTAACATTTGACCTTTTTGGACCAAATATGTAATTGATTACTAACTGATGACTTACGGTGCAAAAGTTAATCCGTTAGGGTAGAAAGTGTAAAATTCGTATAAATTCAAGGACCAAACAGTAACTTTATTCAGTTTTCATTTCTATTTCATATTTTACACTTTCTCATTCAATCACGTGCATTTTTACCATTCATTTCAATATATTTACATTCGTTACGTTTATAATTATATAACGAATTTTAACGAATAAACCTAACGTATTATTCGACGACTTTCGAGGAAACGATAATTATGCATTCAATAACATAAAAACAAGATAATATTATGTATAATATTATTTTTGAACTTTAAGCATTTTAAGCATATGATCAACTCACATCACAAACGAATTCGTTATCCGTTGCTCATTTTCACTCTCATTATTCGTATTGAGCCAAAACTATCAAAATCTCAGACTTCACTATTATTCATGTCGTGTGTTGGAGCCGTTCCCATAATTCACTTGATTTCACATATTCACCTTTGCCAGTTACACTCAAGGTGAGTCATAGCCCCACTATTACTCTTTAATACTAATTTTAAACTACTTGGGGGTAAGAAACATGCTTACTTTTATGGACTATTTAAACAATGCTTTTGTTTGACAAACTATTACGTGCTGGCCTAAGTACTGTATCCCAATTCATGCCCATACTCGTGTACCGTTAATTCCTGCTGGGAAGCACGAGTGATATAAATAGATCTATTGAGGGTGACACCTCCATCCGTGTTGGAATTCAACATTCCGGATAGGACAAACGGATGTATACCATGTCGAATTACAAGTGACTAGGGATAGAACACTTGCCGGGCCTTATTATTACATGGACTCGTCTCATGTAATTTCATGTACTCATCGCATGCACACTGTCGTAGCTTCGGTAACATGGAACTTAGCGCAGCGTAATAGCTTTTCGTATAACATTATACACATTGTAATGTTAATTCATAAACTTATTGGTCCAACCTTACTGCATTATGTAAACCTATGAACTCACCACCTTTTAGCTGACTTTTAGCATGTTTTTCTCAGGTGTTTAGTTGTTTGATTCATGATGATGCAAGGCAGTTCTTGGCAGGGGCATAGGCACACTTTTGGAGTGTACACATAACACTCATGACCAGAGTTTTTGTACAATGGGACAACTTAAAACTATTATGGGCCTTGTTTTCCGCATTTCATAATTATGTAAAACTTATGTTTTAATTAATGAAGCTTTAAAACGGATTAGATAATCCATTCTCTATTACTTGTGTTGTGATCCAAATACGTAGCACCCCAGATATTATTTCCGCTGCGATCCGATTTGGGGGTGTTACATGAATTGACCCAACATATTCAATACTTGATAAATTACATCCATCATTGTCATTTTTTTGTGGTTGAGTAAGACGGTGTAGCTTCCTAGGTTTATTGGGTTTTAGAATAAACGATCTATCCGTACATGAAAAGGATAAAACCTCAAGAAAGAATACCTTAATGCCTTATCAATGGAAAGGTCTTCGAAACTATGAATCTTTTCTATTTTAGTTGGAAAAGAACGGCGAAGTCCATCCGAACCGTCCAATGAAGAATAAGAGGATAGCAAACCATCCAATGAAGAATAAGTTTGGATGAGAAGCAGCCGAGCTCATTCCCTTCGCTTCCTGGGCCCAAAGCAGTGCAAGTAGCCCCTTGTATAGGGTTCCAAACCTACCTTCCTAATAAGAAGAAAGGGGCAAGCCAAAACCTAGTCCTAACAAGTTGGTGGCTTTTCATCAGCCCTAGCCTTTTCCCTTACTAGTAAGGGGCTGCTAGAAATAGAAAAGTATGTTTCCGAGGAGTGGTTCAAGCCTATGTGACCAAAGCTGGAAAGAAATGAATATTCTTCACCGAGAAAGGTAGCGAAGTCACCTTTATTCTCGATTTATATTTTGACGGAGGGAGACGCTAGTAATAGAGTCAAAATCATCGATTAGAGCCAGTCCGGATAAAAGGAAGAATTTGCAGCTAGTCTTAGGATCAAGGCTTATTTCCTTTACTGAAGAAGGAATAGCGAGACCACTAGCATGGCCTTTCCTAAAGCTGTGAAAGGTTAGGAGGATTTCGATAACCATTCTACACCCTATCACGCTAGTTTTTAGCTATTGCGGACATGTGTCTGTCAAGCCCCGGACTCTGATACTACAGCTGCACTAAACGAAATCTGCTCGCTCCTGTCAATGAATGAATTTACTACTTGTGTCACTGACATTCCATTAGCATGGTGGACTATAGACCGAATTTCACATTCACTCTATAGGAAGGGGACTTAGATTAATCGATTCGATGGGCGAACTGCGGTCCTTTAAAGGTAGCAAGTGATTGCTTTCATCAAAGTCACGTAAGAAATAGAAAACGTACAACTCGTACAACTAAAGGCTTGTCAATTCTTGGTGTAATGCTCACTCGAAAATGATGGGTGTTAGAATTTCTCACTTTTCAGGCAGTCTCATCCATGTAAGAATTAAGAATTCCTCTTCCAACTCGTCCCAGAATGGGCGTTATGGTAAAGAACAAGAAGAAAACTAAAAGGGAAATTCGGCTTTAGATATTCATCTTCCTCCACCTATCCTTTCTTTTCACTCGCTTCCTCCCGTCTTTGAGTCGAGTAGCTCTTCTTGATTGCTCTCAACCGCTTCTCCTTGAAAAGTAAAGGTAGGAGCACTTTAACGACAGAATGTAGAGTCGTGAGCTTGTTGTAGTCGGTCCTAAAAGGAGAACCTTTCTGCTTACTTGCTATATCCCCGCGTCCTTGCACGGCTCGTTCTTCGCTTCCCCCTCTCCCCTACTTTTGGGATGTTTTTTTCTTTCTAATATGTCTTTTGCCCAAAAATCAACATTTTCAAGTATGTCAAGGTACAATAGAGACAGAGTAATTTCTTAGCTTAAGATGTAGTGAACACAAGTGATGTTTTCTTTACAAGAATATGTGGGTTGGAAAAAAACAAGTTTTGAAAGTATATATCTATAATACGTGGGTTGGAAAAAAGAACAGATGATGTTTTAACAATGATAAGTGTCAAGTTCTACCCTTTGCTCGATGATATCTATGTGTGCTTTAAATAAATGTATTAAAGTTAAAATTGAAAAAAAAAAATTATACAAGAGTCAATATTTTTGAACATGCCATACAATGATAAATATATTTTGTAAAAGCCATTAGTTTGTAAAAAAAACTCGCATATGTGGTGTAGATATAATTGCTTAAACTTTTATTTATGGAGATGTTGAAAACTTTTAGGAGAGTGGGGGTCAAGCATGCTTTATATTTAGTGTCATGTCATCTAAATAAGCCAATGGAGGAAGATAATAAACACAAACCTAAGCATGAAGGTTTTCAAATGGGAATGCATGAAACAACCAAGAAGTGGAATGATGGGTTTTATGATGAAAAGAGTAAAACTAATATGGAATATCTGTTTAATGAGGTGGAAGAGGGAAATAGATAGCAAAACAACAAGACAGAAATGTCCCGAGTTGAACAACCACCGTTGCTGATAAGTGATGATAATGGATTTACATGATAAAGATTAGGGTCTTAGATACAAAATTTTCTTGAGGTTGATAATGTCAGTGATGTAGAAGCGGACACAGGCCAAACGGCTGGTCCTAGTTCATGATAAAGGTGAAAATTATGGAATGACATCAATGTTTTAAATGTAAGCTGGCAAATGATTCAACTTATTTTGAAAATCAAACTCTTATAATTAAAAGTTATTTCACCGTAGGTTTTTCTTTATCCATAAGACCCCCGGGTATGGGTATACAAAGGGTGACGGGGTTGAGTATAAAACTATACCCGTCGGCAGATACATGCCAGTTTGTGGGTAAAAAAATTTATGGTCACGGATCACAGGTATACATAGCAATCATTTACCAAACAACCTACAACTATTTTGTTAACTAAACGACCACATCATTACTGGTAAAGAAGATACAAAGTATCACACCTCTAAACTAATAATGGCATTGTTGAGGGTCAGTAAAAAGTTAAAATTAGAGATATTCGATCGCCTCAAGGGCAGATAATTGTGCATCAATGTGACTAAGCGCTCTTTGATCGATTGTGATTGTGCTAAACCAATTTGATTGGGAGCTTTCTGATTTTTGTTCGGGTCTGCCATCGTGTTGTTGATCAGGAGTGTTTATGTTCTCAGATTGTTCACCTTTACTTTTGGATCGACCGGAGAGCTGAGATTTCAGTAGCTTGTAAGATTTCAGATCTTCATCTGTTCGAACACTACTCAATTTTTTGTTGAGTTTAACTAAATTTGAATGTCTTGCCTTTTTAGGCCTGCTAACAAATTCGGGTTCTTCATTGCCAGTAAGTGTCTTACTTTTAAGTTTTCTTAAAGCATTGTTGGTGATGAACCTCATCCTATCTCTGAAGTTTTCAGTTCCAATTAGGTCTGTTCTTAGCTTCATTTTCAAATTGATTTGCGTTTCACTCTTTCCTTCCTGATCATCTTTGGCAGGCTCTTCCGATTTGGATCTTACTGTTAGAGTTTAATGGAAAAATATTAATCGTGTATGACTAGATTCGAACTCGGGACCGAGGGATTGCACTCTTTACGTATGAATGATTAATGTAAATAATTAATATATATAACCGTTATATATTTTAATTATTTGAACACGAAATAACGACTAACGGACGTTAAGTAATTAACGGAATTGACTAACGACCGTTAGTAAATAAAGGAAGGAGCGTAGGTGCAAATAGGAGTCAAGAAGGATCTAGAATTCCCCTAGGGAACTCTAAACCGATCGGCATAGGGACATTGTTTCCTTATTCGATTCCAACTTGTCCTCCAAGATTTGTAGCCTATAAATACAAGGCCTAGGGTTATTGTTTTTCACCTTGTGCATGATACTATAACCCTAAAGTTTTCTCTCTTTCTTCCTCTTGAAAATCCGGTCGACATACATCCCTTAGGGGTGTTCGATTCTTGTTTTTCTAAGTAAACAAATTGTTTGGTTTTCTTGTGTTCAATTGCTAGCACCATTCATTAATTGGTTATAGTACGTGTGTACAAGACTTGGTAGTTAACTTACTTTAGTTAACACATCTTGGATTGTGAAACAAAACGGTAAGGGGTTTCACGTTAATCCTATTATTTGATCAAGAGAAGAAAAGAGAAGTTAGATCCTTGTTCTTGCTAGGATCAAAGGTATGTAATCTTTATACATGTTAAATATATGATCCTTGCTTCCGCTATGCTCTTTGATGTGTGTTATTTATTTATATGAATGTCATGTTATTTAAATTCCAACAGTGGCATCACGAGCCGTTTAACATGTAATTGTATTACCGAAACGCATAAAAATCAAATCTTGATTTGGATTATACATGTTTAGTCGATTATTTAGGGTTTATTAGAACAATAAAAAATCAAACCTAATTTTAGGGGGGGGGGGTTTCGATCCCTATTTAATTAAAAAGTTAGTTTTGTAACCCTAAAATTAGGAACATGTAGGTTTATGTGTGTTTATATGAATAAGGGTTAGATTCCTGGAATTAATCCATGATACTTCATGCAAGGTAATAATGGATTAGGGTTTGTTTTATGTGTTACATGTTTTAGATAAATCTAAAATTAGGGAAGACCTAATTAATTAAATTAATGAATCCGTTATGTACAACGTGGTATATAAATGTTAAGGCTTACGCGACCAACTTGTTGGTGTATGTGGTCCATTGGGTACAATGTGCTCGAAAACCAATGGGAGTCTTAGTAATTATATACATAATAATTCACATAGAGATTATTAATAGAATTTATCAAAAGGTTTGCATGTGGCTATATGATTTAATGGTTAAGATTATATGCGATTTTATGTGTTTATTTATTTTTTGTTAAATTACTTGACCTTTTTTGTTTAAATTATTGTTGAATTGTAAGTAAAAAGAGGGTAATTTTTGGTATAAAAAATAAATGGACCTAATAACTATGAAACCTTGATGTGGTAAATTATTTATTGCCAAGTCTTATGTACCGACGGTGATTCGCTTCACACGGTAATTTGCTCCCAGACGAGACTAGCAATTTTATAATTTACAACATAAATTTTATAAGACTTAGAATCATAAACTTTTAATTTGATTGATGATTTTTTGCACAAATAGTTGAACGGCGGACCTAGTTTGACAAACTATAAGGTAGGTATAAGGTTGGTTTCGCATTAAATTATGGCCTTAAAGAGACTCTATTCTGTCTCTCCGCTTGCTTGTGCGTCAAATTGGACTTACCAAGTACCACTATTATATGTGCAAAATCATCTTAAGGGTGAATTGACCTCAATTCCACGCGCCACTTTTGTGGTAATTATCCGAATAACTTGAGTCTTTTGACTCATGCAGTAGTAGGATATAGTGGGCGATAATTGTAGGTAATTCTTTGATTGGTGAACCCAATACCTCAAATTAAAACTTTGTTGATTTAACTCTTAGTGAATTGGTAATTAAAAATTGTTTTAAAAACTTATGATACGAAGATGTGTGCATGCTTCTTCGTACATATTTTGATTGTCATATCAAAATAAATACCCTAAAATTTAAGTCCATGCTATCTAATTATAAGAGAAAATTGAAGTTAATATCTAGCGTAAGTGAGACCTTGACATAGATATTAATGACAAGGTAAATTACATACTTTCATTACTAGCAGATCAACTGATGTAATGAAACTATGTTAATTTGCAAGTTTCTAAATTAGACGACTTAATTAAGTTATAAGTGAGACCTTGAGACTTAAAGCATGAGATGGGAAGAAACATGCTTACATTGCAAATTGTTTGGCAAATGTAATTCCCATAAGATCTAGGAGTCGGAAATTGTTTTGCCAATTATTGTACGACAAGTTACCATCTTTTGTACTTTCACTACTAGCAGATCAACTGATGTAGTGGAACTATGGAAAGTTGGATCCTAGTTTTCAAGAAAATTAAATGGTTATATTATATTTCCTGGGTAATTTTCTTTTATTGAAAAATTGTATTATTAGAATACTAATATTTGAACTTTTTTCTGTAGAAATGGCTCAAACTGAAAACGCTGTACTGAGTTCCGCTTTCAAAGCTCATTTTGAAAGGGAAAAACTGACTGGCCCTAATTTCAATGATTGGCATCGGTCACTGAGGATTGTCCTGCGTGTGTCCAAGAAGCTAGATAATTTGACTAAGCCTTGCCCTACGCAACCTGCTGACACTGAATCTGATGAGGTCAAAGCAGCCTGGCAAAAGGAGTATGATACGCATAATGAAGTAGCATGTTTAATGCTCGAGAGCATGATTCCCAAGTTGCAAAAGCAATTTGAGAATTATTTTCCTAAAGATATGCTAGATGAACTCCAAAAGACCTATGAAACACCTCCAGCTGTCGAACTGTTTGATTTGATTGATCAATTCCATAGCTGTAGGCAAGGGGAAGGTAAACCCGTTCGCGATCATGTGTTGGAGATGAAAGGTTACATCGATCGACTCCAACAGATGAACTATGTCTATGCTGAGAATGTTTATGTGAACTTAATCAATAGGTCCTTGAACAAGGACTTTAAGGGTTTTGTTCAAAATTACAACATGCATTGCTCGGGGAAGAGAATAACGGAATTGCTCGCAATGCTCGTTGATTATGAAAAGGGTTTACCAGGCAAGGACAAGGCTCCTACTCCTCAAGTACTAGCAATACAATGGGGTAGGGTTCAGAAGCCAAGACCGCAAGCGAACAAGAAAGGGAAAGGTAAAGCTGACAAGGGCAAACAAGTTGTGACCTATCAGCCTGCACCTAAGAAGGCCCCTCAGAAGAACAAGCCAAATCCCAATAAGAAGGATCAGGGTTGTCATCACTGCCACGAGATGGGACACTGGAAGAGGAACTGTCCTCTCTATCTCGAGGAGTTGCGAGTGAAAAAGATGAAGGGTGAGACTGGGAAAGCCAGTACTTCAGGTACCTTTTTCATGATTGAATTATTTTCATTAACTCGTAAATTAAATTCCTGGGTATATGATACTGGATGCGGTATTCACATTTGTAATACGCTGCAGGGATTTAGAGTGGGAAGGAGACTCGCCTATGGGGAGCAATTTCTGTAAGTGGGCAATGGAGCACAAATAGTTGTTGAAGCCATAGGAATTTTTGAATTAGTTTTGCCTTCGGGCTTAGTACTGAATTTGAATAATTGTCATTATGCACCTTCTATTGTTAGAGGTGTCATTTCCTTTTCATGTTTATTGGATATTGGATTTCATCATACTGTTTCTAGCAATGGAATTTCTGTTTCGTTAAATAATGTTTTTTATTTTAATGCTATTGCTGTGAATGGTGTTTTTGAGATTGATATGAATGAACATAGTGATTATAATTCGATGTATAGCATCAATAATAAGAGGGTCAAGAATGTCTTGGATTCATCTTATCTTTGGCATTGTCGGCTTGCCCACATAGGCAAGACTCGCATGCAAAAGCTGCAACGTGATGGGCTTTTGCAAAATATCAATGATGAATCATTTGATAAGTGCGAATCTTGTATATTTGGGAAGATGACAAAGAAACCTTTTAATAACCGTATTGAAAAGGCTGATGATCTACTTGGTTTGATACATACTGATGTATGTGGACCACTTAGACATGTGTCAAAGAGAGGTGATAGCTACTTCTTAACCTTCATGGATGATTTCAGCCATTATGGTTATGTTTATCTACTTAAACATAAACATGAGGTGTTTGAAACATTTAAGGTTTTTAAAGCTGAAGTAGAATTGCAACTTGGAAAGAAGATTAAAGCTTTTCGATCCGACAGAGGTGGTGAATACCTAAGTCAGGAGTTTAAAGATTATCTAAGTGAGAATGGAATTGTCTAGCATCTCACATCTCCATATACTCCACAGCAAAATGGTGTATCTGAGAGAAGGAATCGTACATTATTGGATATGGTACGATCTATGTTTAATCTTACTACTCTGCCGTTATCCTTTTGGGATTATGCCTTGGAATCTGCGATTCGCATATTAAATATGGTTCCAACCAAGAAGGTTGATAAGACACCCTATGAGTTATGGTTTGGGAAAACGCCTAACTTGTCTTATTTAAAGGTCTGGGGTTGTGAGGCGTTTGTTAAATGTGACTCAGCTGATAAACTCCAACAGAGATCTGTAAAGTGTATCTTTGTAGGATACCCAAAGGAAACAATGGGTTACTACTTTTACTTCCCACCTGAAAACAAAGTAATTGTTGCTAGGTATGCAGATTTTCTTGAAAAAGATCTCATATCTCAAGAATTCAGTGGGAGGCTCTATGATCTGGAAGATGATCAAGAGGATACATTACCTTCTGAAAACACTAGCGAACTTCCTGTAGAATCGGAAAGTCTGGGTCCTCCACCTGAAGTGATTCCCATTCGCAGATCCGTAAGGACTATGAAAGCACCTGTTAAAGTCTATTATGTTTTCTAGGATCTACAAGCCGCAATTTACGCAATAAATACAACGAGAAAAACCAATAGTGCACTCTACGGTTGCGTTTTCTAAGACGTTCAAGCTAACACATATAAGAAACTAGCCAGTTTTCTTAGCCTAACGCGAGGCAATCAATTAAACAAGAGACGACAAATCAATTATCAACAACTAGGTTTCATTAGATCTAAGCAAACACTAATTAATTTAAGCTAGCATGTAAAAGCCTCACAATAGCTGCTAAAATCGTTCACAAAACCCTACTCCAATATGTTACACTAATTATGAAAAACATACGAAAGTATATATAGACTTACAACTCTGACGGTGTCACCTTATAGGTTGTGACGCCGTCAGCTCGCCGTGATTAGGGTTTCGTCTTGTGCAAGTCGCCGTTATGACGGCGTCACCTTGTATCCTCTGATGCCGTCACGTTATGTCTGACGCCGTCCTTTAGTAAATGTCTGGGCCGTCTCTTGTTAGCTTAACAAGTGACTCTCATCTTCAAATAACACCTGACGCCGTCTGGTTATAAAGTCTTCAGATTCATCTGAGGCGTCGCTTGTTAATCTTGAACCAAAAATCCATCTTCAGCAACAAGTGACGGCGTCACGTTGTAGCGTGCTTACGTGACAGAATTTCGCGACTTCGTCGTTTTCTTCATTTTTTCGTCCAAATACGCCCTAAAAGTGCCGATTTCCAGATTTTCTGTCCCAAGTACCTAAAATGCAAAAAGAAACGATTTGAGACAATATTTGATCATATTAATACGATTTTGGGTTTAAATGACCCCTTAAAAAGGAGACCATTTCTCTACTATCATGCCTGTAAATACCACCAGTATTCCAATTTTATTTTCCACGTCATTAATTTTATCCCACGTGGAAAATCCTATTACATTGCTGGGTTAAAGTGCCTGGTTTATACCCATTTCAAAATCTTATATCGTTCTCTTAATCTCAAATCATGAAGCATACATAAATCATCATTCAAATCATTAACACAAATTTGCATGTCAAATCAAGAACTCAAATTTCCACAAATCGTTAAATCATACAACAAAGAAAGATCATGAATACAAAATTCCAGAAAAAATGTAAAGATTGCAGAGAACATGTTCACTTCAATTTTGCAGAAAACATGTAAAATACAAAGAACCTATGAGTTGCAGAAATGAACAACACATGATTTGCTATACAAAAATCCATCATATTGCAGAAATCAAGAATCTATACAGAAATCAACCAAAATGCTACATAAATCAAGAACCAAAATTAAAGTTATAAACTAACCTTCAAAAGACAATATAACAAAACTGCAAAACATATTTGAATCAATCAAACTACTACCATTTAAAGTTGTAAACTAGATCCATTTAAACTACATTAACATGAAATGCTGCATCATTCCAAATAGATTACCACTTATTGTACCATCATTAATTACATTCATCAAAAGGTTAGAACTAATACTACCATATTAAACTACCAAATACCATGTTTACCTACCACAAAAGCTATTAATGGAGATCATAAACCCCTAAACCATCTTCCTCTTGCCTTTCCCATGGCTGCATTCAGGTGCTCCTAAACCTTTAGGGTTTTTAGTCCCAAATTTCTTGTCACCAATGGCAGTCCATGTTTTCTTAGTTGCCAGTCCCAAGACTATATCCTGGTTAAATTTCAGTTTGTGACACTTTTGAACTGGCAAAGGAAGAGCTAGGATAGGAGCTTGAGCTAGGAGAGGCTCTGGAGGTTCAATGGCTTGGAGAGGTTCCACTTGCTCAGCATCAGTACTTGAATCTCCAATTAGGTATTTAGAGCTTGAAGAATCTTGCTATGGATAATACCAAGCAAGGAGTTGAGGAGGGATTCCTGTACCAGTAGTGGTTGATTCAGAACTACTTCAATCAAAAGAAATGGGTATGACATCTGGAAATAACAAATGGTAGATCAGTTTGATTGATTCAAATGTTAAGCTATATCACAATCAAATAAAAATCTTTTCAAGGTATACCATTGTAGAAGAATCCAATGTGTTCTCATATTTGGTCCTCTTTTGTGTTATCCCAAACAAGGAAGCAAAGCTGCAAGGTACTGTAATTGTTGTCCAATCACAAACATGTCTGCTAGGTACTCTCATTGTTGGCCAATCACAAACTAGGCTGCATTTGTAGTCTCATTGGTGGCCAAGTACAAACATGTCTGTTAGGCACTCTCATTGGTGGCCAATCACAAACTAGGCACATTACAATGCTCTCATTGATTTGGACCTCTCAATGTACTCATAGACAGGAAACACAAATACTCAAACACAGAACACTTAATTAGGCATGAAACAATGGTTCTAGGCACATTGTATCAATGGTTCTAGGCACTTACTGGCAACACAAATAAGGTTCTAGACACATTACTAAGCACATTACAACTAGACTTTAAGCATTTCATCAAACACTTAAGAATCATCATATATCCGAAAATCAGAGCATGGAAAACAAAAAACAGAGCATACATTACACATAACATAACGATCATTATAAACTACAAACCAACCCCATTTTACAGAGAATCACTAACAACCCCAAACAACACCATTTATAGATCAAAAAAGCTCTTAATGACTCTACGAAATCAACAACTGATATATC
The DNA here is from genome assembly GCA_021014915.2 of Artemisia tridentata subsp. tridentata. Classification (NCBI taxonomy): domain Eukaryota; kingdom Viridiplantae; phylum Streptophyta; class Magnoliopsida; order Asterales; family Asteraceae; genus Artemisia; species Artemisia tridentata. Next base: position 216,207,214 of record CP139502.1, on the reverse strand, counting down.
TGGATTCATTGTTTTTGTGTGTGTGTTTAACAGATGAATGTGTGTGTTTATAAATGATCGGGGTAGGTAAAGGACTAAGTGGGGGTGAAATTAATTACTACTTTGACTTTTGATTTTGTGTTTGGTTTTGACTTTGCTGACGCGGCGTCCGTTATAAAAGAAAAAATAACAAACCGGCTAAACTAGATGACATGGAGGTGAAAACCGGCTATAGCCGGTAACATATGAGAAAACTGGTGATATTAGAAACAAATTTAAACTTTTGTTGATGATAAAAGTATTAAAAAAAGTAAATTGGTGATATTTGAAAATTTGAGAAAGTTCGTTGGTAATATAAGTCTTTAACTCTAAAAAAAATGTGTAACAATCTGGCTTTTTTTATAAACATATCAGAGTTGTTTTTTTTTTTTTTTTTTTTTTTTTTTTTTTTTTTTTTTGTTTGTTTTTTTTATCAAGCTGTTTGATCTTTAGTTTGGTACTTTTGTACACTTACCAAAAAAAAAAAAATTGCATCTCTCGTTAGTTTGGTACATTGCAAAACGTACACGTATTGGTTTTATTCTTAGTCTCCATATTCTAATGATTTCAAAATTTTAAATAATTCAAACAAACATTTTTCACGATAACCTTACAAAAGTAAATATTTGGTTTTATTGAAAAATGTTTGATCATACGGAAAAGAAAGAAAAGTGCATGCCAAAAATATATTTTTCTTTGAAATTCTTACCAATTGACCACCGTAACTTTTCATCCTCCTCTAAATTGACCAACCAACCACTACAAAATCTTGCGGATTAGATGGTCACATGATAACTAAATTATTACCATAATAACGCATATACATAGGAAAACACATGTGTTATTCTGATGCAAAATCAACTTAACTCGTTGACTAAGTTAAAAGTCAAAGTAGTTAACTAGTCAATGTCTTTACCACTTTAGCCTTCAAACAACAGCAAAATCCATAAAGCTAACATAGGTCTCTCATTAACATTTGAAGTATAAGTAAAGACAAAGAGCACTAGCCCATTATCATAAACCAATTAACACTCTCACACTACCTCCTCATGTAAAACCCTAAATTCCTGGTTTCACATTTTGACGACTAATTTGAAATTTAACCTAAGTATGAACTAAAATGATATGACATTTAAAACCTTGGGTTATAGATTTAACTTCATAATAATTAAATCACCAAATTAAATGTAAATGACTAACTTAAACTAATAAAGCCTAAGTTGCCTACAAACCTCTAGTCCTATGTAAACGTGTGTTTCACAACGAAAAATAAGGACCAAATTTTTGTCCCACAAATCACGCCACAATCACCTATGTCAGTTCAATCACATTCAATACCATCCTTAAAACCTAAGCACATCACACGCTACCATATCTTTTCTATTCTCAAACCAAAAATCGTCCCATGTGTTCTTGATTAACATACAAACATAAACTAATATAAACAAGTTCAAGACAAAACTCTCTCATCAAATATACGAGTTGAGTTAGAACCCGATTCAGGTTATGATCGCGTTTCGGGTGTGTGTTCGTGTACAAGCTTCGGTTTCATTTTTCTAGTCCAATTCGATTCTGGGTCGCCATCATCGTTCGTGCACGGGTGGTTCATGTTGGTCTCATTCGTTGAAGGTAATCAGTTCGTGATTGGGAAGCAGTTTGGGTTGCGGTTAGCCATTCGGTTACGTCAGGGTTTTGAGTTTTGGTTGCGTCTCATTGAATCTTGTGCTCGTGTTCGTATCTTCGGTGTCGATCTATCGTCCTAGAGGTATCTTCTGCGTTCACCTTTGTGTTTCTCATTCGAAAAATGATACACCTATACGTATTTGATATGTTAGTAAAACAGATGACTTAAAAGAAGTGTTATACGATCATTTGATACGTATATATTATTCACATAAAAACTCTAGTCGCTTAATCTATTATATGGGTCGAATATGGTGTAAACGAGAGCTAAGTTTTGGGCTATGATTTCATGTGTAGTAACACGCATGGTTTTGGGTATAGCATGCATGGCTTTGTGACCTAGTATAGTTTGTAATTTTAGGCAGATGGTGTGAGTTGCGTGTCAGGTTGGGGCTGTTAAGTGAATATACTGATATTTTAAAAAGCTAAAATAAGCTATCCAAGTTAAGGTATAGTTGATCAATTCGATGCATGTAGAACACGCTGCTCATTTAATTTGTAAATGTGAACTATATTTTAGTCCCATATCTATATTTAGGATTTAAGAACAGGCAATAATACATAAAATAAAACAAGAACAAACAAACCGTACCACTCACCCATCTAAAATACCTGGAGAGTCGAGTCATAATAGATAATCGCATGTTGGAATCCTAGAAATGTACTGTGCTATATATACATTTATTTTGAGAGGTGCTATACTGTGTGCAAACTGTATGTGCATGGGATAATGGAGTGGTGTGTGTCGTGGGTAGGATTGTCAAAGTTAGGTCAGTTGGGTGTAGTTGGGCTTCGTAAAGGATATATGAGAAGGGGTGTCGTGAATGAGTATGTGTGTGTGTTAAGAGTATGTCGATTGGAAGTGTGTTTGTCTCGGGCTTAAAGGAAGTCGGAAATACGTTTAACATGTGCATTAAATCGTCTAAAGTCCAAATCGGGTAGTTACGAAAGTAAGTTACACTTTAAACCCTAAACTTTGAAAAGTTACACATTTAACTCTAAACTTTACTAAATTGGCATAATAAATCCTAAACTATGAAATTGTCATTATTGAACCTTTAAATTTATTTAATTATCATTTATAACCCTAAAGTATCAAAGTTACTAATCTGGGAAACTTACTAAAGCGGAAACTTACTAAATATGGAAAGTTACTATAATTGAAAAGTTACTATTTTTGGAAAGCTGCTATAAAAGGAAAGTTACTTAAAATGGAAGAGTCGACTAAAATAAGTAATCTGATTTAAAATAAGTTATTTATCAGACAATCATAAATTCGTGTAGATTCGCTGAAGATGGAGTTTACTTCCGATCTTTTCGTTTATAGTTGTGTTTTCACTTGCGGTCTAAGGTACATATATTCTACCCTTTTTCAGTAAGGGTGCTTTCGTTCTCATGATTTTCTTGATCTTGACTCATTAGGATTCCCTTAAGCCATTGCTATGATCCCCTGTTCTTTGATTCATTTGTTTGACATGCTTCGTTGATATTATGATTCATTTGACATTCGTTCATTGTGATTCCTATGGTATGATACTTGACATAAGTATTCGAATCACTGGATGCTTAGAAGGTTCATTTGATTTTGTAACTGGATGTGAAAACCTTTCTTAATTTTATCATGGGAATGTTTCGAGAAAAACTAATTTTAAAATGATGTTTATGAACGATGCGATACCACCTTTATATGAAATTTTACTAAACTTTTATGAAAACTACTTTTAAAGACTACCTTTATGAAAACCGTTTTGAAAGATCATTTTTATGAAAACCATTATTAAAAGATTTCTTTAAATGAACATTTGATAGAAACCTTTGAATTGAACCTTGTTATGAACCATTTGATTTCGAACCTTTGATTATGAACCTTTGATTATGAACCTTTGAGATCCTATGCCTGATATGATTCCCTCATTTGACTCATGACATTCATTGTATGATTGTTGTTCTTATTGTTTCACTCTGACATTCATTTTAAATGTCTCTGCTATGCTATGCTTATGTTTTGCCATGTTATTTGAGTTACTATCTTGTTTCTCTTCCCATGCTAGTTTGTTATTGTTGTAAGCTATGATAGATCTGTGCCTGAGCTTACCTTGTTGTGGAGGTACCATGGCCATGTCTTTGATGGCACCTTAGGCATGACACTCCCGTAGAGGTGTGATAGATCTACGGCGTTCCCCCTTATGTTATGATTTTGTGTACACTATTGGCCAACTTTATATATGTGTGACCAGTCTAGTGCTGGCATTCATATTTTGTTAGGGAGCGTATGGATGCATCCTAGGTTTATGTATGTGTATTTATGGTGACCAGGTGGTGTGTGCCTTACACTCCTTCTCACACTTTTAGTACTTAGAGGTCTCCCCTCTTCGTATACTTGTTATGCTTTAGTATGATTTGACGGATTATGTATGGAGTTCTTATGGCACATCCTTATATGAACTTTTTCATTATTTCATTCTTTCTCTCGATTCATTTATTATTCAGTTCTCATGCATTCCTGGTTTTTAGTTCTCTTTAAAATTCGTATGACTTTCATAATTATACTTTCGTTTTGTATTCTTATTCCTTCGTTGCTTATGCTTATTTACCGTTATGTTATGTTATATATATCTGTTCACTGGGCTTTTTAAGCTCAGCCGCATTTCTTTTCCTGCGGCAGGTTTTAGTTGGAAGCTGGGTTATGAGTGGAGAGTACTTTGGACTTAGAAGACCTTACTAGCTATTCTGGATTAGAGATGACTAGAACGTTTACAAATTGTAGAACTTAGAATTTATTATTGTTCCCTTTGTAACCTTGTATTTTCTATTCTTCCTTTGTAACCTTTGAAATTCATTTTGTATTATTTAGTCATATGCTTGTGTTTGCTTTGATATGTCACCATAACGTAATACTTCTACCCTTATCGGGTTGGGGTGTTACAATTATGGTATCAGAGACCAGGCTGCGACTTGTAATACATTTACCCTTGACCTGTGAAGTTTGGACCATTAAGTTTCCACTGTAGGCGCTCATAAGACAACCTTTGAAAATTTGCTTTAGGATTTCCCCATAGGAACTTAAGTTCTTACCGGTGAGGAATGGGTAGACTAGGACATCTATGTAAGTAGCATTGCTTCCGCATCACTCTGATTCGTGCCTTTGCCTTTAGCTAAGCCTTATAAGAACATTTGTTTCAGAAGCTAGAAAGTTTTGCAACTTAAGCTTAGTAACCAAGTAAGTTTGGAATTCCTCGGGAACTACATGGATACCTTGCACCATTTAAGTTTCACTTCCTGATTTTGATTTCCACTTCCGATCTGTTTGATAAACAGTTTGATACCTTTCCGACCATCCCGAAGGTAATTTAACCCTAATGTGTTTGACACATTCTATGAATTCATTACCCGTGCTGGATATAAATGTATCATCTGATACTACTCAGTCCTGCAAAATCCATTACTACTCCTATGAGAACTCTGGTAATTATTAACTATGGATATAAGAAGTTTTACTTCCCGCCCTTGAATGATGAATCTTGCCTGCCAACTAGTTTCCTTTGGAATGATATGATGTAAATACTACCTCAGTACGGAATTGTTAACTGAGCATGATGATGCTGATAACTAATATTCCATACATCTCACTTTTGACAATTATACGATGTTCGTATTACCAATGATACACACCCTACCTGCCACTTATGCTAAAAAGCTAAACAAAATTCCAACACCTTGAACTGTTCGTTTATCTATCTCAACACAATGATGAACCGTGTACTTGACCTTGATATATGAACTACCCGTCTGGTTTAACGACCGTATTCGTTCTACGGATCTATTTACTCTTGATATAATTGACCTTGAGGTCTTTTGGTTATGGATTGGATGGCTCTTCGTAAAGCTACCATATACTACCGTATCTGAAATGTGACTTTTAACAATCTGCTTCACCCTACTTTTGTTATGATGACTCTCAACCGCTTAACTCTGTTAAGATTAATGTTGCTATGAAAGCACATATTCCGATCTCATTAGATTGTCAAGTTCTCCTGACACCTATTAGTATCCACCCTTAGAAAGCTCTGGCATTGGAAGTATTTTGTTGTACGAAAATTTTCCGATGTTCTCGGATGAACCTCTTGGGATTCCTGGTATGTGCTTAAACACATACCTTTTCTTGACCAAAATCAGACCAAAATAACAAAAACTAACCAAAATGCCAAGAGATATTTGTGTTTTTGTGTTTATGTTTGTGCAGGCAACGGATAAATGAAAAAGGACAAAAATCAAGAAAAACCCGGAAAACACGAGCACGAGATTTGGAAACGATATTTATAGCCGGAGCCGGGGAAGAAATCATCAAAGAATTAAAAGCATTACAAGACAAGCCCTTGGATCATATTATTAAAAGTATGGCAGAAAATACCCCTGAAGTTTGCAAATTCACAAAACAAAATTACTAATCATAAAATCCTAAAACTACTACTACCTGCCCAAAAATAAAAACAAACCCAAGTCCCTTTATTTAAACCCAAGCCCACAATCTAACACTCCATACCCAGCCCAGTCCATAAACCAACCCGTAACCCGGTCAACAATTAAATAACCCGAGTCAAACCTTTTACCCGGTCAACCAATATTCACTAAACAATAAAAAAAAAAAAAAACTCATTCCCGCCCAAAATTACTGTGGATCGTCCTCAACCTCGTTTTACCCTGAACAAAAAAATTTACCCGTACATCTAGAAGCCCCTGCCACCTTCTGACATGTGACTGACACTCGGATTGATGACATGGACAAATCCCAGCACCTGATTGGAGGAAACACATCACAAATACGATCCAAGGGCCGAAAATCAAAGATTGGTGATCAAGCTTAGATCAAGGGCTATGATTTGGAGTCTAGGAGCTTCTCAAACCCTAATCAAGACCCTAGCATCAGCTATAAATACCCCACTCCTCCCCTCTCTTTTGAGATGTAATTTTTAGGTCGTTATTTTGCAACTTTAGTTTTCTAGTCCAATTAGCTTATAAAAGTCAGTTGTAATCTTACTTTGTTATTGTAATTTGAAGTTTAATTAATGAAAGTTTAAGTTTCTTTCCATAATTCGTATTTACTAATTTTACTTAAAGCTCTCAATTTAGTTTATTAATTGTTCATCAAGCTTTATTTACTGTTTCATAAGCTTCATCTAAGCTCTCTATAGCTTTTGTGAGGTTTACTAGTTACTAATATCAAATCAGTCCAAAATATTAAAAAAAAAAAAAAAAAAAAAACTCTATACCTATGCATATTGTGGAAAGCTTGAGGAAGTTGCCTGCAATGGAGGGGCAAGAAGGACTGTACCAGCTTATTCTCTGAATAAGCTGGAGCTTGTAGCTGCCCTTAATTGGGAGCCCTTGTTTAGCTTGGGCAAAAGTGAGTTGAACTTTAATTTTTTGTTTACTTTCACATTAAATTGCATAGTATAGTTTTATGGTTTAAATCTGTGTTTGATGCTTGATTGTTGTTCTTTGTAGCTTGGATACATCATAATTTAGCTTAATTGAGTAGCTTAAGTCATTTCATAGGCTGTTTCATCATTTCACTTCATAACTGTTTCATACTGCCTTAAAATTGATTTATATGCTGTTTGAGGTTAAGTTAGTGATAAACTGTGTGCATTGGTGTTCTTAGGCTTAAATCAGCTTATTATAACACAATATAAGCTTGTTTGGTGGTTTAGAGGCTTAATTCACTAGGTTGCTGTTTAAAAGTTCAAAACAGTTTTTATTAGGAGTGTTTGGATCAGTGGTGACTACTGTGTTTTAGTTTGTTTAGAGTATTGCATATAGTGTAGTTAACTCATATTAGGGTAATTTAGTGTAGTTATATCATAAAATCCATAGGCTATTAGTCTAAAAGTCAAAACTCGCTCTCAACTTATTGTTTCTGCATAACTGTTGGTATATCAGTTAGTATAATCATACAATTAGTTGCATAAGTAGTTAGAATAGCTTAATTAAGTCTCATCTTAGCTTATCATTCCATTTTCAGTAAGTTAGAATCATTCAAATATCATTTTAGTCAAAATTTGAAAAAACAGAAAAGGTCAAAACATAAATATGTTGAATAAACTGTTTGTTTATCAGATAGATTTTTATGGCTCAAATGTTTTTCAAAATTCTTAAAAAGGGGTTTTCTGTGTTCATTAGCTGCTGATCTAAATCTGTTTTCAGTTCTTAAGGTATAACTTGTTGGGCTTGTAGCTTTAAAATTAGCTTAAAAGTACCTATTTGGCTGTTTTTCTGTCTGCATCAGAACCATATTTGCAGACCTGCACCAGTTCTGTCCCAACAGCCCATCTCCTCTGCTTAAATTCTGCTTATCTGTAGCTTTTTAGAATCCGAATTTTGGGTTTATTAGTAGCTTATAGTAGTGGATTTTAGGTTCTGAGCTTGGATTCCAATTTATAGCTCATTGAACAGCTTAAATTTTGTCTGCAATAATCCCTATTGAGACTGTTCTGATCCTACATCAATTTCAGTTTCTAACACCATTTGATATAAGGCCAAATTAAATAAGCAATTGACCATAGAATTTAGGCATTTTTGGTTTGCAAGTAGTCAGTTGTATAAGCTTTCATAATCAGCTTTTGGTTTCCCCTGACTAGCTTTTTCCCAGCTTCTAGAGTAGCTTAAAAAGTGGGGTGTTAGTCATTGCTTCTGTCCAAATTTTGTCAACTGTTCTACCGCTTTTTCGCTTATTCCTTGTGCTTATTTGGTTTCAATTAGTTGATTTAAGCTTAAAAAAGCATGTTGAACTGTATTTGAGCATTTGGTAATTTTTGGTGTTGAAGTACTTATATTAAGTGCTTATTTCAAACAGCTTTTTGCCCAAACTGCTTATTAGGGTTTAGCAGAGTTCTATTTTCATTTTTCTCAGATTCTTCATATAATTTTAGACTTTTCTGCAAAATTTCATAATTTTCCAAATCATTTTGCTATTTTTAATCATTTAATTACTTTCTTTTAGTTTTTAATTCATAAAAAATAAATAAAAAATCAAAAAAATATAATTCTTTTTTCTAAAATTTTATTTTAATATTTAGAATCTAGGAAAATTATTTTCATAATTTTAGGACTTATAATTTAGAATTTCACTTTTTAGATACGTTTTTAAATCGTAACGTACGTTTTTAAATTTAGATTGCGTTTTAGATTTCGTGTGCTTAATTTGTTTGTTCTCTTAGCTTGATTTATTGTTTTTATTTGTCATTTCATATTCGTAGTGTAAAAACCAAAATATCTCACTCTTTCACTATTCACTTCACGTTTCACGATCCCGAAATCACAATTCCATTCAATCTTCAATCGGGACAACGAACCTTGGGTTTTGCATATTTCCTTTGCAATTCTCCTTGAACTAAATTGTTTAAACCAATTTTTGGCGCCGCTGCCGGGGAAGGTTGACGTGAATTCGTGATTCCGTTTTTTGATTCGTGTTTTGAAGACCCTTCTCCCGGGAAGTTATCGTTTTATTTGTAAATATTTTCAAAAATATAAAATCCAAAAAAAATTAAAAAAAAACCACTAACACTTTTCCTAAAGTGTTAACAATACCAAAAAAATTTTAAAACAACAAAACAATCGTGAAATCATTTGATTTCGGATTATCTTTCGATTACAACCTATACAAGTGGTTTAAGGATGGTTTTGACATTAAATTGCAAACCGAAATAGGCGGGTTTTTAATCAGCTTTCGAGCGGACCTTTGCTTCTCCGCCACTCTGCGAGTAGTCTTAAGAGAAACGATATCGATTGAGGGATCGGTACCAAAAATATTGTGATTAATTTTTCCTTTAATAAAAAAAAATCCAAAAAAGATTTTCTCTTCCAAATTATTTTTCTTTTTAATTTTTATTTTTGGTGTATGCACACCCGTTCCCAATCACACGTAATTGATAAATCTTCTCCCATACCGACTCGTCGTTCTCGTTGACGCAAAAGAGTTAACGTACCCGAGTTACGTCCTCAAGTTGATACTCCCATTACCGAAATGGCCGAGGATCAACGTACCATGCAAGAGTTACTCCAATGTCCCACCGTGGGATATGGAGATGCTATTGTTATACCACCAATTAACAACACAAATTTTGAGCTTAAAACCGGTTTGATATAAATTGTTCAGGGAAATCAATTTCATGGTTTTGAAAGAGAGGATCCCCACGCACACATCCGGTGGTTTAATCAGTTGACCTCCACAAACCAACATAAGGATGTCACTATTGACACTATGAAATTGATGTTATTCCCATTTTCTCTCGAGGGGGCGGCCCGGATTTGGCTTTAAAAAGAACCCCCTCAATCGATCCATACTTGGGAAGATCTCGTCCATAAATTCATGAATTATTTCTTTCCTCCGTCCAGAATGACTAATCTCAGGAATGAAATCACAAATTTCCAACAACGGTTTGATGAGAATTTTGGTGAGGCATGGGAACGATTTAAGGATCTCCTACGTAAATGCCCACATCACGGTTTCTCAGAATTACATCAAATCGATACGTTCTACAATGCCTTAACTCAATCGGATCAAGATTCACTCAACGCAGCCGCCGGTGGCAATATCTTGAGTCGAATGCTGAAAGATATCTTAATGATTATCGAGAACAAATCCAAAGTTCCCACTTCACGAAACAAACTGGTTGTTTCGAAAGTGAATTCTTCCACCCCTTCTTCTTCATCGGCCCATCCATCGGAGATGGCCGAGCTTACCGATGCTATTCGGATGATGATGAAAGAGTTTAAGCTCCAGAATCAGAAACCGGAGCCCGTCAAAGCAGTTACAGAAACTTGTGTTATATGTGGTGGTCCCCATCCTTATTATAATTGTGCAGCTACCGATAGCCAAGTTTGCAATGCTACCGTAGCAGCAGCAAACTACAATCAGAATCAAGGATTTCGTCCTCAAAATGCTAGTAACCTAATGGGACCACCCGGTTTTCCACCCGTTCAAAACAACCAAAACCGTTTTCATCAAACCAATCAAGGTTACAATCAAAACCAAAGTTACAACCAAAACTGTGGAAACAATTATCATGCTCAACCGAAACAAGTTTATCAATCTCCTCCTGCACAAGTTACACCTTATTCGAAACTCACAAACTATATGAAGACAAATGATGTTGCCATACGCGCCATGCAGAATCAAATTAATAACATGAGAGTTGAACTTCGGAAAGAGATTGATACAACATTGAATCAACAAACAAATGAGCTTAAGCAAATGATGAGTAGTTTTTTACAAATGAATCAACCCTCAACCTCGGGTACATCTTCTCTTCCTAGCAACACAATTGCTAACCCGAGGGGTGATATGAAAGCAATCACCACCCGAAGTGGTGTTTCATATGATGGACCCACGGCTCCGACTACCGCTTCTTCTCTTCCTCCCAAGGTAGTCGTCCGTGAGACCGAGGTGACAAAGGACACGGAACTTCCTACTAACAACGGAAGGACCGAAGACGTCCAACCTCCGGTTGTCCAAAAGTCTAAACCTAAGGATGTGCTTGAGCCCGAAGAAGCTCCCATAAAAGCAAAACTTTCTTACCCTTCGAGATTGAATGATCAAAAGCTCCGCGATAAAGCTTCAAATCAAATGGAAAAATTCTTCCAAATCTTCCAAGATTTGCATTTTGATATAAGCTTCGCGGATGCTTTGCTTCTGATGCCTAAGTTTGCTTCTACAATCAAAGGATTATTGAGTAACAAGGAAAAATTATTTGAGCTGGCAAAAACTCCGTTAAATGAGAATTGCTTAGCGGTTCTCCTTAAAAAGCTCCCCGAAAAGCTTGGAGATCCCGGAAAATTTCTCATTCCATGTGAATTTCCGGGGATGGTTGAATGCTACGCCTTGGCCGATCTTGGTGCAAGCATCAACTTAATGCCGCTATCCGTATGGAAAAAACTTTCTCTGCCCGAACTCTCCACCACTTGCATGACCCTCGAGCTTGCAGATCGGACCATAACCCATCCTAAGGGTATAGCCGAGGATGTCTTTGTCAAGGTGGGGAAGTTCCATTTCCCCGCCGATTTTGTGGTGGTTGATTTCGATGCCGACCCCCGGGTTCCTCTAATTCTTGGAAGATCATTCTTGAGGACCGGGCGTGCTCTAATTGATGTTTATGGTGAAGAAATAACGTTAAGAGTTGATAATGAGGCCATAACCTTTAATCTTGATCGAACTTTCAAATACTCCTCCAATCATGATTCTGTTCCGGTTAATCGAATTGATGTGATTGATGTTGCTTTGGAGGAGTATTCTCAAGAAGTTCTTGGATTTTCTGACAAATCCTCGAGTGGCAATCCCACTCCTTCTTCTCAACCTATTTTTTCCGACCCTTCCCTGTCCCTTACTCCGTTTGAGGGAGGTGATTTCTTCTTGGAAGAGGTCGAGGAATTTCTTGCTATTGAAACACCAACTTCACCGGAAGTTGATGAATCTTATCTTGATCCGGAGGGAGATATTCTTTTGCTTGAAAAATTGTTGAATGAAGATCCGTCACCTTCTCTCCCTCCGAAGGAACTTAAACATGAAGAAATAAAAGAAATTAAGCCGTCTACTGAGAATCCTCCGGAGCTCGAGCTCAAGGATTTACCTCCTCATCTCGAATATGCTTTCTTAGAAGATACCGACAAATTTCCCGTCATCATTTCTAAAAACCTTAAAGATGAGGAGAAGACCCAACTCTTAGACGTGCTTAAGAAGCATAAGAGTGCCATCGCTTGGCAGATCTCCGATATAAAGGGCATAGACCCTCGGTTCTGTACTCACAAGATCTTGCTAGAAGATAATTTCTAACCCACTGTCCAGCAATAAAGACGGGTTAACCCAAAAATCCATGATGTCATCAAAAAGGAAGTTATCAAACTCCTTGACGCTGGGATGATTTATCCAATTTCTGATAGCTCATGGGTTAGCCCGGTCCACTGTGTGCCCAAAAAGGGTGGAATGACCGTTGTGACAAATGAAGAAAATGAGTTAATCCCCACACGTCTCGTCACTGGATGGAGAGTGTGTATCGATTACCGAAAACTAAATGATGCTACCCGTAAAGACCATTTCCCTCTACCGTTTATGGACCAAATGCTTGAGCGTTTGGCGGGAAATGAGTTCTATTGTTTTCTCGATGGCTTTTCCGGGTATTTTCAAATACCAATTGATCCCCAAGATCAGGAAAAGACCACCTTCACTTGCCCTTATGGTACGTTTGCCTACCGACGCACGCCTTTTGGCTTATGCAATGCTCCGGGCACGTTTCAGAGGTGCATGATGGCCATATTTCACGATATGATCGAGAAGAAGATGGAGGTCTTTATGGATGATTTCTCGGTCTATGGAAATTCTTTCTCCTCGTGCCTCTCTCATTTAGACAAAATGCTGCAAAGGTGCGAAGACACCAATCTTGTGCTAAATTGAGAGAAGTGCCATTTTATGGTCAAAGAGGGCATTGTCCTCGGCCATAAAATCTCTAATGCCGGGATTGAGGTAGATAAAGCCAAAGTCGATGTAATCGCAAAACTACCTCATCCCACTACTGTTAAAGGAATCCGAAGTTTCCTTGGTCATGCCGGTTTCTACAGACGATTTATTCAAGACTTCTCTAAAATCGCCCGGCCTCTGACCCATCTTCTTGAAAAAGATGCTCCGTTCTTCTTCTCTCCCGAATGCATCGAAGCATTCGAGGTTCTTAAAAAGAAACTGACTGAAGCACCAATATTGGTTGCCCCCGATTGGGACTTTCCCTTTGAGCTAATGTGTGATGCTAGCGATTATGCTATTGGTGCAGTCCTGGGTCAACGCAAATCAAATTACTTTCAGCCGATACACTATGCTAGCAAGACAATGACCGACGCTCAATCTCACTATACTACTACCGAGAAAGAGTTGCTGGCCGTTGTCTACGCTTTTGAGAAATTTAGACCATATCTTGTCTTATCCAAAAGCATAGTGTATACGGACCATTCTGCTCTCAAGTATCTCTTAGCGAAGCAAGATGCTAAGCCGAGATTACTTCGGTGGATTCTTCTGCTCCAGGAATTTGATATTATCATTCGTGATAAAAAAGGAGTAGAGAATCTGGCCGCTGATCATTTGTCCAGACTTGAAAATCCCCATCAAAGTGATCTCGAGAAAAAGGAAATCACCGAAACATTTCCTCTCGAGACACTTGGGATGGTATCTTTAAAGAATGATCCGAGTACCCCATGGTTTGCCGACTACGCAAATTACCATGCGGGGAATTTTGTAATTAAAGGGATGTCGTCCCAACAGAAAAAGAAGTTTTTCAAAGATGTTAAACATTACTTCTGGGACGACCCCTACTTGTTCAGAATATGCGCCGATCAAGTGATAAGACGGTGTGTGCATGGCCAAGAAGCCGCTGACATTCTCACGGCTTGCCATAATGGACCCACGGGGGGACATCATGGTGCCAGCTACACCGCTAAAAAAGTCTTTGATTCTGGTTTCTATTGGCCGACGATTTACCGCGATGCCCACGACTTGGTAAAGTCATGTGACTCTTGCCAACGTCAAGGAAAAATCTCGCAAAAAGACAAAATGCCTCAAAATGCAATTCAAGTCTGCGAGATCTTTGACGTGTGGGGCATCGATTTTATGGGGCCATTCCCGTCTTCACGAGGGAATAAGTATATACTCGTAGCCGTCGACTACTTGTCAAAATGGGTTAAAGCAAAAGCACTCCCCACTAATGACGCCCGAGTGGTTGTTAAGTTCTTGAAAAATCTCTTCTCCCGATTCGGAACTCCTCGAGCTATAATCAGTGATCGTGGTACGCACTTCTGCAATGATCAATTTGCAAAAGTTATGCTCAAGTATGGTGTTACCCACCGACTTTCTACCGCGTATCACCCGCAAACAAGCGGTCAAGTTGAGGTTTCGAATCGTGGATTGAAACGTATTCTTGAAAGAACCGTTGGTGAAAACCGAGCCTCGTGGGCCGACAAATTAGATGATGCTTTATGGGCCTTCCGAACAGCTTACAAGACACCCATCGGGTGTACTCCTTACAAGCTGGTTTACGGAAAGGCCTGCCATCTGCCCATCGAGCTCGAGCATAAGGCATACTGGGCCTTGAAACATGCCAACTTTGATCTCAAAACCGCGGGTGATCACCGTAAGCTCCAAATTAATGAATTAAATGTGCTTTGGGATCAAGCCTACGAGAATTCTTTAATCTATAAGGAGAAAACAAAGAGGATTCATGACTCTAAAATTAAGAATTGCATCTTTAATGTTGGTGATCGAGTCCTCCTCTTCAATTCTCGGTTAAAGATTTTCTCGGGTAAACTCAAAACCCGCTAGTCTGGGCCGTTCACCATCACTCAAGTTTTTCCTTATGGAACCGTCGAGTTAGCTCAACCCGACGGTCCAAACTTTAAGGTGAACGATCATAGGTTAAAGCACTATTTTGGAGGGGACATACCATCCATGGTTGTCTCGGATCTCCAAACTTTCCCCATGGACAACTAAATTCGGGGTCGAGTCAAGCTACGTGACTCGGTTAACAAAAACAAAGCGCTTCTCGGGAGGCACCCCGTGTCTATCTTCTTTCTATCTTTCTAATAAACATGAGGAGGGTTACCTCTTCCATATCTTGTGTTTCGTGGTTTTCTGTGATGTGTCCAGGATTTCTCGAATAATGAAGACTCTCGTGCTCGTGGTTCACTTCTCTCCACAAAAGTTTCACCATTCGTTGCTTATCCAATATCCGAAATCTTATCGTGTTGCATTTATCTTTTGGCATAATTAATAAACGGCCTTAGATGTTTGTAGGAGAACCCTTACCTTTAAGACATTGAGGACAATGTCTCGCTTTAGTCTGGGGGGGGGGGGGGGGGTGATCTTTTGATTCAATTTTTGCCTTGCATTTTTTGCCGTTTACTCACGCAACCCCGTTTTTTCCTCAAAAAAATTGAAAAAATCCAAAAAATGAGAAAAATTTAAAATTTTTTGCAAAAATATAATAAATTTTGACATTTTGTTGACTTTCCGCTGGTGAGAGTAGGAATAAAATTCTGACTTGATCGGGCGTGTTGAGCCCTAGCTTGTCCCCTTAACCATTCGGCTAAGCATTCGCGGATCTTATTATTTAAGATTTTAAATTTGTGAAGAACGAGAAATGATAGAGTTTATTTATAAGTTAGATGCTAAGCGTGGAGTAGTTGGTTCTCTTTAGAGCTCATCGAAGTTACTTGTGGCCTTTTGCTCCCACAAAATTGTTTCACCATATATAACTGAAAGAATAATTAAAGATGTTAAGTTTTGCCGATGATTAGTTCTTGGTCTTCTTAAAGGAATCCTTCTTTTAAAAATTGGGTACACATCAAGGTTA
The DNA here is from genome assembly GCA_021014915.2 of Artemisia tridentata subsp. tridentata. NCBI lineage: Eukaryota > Viridiplantae > Streptophyta > Magnoliopsida > Asterales > Asteraceae > Artemisia > Artemisia tridentata. Next base: position 216,191,129 of record CP139502.1, on the reverse strand, counting down.
GTTAATAAATACGTTTAATAATAATAAGTTAAGTGCTCTAAGCTACGGATTCGTGATCGGGCCTTGGATCCTTATTTCCAGAAGGCGTTTAGGTCTTGGCTGCCCTCTTGCACCGGACCTTGGACCTCTAGTTCAGGAATGTGAGAGGTCTTGGTCTAACCACCTTGGATCCTCATTTCAGGAATGTCTAGAGTCTTGGAACACTCCGTTGTAACGGCCCTTGGACCCTTTATTCCGGAAGGTGTAAGGTCTTGGAACTTAACCGTGAAGCTCCGTCGTTTAGGGTACGCAAGTGAAAAGTTAGTGATATATATAAAAAAAAAATGAAAAAATGATGAAAAATGAAAAATGAATGGTGATAAATGAAAAAGAGAAAAATGCAAAAATCAAAAATATAAATAAAAACCTTGATGTGGACCTCATTTTCAAAGCAACGGTTCTCGAGAAAAGATTGAAAACTAATTAACGTCTTAATTTAGTATCTTTATCGGACTAAAAAACCTATCAAAACGAGAAAATATGAAGCAATTCGTTTCTCACCAAAAATAAAATAAATAGAGGCAAATTAGGAAAATGGGAGCAAGAGGTAATTACACAAATAACTTCCATGGGTAGTGTTGGCATCTAACTTGTAAATAGACAATGATTTCATTTTTAAGCTTAGTTTGGGGACTCGTGAAAAATCAAGGATGATGAATTTTATCTGTATGGTCACTTCTTTATGAGTCGTGTTTCCTACTCGTTGACCCTAAAAGTTATTGTTAGATAATGATTGTCAACAAAGCAGTCACATGAAAATAAGAAAAATATAAAAAATAGAATAAAAGGAAAAATGGGGAGTTTTTAAAACCTAAGATTTCTTAATCTCTTTTGAAAATTTTGCTACTTTTCAAAGTTAGTAAAAAGTGGTTAGAAATTTTTGGTTTCAAAAAACTTGTTTTTATAAACATTGCGTGAGGACACTGCAATATCTTAGTCTGGGGGAATTTTGGTATGTGCTTAAACACATACCTTTACTTGACCAAAATCAGACCAAAATAACCAAAAACTAACCAAAATGCCAAGAGATATTTGTGTTTTTGTGTTTATGTTTGTGCAGGCAACGGATAAACGAAAAAGGACAAAAATCAAGAAAAACCCGGAAAACACGAGCACGAGATTTGGAAAGGATATTTATAGCCGGAGCCAGGGAAGAAATCATCAAAGAATTAAAAGCATTACAAGACAAGCCCTTGGATCACATTATTAAAAGTATGGCAGAAATTACCCCTGAAGTTTGCAAATTCACAAAACAAAATTACTAATCATAAAATCCTAAAACTACTACTACCTGCCCAAAAATAAAAACAAACCCAAGTCCCTTTATTTAAACCCAAGCCCACAATCTAACACTCCATACCCAGCCCAGTCCATAAACCAACCCGTAACCCGGTCAACAATTAAATAACCCGAGTCAAACCTTTTACCCGGTCAACCAATATTCACTAAACAATAAAAAAAAAAAAAAAAACTCATTCCGCCCAAAATTACTGTGGATCGTCCTCAACCTCGTTTTACCCTGAACAAAAAAATTTACCCGTACATCTAGAAGCCCCTGCCACCTTCTGACATGTGACTGACACTCGGATTGATGACATGGACAAATCCCAGCACCTGATTGGAGGAAACACATCACAAATACGATCCAAGGGCCAAAAATCAAAGATTGGTGATCAAGCTTAGATCAAGGGCTATGATTTGGAGTCTAGGAGCTTCTCAAACCCTAATCAAGACCCTAGCATCAGCTATAAATACCCCACTCCTCCCCTCTCTTTTGAGATGTAATTTTTAGGTCGTTATTTTGCAACTTTAGTTTTCTAGTCCAATTAGCTTATAAAAGTCAGTTGTAATCTTACTTTGTTATTGTAATTTGAAGTTTAATTAATGAAAGTTTAAGTTTCTTTCCATAATTCGTATTTACTAATTTTACTTAAAGCTCTCAATTTAGTTTATTAATTGTTCATCAAGCTTTATTTACTATTTCATAAGCTTCATCTAAGCTCTCTATAGCTTTTGTGAGGTTTACTAGTTACTAATATCAAATCAGTCCAAAAATTAAAAAAAAAAAAAAAAAAAAAAAAAAAAAAAAAAAAAAAAAAAAAAACTCTATACCTATGCATATTGTGGAAAGCATGAGGAAGTTGCCTGCAATGGAGGGGCAAGAAGGACTGTACCAGCTTATTCTCTGAATAAGCTGGAGCTTGTAGCTGCCCTTAATTGGGAGCCCTTGTTTAGCTAGGGCAATAGTGAGTTGAACTTTATTTTTTTGCTAACTTTCACATTAAATTGCATAGTATAGTTTTATGGTTTAAATCTGTGTTTGATGCTTGATTGTTGTTCTTTGTAGCTTGGATACATCATAATTTAGCTTAATTGAGTAGCTTAAGTCATTTCATAGGCTGTTGCATCATTTCACTTCATAACTGTTTCATACTGCCTTAAAATTGACTTATATGCAGTTTGAGGTTAAGTTAGTGATAAACTGTGTGCATTGGTGTTCTTAGGCTTAAATCAGCTTATTATAACACAATATAAGCTTGTTTGTTGGTTTAGAGGATTAATTCACTAGGTTGCTGTATAAAAGTTCAAAACAGTTTTTATTAGGAGTGTTTGGATCAGTGGTGACTACTGTGTTTTAGTTTGTTTAGAGTATTGCATATAGTGTAGTTAACTCATATTAGGGTAATTTAGTGTAGTTATATCATAAAATCCATAGGCTATTAGTCTAAAAGTCAAAACTCACTCTCAACTTATTGTTTCTGCATAACTGTTGGTATATCAGTTAGTATAATCATACAATTAGTTGCATAAGTAGTTAGAATAGCTTAATTAAGTCTCATCTTAGCTTATCATTCCATTTTCAGTAAGTTAGAATCATTCAAATATCATTTTAGTCAAAATTTGAAAAAACAGAAAAAGTCAAAACATAAATATGTTGAATAAACTGTTTGTTTATCAAATAGATTTTTATGGCTCAAATGTTTTTCAAAATTCTTAAAAAGGGGTTTTCTGTGTTCATTAGCTGCTGATCTAAATCTGTTTTCAGTTCTTAGGGTATAACTTGTTGGGCTTGTAGCTTTAAAATTAGCTTAAAAGTACCTATTTGGCTGTTTTTCTGTCTGCATCAGAACCATATTTGCAGACCTGCACCAGTTCTGTCCCAACAGCCCATCTCCTCTGCTTTAATTCTGCTTATCTGTAGCTTTTTAGAATCCAAATTTTGGGTTTATTAGTAGCTTATAGTAGTGGATTTTAGGTTCTGAGCTTGGATTCCAATTTATAGCTCATTGAACAGCTTAAATTTTGTCTGCAATAATCCCTATTGAGACTGTTCTGATCCTACATCAATTTCAGTTTCTAACACCATTTGATATAAGGCCAAATTAAATAAGCAATTGACCATAGAATTTAGGCATTTTTGGTTTGCAAGTAGTCAGTTGTATAAGCTTTCATAATCAGCTTTTGGTTTCCCCTGACTAGCTTTTTCCCAGCTTCTAGAGTAGCTTAAAAAGTGGGGTGTTAGTCATTGCTTCTGTCCAAATTTTGTCAACTGTTCTACCGCTTTTTCGCTTATTCCTTGTGCTTATTTGGTTTCAATTAGTTGATTTAAGCTTAAAAAAGCATGTTGAACTGTATTTGAGCATTTGGTAATTTTTGGTGTTGAAGTACTTATATTAAGTGGTTATTTCAAACAGCTTTTTGCCCAAACTGCTTATTAGGGTTTAGCAGAGTTCTATTTTCATTTTTCTCAGATTCTTCATATAATTTTAGACTTTTCTGCAAAATTTCATAATTTTCCAAATCATTTTGCTATTTTTAATCATTTAATTACTTTCTTTTAGTTTTTAATTCATAAAAAATAAATAAAAAATCAAAAAAATATAATTCTTTTTTCTAAAATTTTATTTTAATATTTAGAATCTAGGAAAATTATTTTCATAATTTTAGGACTTATAATTTAGAATTTCACTTTTTAAATACGTTTTTAAATCGTAACGTACGTTTTTAAATTTAGATTGGGTTTTAGATTTCGTGTGCTTAATTTGTTTGTTCTCTTAGATTGATTTATTGTTTTTATTTGTCATTTCATATTCGTAGTGTAAAAACCAAAATATCTCACTCTTTCACTATTCACTTCACGTTTCACGATCCCGAAATCACAATTCCATTCAATCTTCAATCGGGACAACGAACCTTGGGTTTTGCATATTTCCTTTGCAATTCTCCTTGAACTAAATTGTTTAAACCAATTCCCTCCTGCTTCGGAAGTAGAGTTGGCATTGAACTGATCTCGGTTGACGAACCATGATGCCATAGAAGTAGAGAGATTGAAGGAGCTGATGGAATATGATTTTATTCACCTCAGTGTCTCTCTTTGGATGCCCCTGTTGGTTTATGAAGAAGAAAGAGGGAAGTATGCGGCGGCGTATCGACTATCGTGAACTTAACCATATCACTATCCGAAGTCATTATCCATTTCCGTGTATCAATGATTGATTTGGCCTACCTTTGAAAACCTCGTATCAGACGACCTCATTTAAGTTTGAAGGACTGAAGAAGCAACCACAAGAACTTCTAAGAAGGGAGTTGACTAACTGAGAGTAACCCCGTTAAGCATTTCAGTTTTATTCGTGAAGAGGAAGATTGGTGATGTGAAGTAGATATGAAGTTTCCCTAAGACGATTCCTGAAGCTGCTTTCGTACTCGTTGTGATCATTATGAGTTTTTAAATGATGCCAATTGTATTGGCTAATAGAATCGTGTTTTCGCGAGTATTTGGACAATTGTTACAGTATGACAGTGTGTTTGTGCTCAGAGACGAACGAGGAACATGTAGATCATCTTCGTATTAAGTAGAATGACCCTTTGTTCTGGAAGAGTAGATGTGATCGGCGTTCAGAATTGTAGCAGACAGCACAAGAGAGAAACTGAGAAAGGTCTAGATTATATTTCATGCAGCACATGGAGATTTCAGTTCGGGCATCAAGACAACCAGACCGTAAGAGACGAGCTATTCAGCCCATAACCTGGAGTTGACAGCAGCTGGAGCTGGCGAATTTCGAACTATGCTAGAAGACCTGTTGAAGACACGCAGTCTTGCTTCTCTATTCGTTTTAGTTTTACTAAGATGAATTGAGAGCAGAAGCAGACTCGCGAATGGAAGAATGCACAGTTATCATGTCAGAGATTCACGTTACCACACCACGGTGTCCAGAAAAGGTGTCGAAGGCTTGAGGGACCAGACTCAAGTTTGTAATTCCTTTCCACCCTATGATCATATGGACAGACGTAGACAGATTACTTGAAATTTTAAAGAGATTTGAGATCATGTATTTGAATGGATGAAATTTGAAGCAAACGTTTGGGTTTGGAAGAGTTGATTCTGTGAAGGATGAAGCTATTGATGGCGTAATTCACTCCTTCTCAACCTACTTAAGTTTCCGTTACCTGATAATAAGGTCCTTTGAATGATTTAGGTTCTCTGTTAGTAATTCCGTTCTGTGTTCACTCTGCGTTTGTTGAATAACGAGTGTGGTATGAGAATTTTGACGAATTATGGAAGGGACTTTGAGATTTATGTGCATGAATGGGCGAATGTTGACGCAACCACTTATATTGGCTAAGTTAATTTTGGTGAGTGAAGAAGGATGGACGCTATTAATGATGTACCTTAATTCTGATAGACATTCTAGGATTTCCGTTACTCTTTCGAGTAGTTTCGTTCTCCTCTTAGTTATGGTGTTTGATTTTGATGACCTCTAAGACTGTAGAAGGACTAGGTGGATTAAGATAGGTTGTTTTGTTCACGACTTGAGATAAAGTATGACCATCATGAGGGCATATTTATATGATGCTAGTATTATGACGCCTGATCAACGTGATAATACTTACATCATATAATGTGCACTTATTGTGATCATAGGATATTTCGAGGAGTGCCTTAGGAGCGTTAGAATTTCTGATAGCTGTTTGAGATTATCTGCGTTAGTGAGACTTTAGGTTCATTCCACCTATACGCTTAATCTGCCTTCACCGTTATACGATTTGATATGTTTGGATTCTCATCACGTGTTTTGCTGACCGCTGTACTTCCGATAAGAATCTTGGGTTCTGTTGTAGAGCTTTCTGCCGTTTTCAAACAACCTGTTTTCTGAATGTTCTCATCTGATTTGTCTAATCAAATTCCACGGACGATATATCCGTCAAATCCTACGTATTCCCTGTATCTCTTCCTAGAGAATACGATTATCATCTGTCATGTTTGGTATTTTATTCTTTTGATCTGAATTTAGTATGGCATGTCGTTTCTGAGGAAGCCTTAGCTATTTTGATCAACAAGATAGAGTCATGAGAAACAAGTCATTCACATTTCTGTTTACGGCCCGTTGTGTTTTCCGTTTCTTTTCACTTCAATTTTCGAGGACGAAAATTTTCTTTTAGAGGGGAAGAGTTGTAAAACCCTAAATTCCTGATTTCACATTTTGACGACTAATTTGAAATTTAACCTAAGTATGAACTAAAATGATATGACATTTAAAACTTTGGGTTATAGATTTAACTTCTTAATAATCAAATCACCAAATTAAATATAAATGACTAACTTAAACTAATAAAGCCTAAGTTGCCTACAAACCTCTAGTCCTATGTAAACGTGTGTTTCACAACGAAAAATAAGGACAAAATTTTTGTCCCACAAATCACGCCACAATCACCTATGTCAGTTTAATCACATTCAATACCTTCCTTAAAACCTAAGCACATCACACGCTACCATATCTTTTCTATTCTCAAACCAAAAATCGTCCCATGTGTTCTTGATTAACATACAAACATAAACTAATATAAACAAGTTCAAGACAAAACTCTCTCATCAAATATACGAGTTGAGTTAGAACCCGATTCAGGTTATGATCGCGTTTCGGGTGTGTGTTCGTGTACAGGCTTCGGTTTCATTTTTCTAGTCCAATTCGATTCTGGGTCGCCATCATCGTTCGTGCTCGGGTGGTTCATGTTGGTCTCATTCGCTGAAGGTAATCAGTTTGTGATTGGGAAGCAGTTTGGGTTGCGGTTAGCCATTCGGTTACGTCGGGGTTTTGATTTTCGGTTGCGTCTCATTGAATCTTGTGCTCGTGTTCGTGTCGTCGGTGTCGATCTATCGTCCTAGAGGTATCTTCTGCGTTCACCTTTGTGTTTCTCATTCGAAAAATGATACACCTATACGTATTTGATATGTTAGTAAAACAGATGACTTAAAAGAAGTGTTATACGATCATTTGATACGTATATATTATTCACATAAAAACTCTAGTCGCTTAATCTATTATATGGGTCGAATATGGTGTAAACGAGAGCTAAGTTTTGGGCTGTGATTTCATGTGTAGTAACATGCATGGGTTTGGGTATAGCATGCATGGCTTTGTGACCGAGTATAGTTTGTAATTTTTGGCAGATGGTGTGTGTTGCGTGTCAGGTTGGGGCTGTTAAGTGAATATACTGATATTTTCAAAAGCTAAAATAAGCTATCCAAGTTAAGGTATAGTTGATCAATTCGATGCATGTAGAACACGCTGCTCATTTAATTTGTAAATGTGAACTATATTTTAGTCCCATATCTATATTTAGAAATTAAGAACAGGCAATAATACATAAAATAGAACAAGAACAAACAAACCGTACCACTCACCCATCTAAAAGACCTGGAGAGTCGTGTCATAATAGATAATCGCATGTTGGAATCCTAGAAATGTACTGTGCTATATATACATTTATTATGAGAGGTGCTATACTGTGTGCAAACTGTATGTGCATGGGATAATGGAGTGGTGTGTGTCGTGGGTAGGATTGTCAAAGTTAGGTCGGTTGGGTGTAGTTGGGCTTCGTAAAAGATTTATGAGAAGGGTTGTCGTGAATGAGTATGTGTGTGTGTTAAGAGTATGTCGATTGGAAGTGTGTTTGTCTCGGGCTTAAAGGAAGTCGGAAATACGTTTAACATGTGCATTAAATCGGCTAAAGTACAAATCGGGTAGTTATGAAAGTAAGTTACACTTTAAACCCTAAACTTTGAAAGGTTACACATTTAACTCTAAACTTTACTAAATTGGCATAATAAATCCTAAACTATGAAATTGTCATTATTGAACCTTTAAATTTATTTAATTATCATTTATAACCCTAAAGTATCAAAGTTACTAATCTGGGAAACTTACTAAAGCGGAAACTTACTAAATATGGAAGGTTACTATAATTGGAAAGTTACTATTTTTGGAAAGCTGCTATAGAAGGAAAGTTACTTAAAATGGAAGAGTCGACTAAAATAAGTAATCTGATTTAAAATAAGTTATTAATCAGACGATCATAAATTCGTGTAGATTCGCTGAAGATGGAGTTTACTTCTGATCTTTTCGTTTCTAGTTGTATTTTCACTTGCGGTCTAAGGTACAGATATTCTACCCTTTTTCAGTAAGGGTGCTTTCGTTCTCATGATTTTCTTGATCTTGATTCATTAGGATTCCCTTAAGCCATTGCTATGATCCCTGTTCTTTGATTCATTCGTTTGACATGCTTCGTTGATATTATGATTCATTTGACATTCGTTCATTGTGATTCCTATGGTATGATACTTGACATAGGTATTCAAATCACTGGATGCTTAGAAGGTTCATTTGATTTTGTAACTGGATGTGAAAACCTTTCTTAATTTTATCATGGGAATGTTTCGAGAAAAACTAATTTTAAAATGATGTTTATGAACGATGCAATACCACCTTTATATGAAATTTTACTAAACTTTTATGAAAACTACTTTTAAAGACTACCTTTATGAAAACCGTTTTTAAAGATCATTTTTATGAAAACCATTATTAAAAGATTTCTTTAAATGAACATTTGATAGAAACCTTTGAATTGAACCTTGCTATGAACCATTTGATTTCGAACCTTTGATTATGAACCTTTGAGATCCTATGCCTGATATGATTCCCTCATTTGACTCATGACATTCATTGTATGATTGTTGTTCTTATTGTTTCACTCTGACATTTATTTTAAATGTCTCTGCTATGCTATGCTTATGTTTTGCCATGTTATTTGAGTTACTATCTTGTTTCTTTTGCCATGCTAGTTTGTTATTGTTGTAAGCTATGATAGATCTGTGCCTGAGCTTACCTAGTTGTGGAGGTACCATGACCATGTTTTTGATGGCACCTTAGGCATGACACTTCCGTAGAGGTGTGATAGATCTACGGCGTTCCCCCTTATGTTATGATTTTGTGTACACTATTGGCCAACTTTATATATGTGTGACCAGTCTAGTGCTGGCATTCATATTTTGTTAGGGAGCGTATGGATGCATCCTAGGTTTATGTATGTGTATGTATGGTGACCAGGTGGTGTGTGCCTTACACTCTTTCTCACACTTTTAGTACTTAGAGGTCTCCCCCCTTCGTATACTTGTTATACTTTAGTATGATTTGACGGATTATGTATGGAGTTCTTATGGCACATCCTTATATGAACTTTTTCATTATTTCATTCTTTCTCTCGATTCATTTATTATTCAGTTCTCCGATTCATTTATTATTCAGTTCTCATGCGTTCCTGGTTTTTAGTTTTCTTTAAAATTTGTATGACTTTCATAATTATACTTTCGTTTTGTATTCTTATTCCTTCGTTGCTTATGCTTATTTACCATTCTGTTATGTTATATATATCTGTTCACTGGGCTTTTTATGCTCAGCCACATTTCTTTTCTTGCGACAGGTTTTAGTTGGAAGCTAGGTTATGAGTGGAGAGTACTTGGACTTAGAAGACCTTACTAGCTATTCTGGATTAGGATTGACTAGAACGTTTACAAATTGTAGAACTTAGAATTTATTATTGTTCCCTTTGTAACCTTGTATTTTCTATTCTTCCTTTGTAACCTTTGAAATTCATTTTGTATTATTTAGTCATATGCTTGTGTTTGCTTTGATATGTCACCATAACGTAATACTTCTACCCTTATCGGGTTGGGGTGTTACAATTATGGTATCAGAGACCAGGCTGCGACTTGTAATACATTTACCCTTGACCTGTGAAGTTTGGACCATTAAGTTTTCACTGTAGGCGCTCATAAGACAACCTTTGAAAATTTGCTTTAGGATTTCCCCATAGGAACTTAAGTTATTACCGGTGAGGAATGGGTAGACTAGGACATCTATGTAAGTAGCATTGCTTCCGCATCACTCTGATTCGTGCCTTTGCCTTTAGCTAAGCCTTATAAGAACATTTGTTTCAGAAGCTAGAAAGTTTTGCAACTTAAGCTTAGTAACCAAGTAAGTTTGGAATTCCTCGAAAACTACATGGATACCTTGCACCATTTAAGTTTCACTTCCTGATTTTGATTTCCACTTCCGATCTGTTTGATAAACAGTTTGATACCTTTCCGACCATCCCGAAGGTCATTTAACCCTAATGTGTTTTACACATTCTATGAATTCATTACCCGTGCTGGACCGAAGTGGCTTTGGCTTCTTTAAATGCTGAGCTCCACAAGAACATGTCCAAGATTGTTAAAGCGGAGGCAACTGAGGCTGCAGAGAAATCGGCAACATTGAAATCGTCAACGAATATGGTAACGTGGAAATTGGCGGTGGAGGGTGGAAGACGAAGAATGAGAAGAAAGTAACCAAGAAAAAGCCGATAATTCCTCTTCTCGGAGACTTGTTTTCAAAGAAAAAAGGGAAATCGAATTCTTCTTATATTTTGAATCCAATTTATACACCGTCTCAAATGCATTGGATTTGATCATTTTTGAATATTAAGGGTTAAGTTTCTTGTATGGATCATACACCAATTGTGCATTTATTTCTGTTGTTACATATCATTTTTTATTTGTTCAATTTTACGTGTGAATTAATTTTTTTTTAGTTTGAATATTTCGGGGTGCTAAAAGCAATGAAATAGAAACGAAGTGTGTGATTATTGCTAGGCTTTGATTTTTGTTGTTGTATTTCTTTGATTTGTGTATAACTAGAGGTTTACCGAATCGAACAATTGTTTTCTTTATACTGATCACATACATGTTTAGGACTTGAACTCTACGTTAATGAACGTATTAAGTTGATAAGCATTCAAAATAACTTTTATTTAACTTCTCTGTCAAAATTTATAGTAGCATCAAAAAACAGGAATAACATCCATAAGTCACAATCATATCACCAAAGTTCTCACCGGTTGCTAAACTAATTACAAAATTGAATTAAAAGCGTAACCGTATACTTTTGAGTCTCGCACAAGTACTCAATAAACTTATATATCTTACGGGGATGTTGAAATAGAGATGCGATCCACTAAAAAATGGAAGAAATTAAAAAGTTTAAAAAGCCTATTATTTAGTGTCACTTGTCCTCCACCCACTCCTTTTTTTTTTTTTTTTTTTTTTTTTTATTTTATTTATTTTATTTTATTTTATTAAATTCGGTTAGGGGGCATTTTGGTACTTTTAACCCGTTTGTTTTATTACACCCCAAAACTTCAAACGTAAATAACTTTCGAATGACAAACCTTTAAGAAAAACCGATTTCACCATAATTTTTTAGATTTAATTCTATTTAATTTGGTATGCATTATGATATATGAATCGCAATTTTGTTTTCAATTTTTTAAGTGGGTGTTGATTTTCTTGAAATTTTTGGAATTTTCGGCTCTAATTTTGTCTAGTTTAAAGGGCGAATTTTGCAAAACTTAAAACACGAAAGTTATAGCTTTTTGGCCATATTTTACCCAGAAATTTGAATCACTCAAATCCGATATGATATGAGTGAGATATCGCACGTTAAAGATGAACAATAACTGATGAACGTTATCGAAAATAACTGATGAACGTTATTAACGTTATAAAGATGAACAATATCAAAAATAACTGATGAATGTTATTTTTTCGAAAAAAAAATAACCGATGAATGTTATAAAAAATAACTGGTGAACAATGAACGTTATTTTTTCAAAAACTGCTGAACATTATAAAAAATAACTGATGAACATTATAAAAAATAACCGGTGAAAAATATCAAAAATAACTTATGAGCGTTATTTTTTTGAAAACTGCTGAACATTATATAAAATAACTGATAAACGTTATCAAAAATAACTGATGAACAATATAAAAAATAACTGATTAACTGATAAACATTGTGTTTTTATTAGAAAAATTGATTAACTGATGAACAATACTACCTTGAACTGATGAACATTATAAAAAATAACTGATGAACAAAATTAACCGATGACTAAAACTAACTAATGAACTGATGAACATTATAAAAAATAAGCGGATCAAATACAAAGTTGTAAAGTCACTTTTTAACAAAAAATCACACATTTTTATAACAAATAAAACCCTCATAGATTTTTCATCAAACACCTTATATACACAAAAAAAACCCCAAATGCGTTACTAATTACATCACCAAATCAACTCTCCAACATTGATAAGCTCAACAGTTCATACGCAAATATTAAATATCAATTGCATACAATGATACACAAATTTACCGTCATTTCATTATAATCAAAATCAACATGTATATATATCTTTTAAACAAGTTGATCAACAACAAATTCAACTACCTTTTTCATTACGACATCAATAAACGCACTACACTTATCAAAAGAAATCTTTTTATTGATAAACAACTCTTTTTATTGATTAACAACACTTTTTATTGATGAACGATATTTTTTTGATTAACAACACAATAAGGCATTAGAGAGCCCTTTCTCTTCCTTTATTCATGATGAACGATACTTTTTTTGTTAGAAAATTGATGAACAATATGACTAACTGATGAACATTAATCTAACTAGAAAAATGTAATCATTACATCGCTCATCAAAAGAAATCTTTTGAGTAATTATAATTTGGAACTGTACACTTACTCCTTCCATCCCAAATAGTGCTGAAGGTCTATTTTTCATGTTATTTATGTTGGAGAGAATATTTTTTGAAAAGTTTTTCTTACAATAGCACTTAACTTTATAAGTAGGGTATTGACCATTGTAATTTGTTGCAACTGACTGTTATTCTTTCAATTTGGGTTTATGTTTAAAGCATTGGGTTCAGTTTGGTGTTTACATACATGCCAACCAAATAAAAGACCAAAAACCAAATACTACGTAATAGCTATGTTTGGTTTACCATATTTATATTTCTGAATTCAGAAAAGAAAAAGAAAAAACAGAATAGAGTGGATACCAATGTCACTCTCTTTCTTCCCAAGCATCTCTCATCTCATCTCTCTTAACAAAAATTTATTTTTCTCATTTTTAATTTTTAGCTCTTCATATAAAAATGTGCATTTATTTTATCTCTCAACAAAAATCTGGTTGAAGCATTTAGTCGAGCAGTTGGTGTGCATCATTATACCTATCATATTTCAACAAAAGATCCTCTATGTTTACCTGATTATTATGAAGTTCAAAGTATGAAAAAGTGTTTTATTAGTTAGAACCTGATGATGATGGCGTGAAGACAACGATGGTGATGGAGACAGTGCTGGTGAAGACGCAGTGGTGGTGACGGTGATGAAGATCATCAGTGATGAAGATAACCTGAGTTATGTGTTGGAGAGAGGTTGGATGGGATGAAAGGGATGTGTTGTGTTAGAGGTGATGGTGGTTGGGAGGTTATTGGGGAAAAGAAAGGTGGAATGACCGGTATGCCACTATGTGTATATATCCCTCTTTAATTTGATCGGATCTTGCCTTATGATCCAATGGTTGTAAATACCTTTTAGACTCTTTTTTTTTTTTTTTTTTTTTTTTTTTTTTTTTTTTTTTTTTTTTAACAAAGGTAAAATAAATTAAATAAAATGAAAGTTATATACAGGACATAGCACAAGAGGATGAAAGCTGGTAGGACAACCCCTAGCTAGCTCAACTCTTGCCTAGGAAGAAAAAAGGACCAAAAATATACAAAGTGCAGCTAATAACTAAAACTAGCAATAACCAAAACATAACAAGATAACAAACAAGGCAACTCCCTAACACAATCTTAGCAGAGAAGAAAGCTTGATCTAAAGCCATAATCATACTCTGAATACATGGAAATTTACAAAGGGACCAACCAATGTAACTCCAAACATCACCATATGAATATAACTCATAGAAAGCTGAGATGCTAAGACTGAAGAAAGGGAAGTTGCTATACATAACTGAGATCACAATGCAGCTAAGGTCCTTCAAATAACTTGATCCTACATAGCTCATAGCATCCCAAATAGCTCTATATCTTCAGATGCAGTCATGGGGAAAGATGATCATCAAGTAAGAGAGTAACCATGACACCTGTCTCATTAAAAAACCTTGCCAAAGAAAAACCCTGTGGGAAAACTTTACACAAGGAAAAGGAGTACACGATTTAATAATCCCATTAGTCAAGGAAATCACCTAAACAGTATAGCACCAACTCAAAATGTCACCAGCAGATCCATAACCCAAATAGTACTTAATAACATCCAAACTAATGAGTTTAGTGATGAACTGAAATCCATAACCAAAATAGCACCATGACAGATGTCCAGCGCAGAAATTGAAATCAACTTCTATAGTGCATAGCCATCTGTTCCAAATCCACCTAATCCAAACATCCATACTAGAAGGCCACCGCAGGTTATTAGCATTGAACAAATAGAAAAGTTTGACTAGAGTATAAGGCACTTCATCACCACCAAAACTACTATAGAAAAACTTAACAATGCTAACGCTTTTACCTGTAATGCATAACAGACTAGTATCCAACTAATCACCCATAACAATGGACCAGCGCAGGTTATTAACACATAACAAAAAAATACGCTTACCTAAGTTTCCAGGCTCTTCTCCATCACCAAAAGAGACATAGGAAAACATACCAATGATCTTGCTTTCACCTGTAGTGCATAGTCCACATATATCCATCCATAGAAACAAGACAATAACTGAAGCATCATCGCCTCGGTCAAATACTTAGCTACAGCTCCAGAAGCCTGTGCCCAAACAAAACCAGCAGACCCAACACACACGAAAATCAACAGGCCTGCAAGAACTCAAAGAAAAGGCTGCATCTACACAATAACAGTTAGTACGAGGATTCCAAATATAATACCAAGCATTCTGATTTTCCCAACACATCTGCACATGACTCAATAAGATCATGTACAACATAAAGCTACACAGGATCTATCTAACGCCATCAATCACATCATTATGACCCATCCTTCCATTACCATTAATGCCATCAATACCATCATGAGAAGCCCCCTTTCCACCATTTTTAATTATATTTTTCAACAGAATTTTCCAAGTGGCAGCAGCCTTTTCAACCTCATAAGAAAATTTGATTTTGAGCCCCATTAATATCATTCTAACAGTTTCCACAATAATGCTAAACACAACCTCAGAATTTCTTTCTTCTCTCTGATAAAGCCTACCATTCCTCTCTTGCCAAATATAATAAACAACAACACCAAGGACAAGTCTTTGAATGATACCCCAAATAGTGTTATTAGCTGTTTTATTAGAAATACCTGAAATAACTTCAGCCCAAATGCACGAAATATCTTCAAGTCTACTCATAATTTTAAGCTTGTCCCAAATACTTTTATAAAAACCGCAACTGAAAAAAAGATGGCTATGGGAATCCTTACAGTTTCTACAAAAGGGGCAAAGCATATTATCCAATTGATTCCATCTAGAAATTCTATCATGGGTTTCTAATTTGCCTCTGATAGCCATCCAAAGAACGAAAGAATGTCTAGGAATGCATTGGGAGTCCCAAACATGTTTAAACCAAATAACCTTAGGACAGTCAGTTCTTAACGCCTTCCAAGCCTCTTTAACACTAAACTTGACCTCCTTATTCTTCTTATTTAGCCATAAAACCTTATCCTCACAACCATAGACCAAGTTAGGGACAAGAACATTTTTGACAGCATCAAACATACCACTCCAATTATCTGGCCAAATCCATTTATTATTGCGAATATATTCCGTAACCTTAGCATTTAAATCAATCCCCTGATCTTTCAAAAAATCACTACTAATCAGCTTACAAAAAGGGCCATTAGAATGCCATTTGTCAAACGACACAAAACAATTCTCACCATTACCAATCTTATACATAATGAAATCATGGATTTTGTCTCTAAGTTTAAGGATCTGCTTCCAACTCCAAGACATAGAATTAGAATAAGCAATTTCCCAAAAACAAGACTCCTTAATCCTAAAACTATGAACCTATTTAACCCATAGCAAGTCTTTCTTACTCAAAATATTCCAAATATGCTTAAACATCAGGGCTTCATTCATAACTTTTAATGGCTTTATACCTAAACCACCTTGAGATTTGGGCTTACACATGTCCTTCCAAGCAACACTGGCAATACCCTTTCCCGACCCTCCATTAGACCAAATGAAATTCTTAAGCAGCTTATCAATATTGTCACATACAAAAGCAGGCAGAATAAACATGGAAGCCCAATAAACATGAAGAGAAGAAAGCATAGAAGCAACTAGTTGAAGCCTACCCGCAAACGAAAGGGATTTGTTCTTCCAGTCACAAATCCTATTCTTCACTTTCTCAATAAGAACTCTACAGTCCACAATACGTAATTTCCTAGAAGATAAAGGAATGCCTAAGTATCTAACCGGAAATTCTCCCACAGTAAACGGCATAGCAAGCAAAATCAAACTTTGAGTACCAGCAGACACATTTCCAAAGAAAACCGTACTCTTAACCATACTAGGGTAAAGACCAGAACACATACTAAATTCATCCAATGCTCTCCTAAGAATACATGCAGAAATAAGTTCTCCATGACATAAAAGAAGGAGATCGTCCGCAAAGCATAAATGGGTGAGTTTGATCTCATCACAACCCCAGTGATAGACAAACCTATTATCAAGCCTAATATGCCTCTTAACCATCAAATTAAAGACCTCCATAACAAGCGTAAATAAGTAAGGTGACATAGGATCACCCTGTCTAAGCCCCCTTTTACCCTTAAAAACCCCATGAATTTCACCATTGATACAAATAGAAAAAGAAGCAGTGGAAAGGCATACCATAATCCATTTCACCATAATGCAATGAAAGCCAAACCGAAGAAGAGCATTCTGCAAGAAACTCCAGTTAACCGTGTCGTATGCCTTCTGAATGTCAACTTTAAACGCGCATTTCTTCACACCACTCTTCCAAGAATAGCCTCTCATGAACTCTTGAGCCAGTTAAATATTATCACTTGTGGAAAAATAGAAGGGGGGGGGGTTGAATAGTTTTACCGATTTTAAGTTCTTTTAAAACTTTTACTATTGAAAAACTTTGATTCGAATCTTATGTGCAATCAATCAACACCAATATGAACAACACACTAAACTAACTAATTATAAGTAATGAAAGTAAAGAGAAGAGATGTAAAGATCAAACCGGGACAAAAGGATTTATTCGTCTACGAAGCTCTTCTTCGCCCTACTCCACTCCCCGAGTACCACACTCGAGAGTTTCAAGCACTATGTCAACAACCTCCCTTTAGGCGGAGAAAATCGTACACGTCACTTATCCTATTTCCGACACTAAGCTAGATGTCGAGTGCTAATCTTAGCTAGCACCAATCTACCATGATCTACTTGATCCTTTCTACTTCACACAAGACTCGATCTACCTATGATCCACTTGATCAATCACACAAGCCCAATGGCTTTAAGAGATCTCCTAGATATCGACACGATCACAATGATCAACCCTCACTTGACTCACTATAATCTATCTACCCTTGATCTTCTTGATCAACACTCAAGCCAATGGCTATAAGAGATATTCAATATCTCTATAAGATCTCAATGATCTTCACTCACAAACTCACAAAAGAAAAATGATCTTGATGTATGATATGATACAACAAGTGTGTAACAAATGTTACAAGTTCCCTAACTACAACTACAACTCTTGTATCTTCTTGGATACCTTGAGTTCTTCTCTTGCACTTGAAGAGGAATGAAGAGGATCTCTAAGTTGGATGATTAGGTCACTCTTGAACCAAAGAATACTAAACTAAATGATCAAGAAGAGAAAATGTGATATTGGTATTGAACTCAGAAAGTTCTGTGTGAAAAAGGATGCCCAAAATCTGTGAAGTGGGCTGGTATTTATAGGCAGAAAAAATCTGGCCGTTATGAAGGCACGACTCTACTAAATCACACACGGCTCCACTAAATTTAGTGGAACCGTGGTAACGTGCCAGACAAAAATGCTCATCTTTTTGTCTTTTTTGGTGAAAACTTATTTGGGGAAGTTTGGAGCTGATTTTGGGGGGAAAAATAGCTGTTATGTGTTTTGAACTTATTTTTCCATTAAAACATTTCTTAATTATTAAAAAATAATTTGTAAAGTATATTTTTGAAAGAAATGTTTTGTCACATAAAAATGTGAAGTCTTAAGCACAAATTTACTTCTATGATCATTTGTCAAGTTGTAAATTTGTTCTAGAGTGATTTGTGTAGAAACGGGATCTTCCGATTAAAAACTTGTTTACGTTAATTTTAACGTAACGTGATTTCACATTTTGTCATCCTCAAAATGTGAAGTTATCGAAAGATAGAAATAACGTTTTTAGAACATTATTTGCATCAACAATCTCCCCCTTTTTGATGATGACAAAACATAAACTCATTTTAAGTTAAAATTAGTTTTAACAAGTTTTTAATGAGTTTACTCCCATTTCTCCCCCTTTTTGTCGAATCAAAAAGGTTGCTAAGGCTCCCCCTTGATGTATACTCCCCCTCATTTGGAGGACACCAAGGAATCGAGCAATGATTCGTGCTACAAAACAAGGTTAGATAACACATATACAAGATCTAACATGTAGCACTTATGACAAATATCCAACCACACATAAATGACTAAGTAGCCAAGCCCCCAAAGATAAAACAACCACATAAAAGAAAACATCCATTCATAAAAGAAAATTGTCATACATAGGCATGACTACATAATAAACATGAAAAGAGACAACAAGAAGCATAAATCCTTAATGACTAGAGGCAAGCTTCATTTCCAAGAATGGTCCTAAAAGTTTATTGTTGCAAAACTAAACATGAACATGATTAGTTTTGTGGGCTAGGAGGTGGTGGAGATGGTGGTGGTGTGAAGAGGTGCTCCACATAGGAGAACATGAAATGAATCTCATCTCTCAAGGAGAAGATGAGATTACAATTGTGGAGGCAACATAGGCAATTAGCACTATGTAGATCAAAGGGATGGGGTTGGATGGGTTGTGCCATGATAGGATAAGGAGGTGGTGGTGAGTTTGTTGGTGATGGAGTTGGCATGGCGTAGTCCAATGGAGTTATGGGTGAGAGTGTGTAGTCCATTGATGATGGTATGGTGTTGAAAGAAGGAGATGATGTGCGACAACCTGTAATTTCAGGTCATTTTTCCAAACCTCGACAAGTTACTATTCATCAATCACTATTCATCGTTTCACTATTCATCGTTTTTGAAGTCAGTTTGAGACTTTGAGAAGTTTTCAAAATTTTTACTATTCACGAAACTCTATTCATTCCCGGAGGGAAATCACTATTCATGATTATCATTCACCATTTCGTAAACTAGGTTTACGGGTATTCAAATTCGCGTAACCATTATGGTTTAACTGCGTATTCATGCATCATCAGTAAGGACACATCATATAGACTAGAGTAGTCTACATATCATCAGTAACATCATCATCACATTAGGTCATGCACGGGTTTGTGTGATTTTCATTAACGTATGTTTAATTATGGTATAACCGTTACCACTCAGTCATTACTACGAATAAAACACCCGACACTCCTGACAATGATCATAATACATTTTCATACTCATTATAATGATATAAAAATTTCATTATTTATTTACCCGGTGTTCTTAAATCGTTTGCTATATTTCTCGTTAAACGCTTATAACCGACGTGGTTTGCGATATTTCAATCCGATAATTATTCTAACACCCGATTCTTGCAAGGAATATGATTTTACAATTTTTACAAATTCGTCATATTTTATTTTAACTCGTCAAGAATTATTTCTAGTTAACTCGGTACCCGGTAACACCTAATGCTCAACTTAAACTATCTAACACATGTTTATTTGGGGACAACTTCATTAATGAGCCACATTTGCTTTCTTTTCTTCCATGTGGCCGCCCCCCTAGCTCCCCTAATGTCTCATAACACTAGACTACAAAGACTAAATTAAATGCTAGTTAACTTACATTTTTTTTACTTCCATTTGCATCAAATATACATACATACAACCAAGATCAACAAACAAACTTTTCTCTCTTTCTCTCCTCTCATATGATCGGCCAACCCCTCAAGAACAAGAAGAGTTCATCAACTTTTTACAAGATCAAGTAATATTAGTCCCATTTGTATTTCTAGTTAGGATTTTGAAATAAAAATCCCAAGAATACTTACCCATTTAACTCCAAAACACCTCAAATCTTCAAGTAAGTGTTTCATATAATTTTTCAATCTTTTATACTCTCATTTGATGTATTTTCAAGTTATACTAACAAATCATGCAATGTACATATGTTAAACATACCACTTGATACTCATTTTTCACTATAAACATAGATCTATGGATTTTTAGTTATAACCTCATGAGATCCACCATTATTGGTGATGTTTAGGAACCCATGACACCCTAAGAAGGTGTATGGTAGGATTAGACTAGTTGTGGTGTTGATTGGAAGTGTTTAGAACAAGTATTGAACTAGAAAAATGAGTTTTAACAAACAATAGAAAAGGTTCTGTCCATTTTTGAAAAATCTGGAAAATTCAGTAGCTCAGGGGACATTTTGGCTTACATTTTTAGAAAATACTTTCAAAAATGAATGCGTGGCCGCTTGAATGAGCAAAAACTGACTTACGACGAGAAAGATACGCTAATTCTAAGTTTGACAACGAAAAACTAAAATCTGAAAATATTGCGTGCTGATTGTCGAGATTCAATGGACAAAACGAGGCGTTAGACATGATCTAGAAGAGCCAACCTACTGAAAATATGTTAGTTCATGTTAATACGAAACCGTGGATATAAAGAACGTAGAAAACGAGCTCATAACGACAAAGATACACGCGTTTGAAACCCGACGACATCAATATATATTTTCAGCTTTCTAATAAGGGAAATATGTCTAAGTTAAAAACAGTTTTTGCAATACACTATATTGAGAGCCGTGTTTCTTATTGATCGAGGCCCGTATGGTCTTAAGTTAAATAATACATCTTCAAGACATCGTTACAAGGTTTTCAAAGACACTGAGCCTATTCACTAACACTTAACGAGCACACATTTATGACTAGTTTTGCGAGGCCATTTGGTCGTATTTTCAAGTTGTGAAAAATGATTATTTTTAAAACGAAAACATATATTTTTCAATAAATCATCAAATTACGATCGTGGGTTATCGTTGGAACATATTTACACGAAAAGTGTTTATTAACTTAACGAGATGTCAAAAATATATTTTTCGACGATAAACATTATTTCCAAAATTTCCGAGTGGTATCGGTAACATACGTATTTGCATGTGTTGTGTAAATTCAAGACTTACATTAGATCATATTAACCATATTAGGTTGCGGTTAGAGGCCGAGCCTCATTTCAGCATATTCACTATTGTCATTGTTGCTATTTCATCAGGTGAGTTTCATAGCCCCTACTTTTACTTGTTTTTCAACTGTTTGGGGGAGAATACATGCTCATTACATTTAAACTCCATGCTCATTTTACTTGAAACATGAATTGTTTTCTCAAGCATTACTATTTGGTTGAAAACCTTGATTTGTACTCGAAAGTATTATGTGTTACCAGTTACACACTAGATTATTTTTTTATGGACACTAGTACATTAAGCTATTTCATATTGCCTATGTTATGACCCGTTAAGCGCGAATGTTATGAATAGATCTATTGGGATTGGGTGTCCGGGTGGTTTCCCCACTTGACTGATATGTCAAACGTAGTGTGGTTTCCCCACTTGACTGATATGTCAAACGGACTGTGGTTTCCCCACTTGACTGTTATGTCAAAAGTATGCCCAAACTAGAATCTTAAGGCTTCGGTGTCATGAAATTTAGTTGTCAATAACTCTATATATATTTGGAATATATTGATCATTTAATTTTTGTGGTCCATATATCATTTGATGTTCACTTAAACCAGATCATATTTGGCAGTGGGTTGTAAACACACAGGTTGCAAGTCTTGTATGGGCGGGGCTTGGAACTGGGTGGATTTATAACGCCTTTGCTGGGAAATCCTCGTTTTCAAATGCTTTACATTTTACACTAAACTCTATGAACTCACCAACCTCGTGTTGACACTTTAGCATGTATTTTCAGGTATAAAGCAATAGTACACTATTGGAGGCTCTTGGCAGGGCATGACATGGTCATAGAAGACTCTGATATTCATTTGGAAACTGTTTTACTTGTTTTAAGGGCCTATTTCCGCACTACTTTTTAATCATGTAAATTTAACACCCTTGCTTACGAATTTCAATCTAAAGGATTGAGGTAAAAACCGTTCTTTGTACTTGTGTAGTGATACCAATTGAGTAGCACCCCAGCGACGTGTATGCTTCCGCTGGACCCGATTTCTGGGGGTGTTACACATTGGTATCAGAGCCTTGGCTATAGAGAACTGGGTAATTTTAAAACCTAGACTATAGCTACTGTTTCGAAAACTTAACCCTATGACAGCCACGTGCCTTCCTGCCAAGCTGATGCCTCATTTGTGGTTTGTTTGCTGACATATTTGATGAGATTTGTGTCTTATTATCAAATCAATTATAACCACTTATTCTCGTTGATTACTAAAATTGTCTTCCAAATAAGCATGCTCACATATCGTATATGTCACCCTGGAATGTGCTTCATTGGAACGTAGCTAATCGTCCTTGCTTTTAGAGAATTGCTGGCTCCAGCTGCACCTTCCAGTACGGCTACCTTGTTACGACTTCACTCCAGTCACTAGCCCTGCCTTCGGCATCCCCCTCCTTGCGGTTAAGGTAACGACTTCGGGCATGGCCAGCTCCCATAGTGTGACGGGCGGTGTGTACAAGGCCCGGGAACGGATTCACCGTCGTATGGCTGACCGGCGATTACTAGCGATTCCGGCTTCATGCAGGCGAGTTGCAGCCTGCAATCCGAACTGAGGACGGGTTTTTGGAGTTAGCTCACCCTCGCGGGATCGCGACCCTTTGTCCCGGCCATTGTAGCACGTGTGTCACCCAGGGCATAAGGGGCAAGTCGTTACACCTTTCCTCACGTAATCTCATCATTCGACCTCGAGTTTGGTCGCTTGCCTTAGTCTTTCAAAACGGCTTTTAAAGGTGAGGGACATATTGCTAGTATAACTGAGATGAGTATTTCAAAATTCATTGAACCTCGGTGGAATATAGACTGGTCATCTATATTCGACCAGGGACAGTGGGACATAGGCTGACCACCTATGTCCGACTCAAAGATGAATTTTGCAATACTGGGAATAGTTATGATAGAATTATGTCCAGGTTGATTCTCTACTCGATTTCTAAAGGTTGCAAAATTCACATGTGTGTATTCAATCGTTGCAAGAACATTCACATCTACATCACCTCGTGAACCACCGCCTAGAAGCACGCCAGCCAATCATAACCCAACCTCAAGCTTTTATTTTATGACAAGCCACTTTAGGAAACCTACTTTTTCAGAAACGTCTTTATCACGTCTCACTCTTCTTCTCTTGTTTTGAAGAATCATGCCGCCAAAGAAAACTACTCAAGCAATGACACCAGCTGAAATTCGAAAACTTGTTGCCGAAAGTATAGAGGCAGCACTAGTAGTTGAAAGAGAGGCCGTAGCTGCACGGGCTGCTGAAGCCGCTTCTCGGGCCGAAACAGCAGAAGCTACAGGGCTAGCTGCTAATGATACAAATGGTCGCAAATGTACATACAAGGAATTTAAGAGTGGAGATCCCCCAAAATACAAAGGCAGTGAAGGAGCCACTGCTATGATCCGTTGGTTTGAGAAGCTAGAATCTGTGTTTCTTCTATGCAATTGTCCAGAGGATTGCAAGGTAAAGTTCGCTACCAGTACACTAATTGAGGAAGCTATGTCATGGTGGAATTCTTATGCACAGCCTATTGGTATGAAAAATGCTCACAAGCTCCCGTGGGAAGAATTCAAGAAGTTATTGAGTAAGAAGTTTTGTCCACGCACCGAAGTGAAGAAGTTAGAGACAAAATTTTACGAGTTGGTGACTATAGGTAATGAGATCGAAACCTACATCAGGAGATTTCAAGAGTTGGCCGCGCTATGTCCAACTATGGTTCCGGATAACAAGAAGTTGTTGGAAAACTTCATTGGTGGGCTACCGCACAGCATCAGTGGGAATGTAATTGCTTCTAAGCCACACACACTGGACGAAGCTATCAGAATGTCTCAAAAGCTTATGGCTCAAGTGGTGAAGCAGGAAACTACTGTCAACAACAACAACCACAGCAACAACGACAACAAGAGGAAAAGGGATGACGACCAAAGGAACGATCAAGTACGGCAGCCAAACGAAGGGCAAAAAGTGGTTAGAGTCTATGCCGCAGGACCACGCACCAAGAAAAGATATACTGGGAATTTACCCTACTGCAACACGTGCAATCTCCATCACCTAGGTCATTGCAGTGAACCGTGTGGGGTGTGCAAGAAGCGGGGTCACCAAACCAAGGACTGTAGGAAGCCCACAAATCAGAGGATCCCGGGGAGTTGCTTCAAATGTGGAAACTTAGGACACCTCAGAAAGGACTGCCCGGAGCTAAGGAACAAGAAAACCAAAACCTAAACTCTCTAGTGTTGTATCTTTTTTGCGCTTCACTTTAAGTTCTATCGTATAAACTTCATGCACTATTATGAATTCCTATCTAATGAATGTTATATCTTTTATCACCGCAAAGCGAATCAAACATTCACATCTTTTCACCGAATCCACACCAGAGACCAACACGAACTGAATTCGGGGACTAAATTCCTTTAACGGGTGGAGAATGCGACAACCCGTAATTTCAGGTCATTTTTCCAAACCACGACAAGTTACTATTCATCAATCACTATTCATCATTCACTATTCATCATTTCACTATTTATCATTTTTGAAGTCAGTTTGAGACTTTGAGAAGTTTTCAAAAAATTTACTATTCACGAAAAACTATTCATTCCCGGAGGAAAATCACTATTCATGATTATCATTCACCATTTCGTAAACTAGGTTTACGGGTATTTAAATTCGCGTAACCATTATGGTTTAACTGCGTATTCATGCATCATCAGTAAGGACACATCATATAGACTAGAGTAGTCTACATATCATCAGTAACATCATCATCACATTAGGTCATGCACGGGTTTGTGTGATTTTCATTAACGTATGTTTAATTATGGTATAACCGTTACCACTCAGTCATTACTACGAATAAAACACCCGACACTCCTGACAATGATCATAATACATTTTCAAACTCATCATAATGATATAGAAATTTCATTATTTATTTACATGGTGTTCTTAAATCGTTTGCTATATTTCTCGTTAAACGCTTATAACCGACGTGGTTTGCGATATTTCAATCCGATAATTATTCTAACACCCGATTCTTGCAAGGAATATGATTTTACAATTTTTACAACTTCGTCATATTTTATTTTAACTCGTCAAGAATTATTTCTAGTTAACTCGGTACCCGGTAACACCTAATGCTCAACTTAAACTATCTAACACATGTTTATTTGGGGACAACTTCATTCATGAGCCACATTTACTTTCTTTTCTTCCATGTGGCCGCCCCCCTTAGCTCCCCTAATGTCTCATAACACTTGATTACAAAGACTAAATTAAATGCTAGTTAACTTACATTATTTTTACTTCCATTTGCATCAAATATACATACATACAACCAAGATCAACAAGCAAACTTTTCTCTCTTTCTCTCCTCTCATATAATCGGCCAACCCCTCAAGAACAAGAAGAGTTCATCAACTTTTTACAAGATCAAGTAATATTAGTCCCATTTGTATTTCTAGTTAGGATTTTGAAATAAAAATCCCAAGAATACTTACCCATTTAACTCCAAAACACCTCAAATCTTCAAGTAAGTGTTTCATATAATTTTCAATCTTTTATACTCTCATTTGATGTATTTTCAAGTTATACTAACAAATCATGCAATGTACATATGTTAAACATACCACTTGATACTCATTTTTCACTATAAACATAGATCTATGGATTTTTAGTTATAACCTCATGAGATCCACCATTATTGGTGATGTTTAGGAACCCATGACACCCTAAGAAGGTGTATGGTAGGATTAGACTAGTTGTGGTGTTGATTGGAAGTGTTTAGAACAAGTCTTGAACTAGAAAAATGAGTTTTAACAAACAATAGAAAAGGTTCTGTCCATTTTTGTAAAATCTGAAAAACTCAGTAGCTCAGGGGACATTTTGGCTTATATTTTTAGAAAATACTTTCAAAAACGAAAACGTGGCCGCTTGAATGAGCAAAAACTGACTTACGACGAGAAAGATACGCTAATTCTAAGTTTGACGACGAAAAACTAAAATCTGAAAATATTGCGTGCTGTTTGCCGAGATTCAATGGACAAAACGAGGCATTAGACGTGATCTAGATGAGCCGACCTACTGAAAATATGTTAGTTCATGTTAATACGAAGCCGTGGATATAAAGAACGTAGAAAACGAGCTCATAACGACAAAGATATACGCGTTTGAAACCCGACGACTTCAATATATATTTTTAGCTTTCTAATAAGGAAAATATGTCTAAGTTAAAAACAGTTTTTGCAATACACTATATTGAGAGCCGTGTTTCTTATTGATCGAGGACCGTATGGTATTAAGTTAAATAATATGTCTTCAAGACATCGTTACAAGGTTTTCAAAGACACCGAGCCTATTCACTAACACTTAACGAGCATACATTTATGACTAGTTTTGCGAGGCCATTTGGTCGTATTTTCAAGTTGTGAAAAATGATTATTTTTAAAACAAAAACACTATATTTATCAATAAATCATCAAACGACGATCGTGGGTTATCGTTGCAACATATTTACACGAAAAGTGTTTATTAACTTAACGAGACGTCAAAAATATATTTTTCGACGATAAACATTATTTCCAAAATTTCCGAGTGGTATCGGTAACATACGTATTTGCATGTGTTGTGTAAATTCAAGACTTACATTAGATCATATTAACCATATTAGGTTGCGGTTAGAGACCGAGCCTCATTTCAGCATATTCACTATTGTCATTGTTGCTATTTCATCAGGTGAGTTTCATAGCCCCTACTTTTACTTGTTTTTCAACTGTTTGGGGGAGAATACATGCTCATTACATTTAAACTCCATGCTCGTTTTACTTGAAACATGAATTGTTTTCTCAAGCATTACTATTTGGTTGAAAACCTTGATTTGTACTCGAAAGTATTATGTGTTACTTGTTACACACTAGATGATATTCTTATGGACACTAGTACATTAAGCTATTTCATATTGCCTATGTGATGACCCGTTAAGCGCGAATGTTATGAATAGATCTATTGGGATTGGGTGTCCGGGTGGTTTCCCCACTTGACTGATATGTCAAACGTAGTACTGTGGTTTCCCCACTTGACTGATATGTCAAACGTATTGTGGTTTCCCCACTTGACTGATATGTCAAACGGACTGTGGTTTCCCCACTTGACTGTTATGTCAAAAGTATGCCCAAACTAGAATCTTAAGGCTTCGGTGTCATGAAATTTAGTTGTCAATAACTCTATATATATTTGGGATATATTTTTCATTTAATTTTTGTGGTCCATATATCATTTGATGTTCACTTAAACCATATCATATTTGGCAGTGGGTTGTAAACACACAGGTTGCAAATCTTGTATGGGCGGTGCTTGGAACTGGGTGGATTTATAACGCCTTTGCTGGGAAATCCTCATTTTCAAATGCTTTACATTTTACATTAAACTCTTAGAACTCACCAACCTCGTGTTGACACTTTAGCATGTATTTTCAGGTATAAAGCAATAGTACACTATTGGAGGCTCTTGGCAGGGCATGGCATGGTCATAGAAGACTCTGATATTCATTTGGAAACCGTTTTACTTGTTTTAAGGGCCTATTTCCGCACTACTTTTTAATCATGTAAATTTAACACCCTTGCTAACGAATTTCATTCTAAAGGATTGAGGTAAAAACCGTTCTTTGTACTTGTGTTGTGATACCAATTGAGTAGCACCCCAGCGATGTGTATGCTTCCGCTGGACCCGATTTCTGGGGGTGTTACATGATGAAGATGTTGTGTAGGTAGAGGATATTTTGGAAGGTGCATTAGGTGGGGATGGTGAGTTGGGAGTGGCTTGGGAAGGTGGTGTCATTGCTTCATAATCTTTTGTAAGATCCACAAAGAGTGGTCTTGAAGGTGGTCTTACGCTTATCCTAGGTTTCTTTGAAATGTGGGTGGTGGATTCTTGTGTGGATGACATGGTGTTTGAGTTGTGTGAGGTTGAAGATGAGATGCAAGGTAAGCTTGCAATGGTGAAGCCTTTTATAGGCAAGAGTTGGTGAATTTGAATTAAAGGTGATGGGAGTGTCCTATGGTGTAGCAAGGGAATCTTGGGGTGTATGTAATGTTGCAAAATTTGCAGGTTTGAGGTTAGGGTTGCAGGGATTTAGGAGGAATAGTGAAAATCCGTCAAACAAGGACACGGTACCTCTAAATACCACACGGTACCGTTAAATTTAACGGTACCGTGGCCTATTTAACGGTACCGTGACACTGTAGTCACGAATTTTCCTGTGCAGGCTAGTTCTGGGCAGCTAGAGGGATGTTTTCTAGAGGAACTAGTTCCTGGAAATGATAGTGCCTCAAATCACTAAAGATTTATTTGCCTAATATGTCCCATATTAAGCTACTTCTAGCACATAAAGATTATCATGTAATTTGCCAAGATAATCATAAGCATGCAAACATAAGGGACAAAATAAGCTATCATCCAAATATCACATAAAATAATTCATGCAAGGTGATAGATTAAATATCAAGCATGCAAGATGACAAAGAGTATTAATCTCTAATATAATCTATCATAGATAAATCCTAATATTAATCCCCTCCTAACTACTTATGACTTGAGCTTTCTACCATTTTCATCACACTCTCGTCTTGAGCATGCATCTCATTTTCATGATTTGGATCATCAAAGGGTGCATAGTGGGTGGAGGATTCAGAAATGAGAATGGATGAGACATATGACTCGTTTAGGGGTTTCATGACGGGATCAAAGAGTGAGTATTGAGGGCCACTAAGGTATGGGTGATAGTTTATGAGGTGGTGATAAAGACGAGTTAGGAATATCCCATAGGGTATCAATTTAGTTTATTTACCCTTGAGATGTACAATTCTCTTAGCGAAGAAGTATGCGAGATTGTATGGTTGTTGGGTTAGGAGACAGTAAATCATATCAGCACAACACGCCGGAAGTTGCTCACGATTTCCTGTTAGACTTAGAACATTTTCTCGCAGGATGACTGCCCAAGAAAGTAGTTCATGACGAACCTCATCCAAACAATTTTCGTTGGATTTGGGTAAGAGGAGGAGTACTTATGAGTACGAATGAGTTTGGTAAGTTCGGTTGGAGAGGGTATGTAGGAACAATATGGACTATCCTCTTTACGATAGTTGAAGAGGGACTCAAGACACCAATCTTCAGTATAGGTACATTGCCCATGATTGGGAATTCGGAGAATTTGAGCAAATTGCTCAAGGGTTAGGACAAATTTGAAATTTCGGACCCAAAACCAAAGTGACAAAGATTGATCCTCGTTACGTACGAGTTCAACTTGTCGAAAGAATTCTAATACAAAACGAGGACAAATGTGCTCGTTGATGTGTAGTAAGCAATCGAATCCTATAGTTCTAAATGAAGTGTTGATATCCCTATGATAAATTAAGGATGGATCAACGACGCGACCTTCATGAAACCGACGGGTTTCAAGATTGACATAGGCGCGAATGTGGTTACCAGGTGTTGTGGGTTCATGAGAGATTTCAGGTGTATAGATATCGGTTAGAAGATGATCAAAATCATACTCATGAGACATTTTGTTTCCTATAAGAAAATTTTAGGAAAAATTAAAATTGAGAGTAGATGCATTAAATACACGTGCCTAGTGTGTGCCTATATGCAAACTATGTGGAGATGCAGTAATCTGGACTCTAAAAATAACGAGATTACCCAAACACTCCTAATTTTACTTTCGCTCAAGTAAATATGTCAAAAAGTACATATTGATTATGTAATTTGATCAATATTTGTGAGATCATGTATGCATGCAAGAATGTTTTTAGTTTGCATCAACAATGCACGAAAAGTATTTCATGATCCTAGTTTCATGAAATTTTTCAAAAATAATGAAATTGAGGTGTTTGGCGACTTCAATGTTTTGGCGCCAAAAGTTTTGAAAAATTTGAGTGTTGATGACTTCTAATTGCAAGTTTCCTAGACATCATTCCTCTTAAATCTACTTAATCTTAATTAAAATATGTGATTTAAGTGGGTTTATGCAAATCCTGTGTTAAGGGAATCATACATTGTCTAAACCTAGTACTAATTTCATAAAGACTCAATTAAAATTGAAAACCCCCAATTCAATTTTCATGTATGAACAAACCCTAGACTCAAAATTAAAGCAAATTAGAGTAAGATAACTTACAATTTATGTTGAAAAAGTGGAAGTAGTTGATAATCTTGGAAACTAATGCCTTGAATATGATCTTGAAAGGGTGTAATTGAGGTTTGGGTTGTGAGGTTTGGTTTTGACAGCAGTTGCAGAAGTTGAGAAAGTTTAAAATGAATAATGTGGGAAAAGAGGACTGAAATACGGGATG
This sequence comes from Artemisia tridentata subsp. tridentata, assembly GCA_021014915.2. Classification (NCBI taxonomy): domain Eukaryota; kingdom Viridiplantae; phylum Streptophyta; class Magnoliopsida; order Asterales; family Asteraceae; genus Artemisia; species Artemisia tridentata. The sequence continues at coordinate 216,160,086 of CP139502.1, read as the reverse complement.
TATTAGATACACGGTTCCACGGTACCGTTAAATTTAACGGTGCCGTGCCACTTTAGTGGAGCCGTGATCTGCTGGGATGAAATTTCGTCCCATTTTGATTTTTGACAAATAAGTCTCGCTATTTTAGTGAGACTTTTTGACACGAGGAAAGAATTTATACCTAATAAATTCTTTTGACGAGGGGAACCTAGTCTAGACGGAACGTGACACACGAGATGACTTCAATATTTCCCGTGAAATATTTAAATAGTCATGAGGGGGATACGCGGGATGACTTTAATAGTCATGAGATTTATGGAATATGTTCCATCATTCCTAGACCTAGACGAAGGTAGTTGAAGGATTCTCGTTTGAGAGGTTTGGTTAGGATGTCGGCGATATTGTCTTGAGAAGGAACTTTCTCAATAGAAATGTTTCCTTTCTGAACATTATCGCGAAGGAAGTGGTGACGAATTTCGATGTGTTTAGTACGGGAGTGTTGAACGGGGTTTTTGCTCAAGTCAATAGCACCTTTATTATCGCACATAATGGGAACGTCATCTAGATGGATGTCATAGTCATTAAGGGCTTGTTTCATCCATTACATACTCAGCTTCGGTCGTGGAGATAGCAAGAGCCGTTTGTTTCTTGGAGAACCAAGAAGTTAGACAACAACCCATGAAGGTACAAATGCCACTCGTACTTTTTCGATCCACATAATCTCCCGCATGATCAGAGTCGGCATAGACAACAGTTTCTACACCGGTCCCCTTGGGATAGAATAATCCCAAGTGTATAGTGCCTTTAATGTATCGGAAGATACGCTTAACCGCTTCAAGGTGAGAGGTTTTGGGATCCTCTTGGAAGCGAGCACAAAGGCAGACACTAAACATGATGTCGGGCCTACTTGCCGTGAGGTATAGTAAATTTCCTATCATACCTCTATACTTAGTGCTATCCACGGACTCACCTTCTTCATCTCTCGTGAGTTTGATTTTCATGGACATAGGAGTTTTCATGGGCTTAGACTCTTCTAAACTAAATTTCTTAAGCATCTCCTTTCTATACTTAGATTGATTAAAGAAGATACCATCTTCCATTTGTTTTATTTGTAGACCAAGGAAGAAATTTAATTCGCCCATCATGCTCATCTCAAACTCGTCACGCATGATCTTAGAGAAATCATCGCACAGTTCTGGACAAGTTGAGCCAAATATGATGTCGTCGACATATATCTGAACAATGATGAGATGTGAATCACGTTTCTTCATGAAAAGTGTGTTGTCAACCACTCCCATGGTATATTCATGTTCAATCATGAATGCCTTTAGTCTATCGTACCAAGCTTTGGGAGCTTGTTTGAGACCATAGAGTGCTTTCTTGAGTTTATAAACATGATTCGGTTTCACGAAATCAACGAATCCCGGAGGTTGTACAACATATACCTCCTCGTTGATATAACCATTTAGGAATGCACTTTTCACATCCATTTGGTATAACTTAAAGTCTAAGGCGCAAGCATAGGCAAGGAGTATCCTAATAGACTCTAATCTAGCTACGGGTGCATAAGTTTCGTCGTAATCTATTCCTTCTTATTGGTTATAGCCTTGTGCTACTAACCTTGCCTTATTCCTAGTTATGACGCCATTTTCATCGAGTTTATTCCTAAACACCCACTTAGTTCCTATGATAGTTTGATTCTTAGGTGGAGGTACTAAATCCCAAACTTGGTTTGCGGTGAATTGATTAAGCTCCTCTTGCATGGCAACTACCTAACTTTCATCCTTAGTCGCTTCACCGACATTCTTAGGTTCTACGGTTGATATGAAACAAAAGAAATTACTTTTGTTTTGAGCTTGTGACCTAAGGGTTCTTTGGTTTAGGTTTCCTATAAAATTTTCAATAGGATGGTTCTTGGATTCCTTAATGTTGACAACCTCGTCAACTTCAACCATTCCATCCTCAATGTCAGATTCTAAGGGTTTCTTGCCATTAACCTTAATGGCTTCATCCTCATCTAAGTCATCATCTACCAAAGGTGATGTCTTAGTTGGTGGAGGACTGTCATCGAATATCACGTTGAGTGATTCTTCGACTTTCATTGTTTCCTTATTTAGGACAACATAGGCTTTACTATTTTGGGAGTACCCTAGGAACACACCTTCATAAGACTTTGGGTCAAACTTGGCGAGGTAGTCTTTAGTGTTTAGTATGAAGCACTTGCTTCCAAACACTCTAAAATAATTAAGAGTAGGTTTTCTACCTTTCCTGATTTCATATGGTGTTTTTCCTAAGATAGGCCTAATTAGAATCCTATTAAGTATGTAAGTTGGGGTGTCCACCGTATTACACCAAAACTTTTTGCGGAATTGATTGTTCATTCAACATCGTTCTACTCATCTCTTGTAGAGTATGATTTTTCCGCTCAACTACCCCATTTGATTGTGGATTGCGTGGAGCCGAGAAATTGTGTGTAATACCATTAGCATCACAATATACTCCGAATTTCACTTCATAATCAAATTCCCGACCATGATCCGTCCTAATAGAAACTATTGTACACCATAGTTGATTTTGGACTTTCTTACTAAAGATTTCGAATTCCTCAAAAGCTTGTGTCTTATTCTTAAGAAATCTAGTCCAAGTATATGTAACAATTCATATTTTTGGGTCATTATTTAACCACTTTCTTTCACTTATTATTTAATTTCGCGGATATTGACTTTTAAGAGTAACTTGTGAGGTTAGCTCGCGTATATCGTTAAATGAACAATTAACTGGAACCGACCCTAGACTGTGCTCAATCTACATGTTTTAGGCATTTTTATTTCACTTTATACATATTTCAAAAGTCATATTGTTATTTTTCCATTATTACGTAAACTTTGCACTTTTTACGTTTTACGCATTTTCGGCTCGCGGTTTAAGCTTTAACGACATTATAACACTCCGAAAGGCTCGGGAAATATATGAAACATCAATTTGGGTCATTTTAAGTTAAATGTGACATTTTTATAAAAATAGTATCTTCATGACATTTATTTTCACAAACTATGCATAAAATGTTACCGGTTTAGCACTGTTGGCCTTTAAATCACTCCGTAACATAGATAACTTGTGCAAAACATATACTAAATGTATTTTAGAAAATAAAATACACCAAACCCACCCCATATAACCCCAAAACCGGCCATAGTAACACACACACACTCCATTTGTTTTGATTTCCAAGAAAATTAAATCATATTCTCTCTTTACATGCAAATCTCACCTAAACTTGAAAACCACCCATTTTTCCTTCCCCCTCTTGTGATGAACGACTCAAATCAGCCCCAACACCATCATAATCATCAAGTTATTTTGCAAGCTTCAAATCTAGTGCATCTCTTCTAGTTTCAAGTCCTAGTAAGTTTTCCATAATCATTTTCACTTCATTTTGTTTTCATCTTATGATTTCTAGAGGTTTTTCTAGATCTAAGCTAATCAAATCTTGCAAGTATGTTTGGGAGATCTTGATTCAAGTTTTCATAGGAATATATGATTTAGATAGGTAGTTAGGCTTGATTTGGTTAGTAGATGCAAGAGTTGGTTTGATTTAAATGGGTTTTGATCTATTGTTAATGATTTCTTCATATTGTTTTGTTATAAAAATTCATTTTAGATCTACAAAATAATTTTGATGCTCCTGGACTTTTAGAGTTCTTTAGCTTATAAAATGATAGTGATGATGGAATATAGGCATGCATTGGTTCAAAAACCCATTTATTAGGCTTAAAGTAGATCATTTGTCTTGGTTCAAATCTGTCCCAGATTTCACCCAACAAAACGACTTCACCATTTTGTCCTCAGAAGGTTTTAAGAAAAACTAAAAATATTGGGAGTTAGCCACAGGTCTTAGGATCATTTCCCCAAAAACCTTACATCTTAATTCATCCTGATGATTTTTGGAGAAAATCCACACTAAAACTTGTCCAGAAATTGCATGTCAGACTTGATAGACTATTTACTCTAAAATGTTGCACAGAACCCTAGGTTGGTAAAAACTTGAAAGTTGGAGACAAAACCTGTAGAAAACTTTACCCATAGTCCATGTGTCCATTAGACCCGTAGATAAAAAGATATGCTCATTTTACTAAACTTAATTGGATGCTGGAAGTAACTTTATAGAGATGCTGGGGTAAATTTGTAATTTCACCCATGATCTGCAGTTCTCAGTTAAGTGAGACCTTTATTTTCATATAGTACAAAGTCATACCTTTCTAAGCATATAAAGTTCATAATTTTATTCCTTACGGTTTAGAAATGGTGGCCTATTTAGTACGGTATTTTTACCAAAATCCAATCAGCTTTGTATTCAAACTTGTATAGGCACATATAAACACCATTTTGACCCATGACTTGTTATAAAACTTTTAAAAAAACTTATATTATGGCTAAATAAATATAAGATACCAAACAAAACCTGAGTATAATTGTTACTTAATATTTTCCCGAGCCTAAGACGTGTTATATTTTCTAAATAGGTCCTTAGTGGTTTTCGCGGTTTTCCCGTCATACTTATATTCCGATCGCCATCACTACTTCGTTACTGGTGAGTAATCACAACCCCTCTTTTACTATTTTTCACTATATTTTTAGGGTGGAATGCATGATTTATACTTGAACTAAATTGATTATTATTTTACGAACACTATTATTCGAACCCTTTGACTTGATTTTGAACCCTTGGACTATTTTGAACTTGTATGACTTGGTTTGAACCCTTTAACTTATTTTGAACTCTTTTGACTTGTCTTGACCTTATAACTTGTTTTGAACTCTTGAACTTGACTTTAACTCTTGAACCTAATTATGAACATATGACTTGTTTTGAACTTAATGTGTTGTACGCACTAAATATAAAGTCTCCCTATGTGAACGGAGCGGCAATATAAAGTCTCCCCTGTCGACGGAGCGTCCTTGATTTATTATATACATGGTGCTTTTAATGTGAGCTTGTTAACCATATGTGCTTGACTATAAAATGTACCATCTTCTATGCAATGGTTTGTGGAAACACAGGTTACAAGTCTTGTATGGGCGGGACATGTAACTGAGTGGTTTGACATTATCTTTGCCTTGTGGATTTTTCTCAAAGACTTTGGACTTACTTTTATTATGGAAATGTATGTGAACTCATATGTTACAAGTCTTGTATGGGCGGGACTTGTAACAGGATGAGTTGACAGGATGTTTGCCATGAAGACTTTCTCTAAAGATAAAGATTTTCTTATTATATAAAACTTGTGTACTCACCAACTATTTTCATAGTTGACCCGTTTTCTCATGCATTTCAGGTGATCGTCAGTAAGCGTTTTTATGAAGGCATTTGCATAAAGGGTCTTCACATGTCATCTTTGCTTTCATTAAGTTGTCAAGAAAATATCTTTCAAGAATATAAACTTATTTTTATTTGCCGATGTCGGCCAAAACAATGTTGTAATATTGTACTATTTGACTTAATTAATGATGGCCTGTTCTATTATCTTGCGCTTGTGCCTTTACTCGTTACATCCCGTGTTTCCGCTTTAGCGGGGTGTTACAGAATGGTAGCAGAGCTTGATGTTATAGAGAATGCCAGTTTTTCTAAAATAAAAATCGCAACTATAACCAAAATAAAGTTTTCTTAAAACGCCGAACATCATACGAGTTGACTAGTCCGAGCATTGCATCGTTACTCCTTAATTATACATAGCCTGATCACCTATGTCTAATTCAGGAAGAATCATGCAATGATGGGAGCAGTAGTCTTGGATCATGTTTGGCCGAGTCTTAAGAGTTTGGTCACCTGAAATTGCATTGGTCGGGTGGTTATGCATAGCATGTTTTTATAATCGTGTTTATGTTACCGTACCTTATATATGCTTTTATGTGTATGCTTCCTCTTTGCTACCTTATGTCTCGTCATACCAAGCACGTCTTTGTTCTCGTCATATCACGATCTCTATGTCACGACTGTCATTCTACCGTACATCATTCGTCATCGTTCATGTATCACTCACTCAACCAAACATTTTTGTCCTATTGTAGAACCATGACTACAAGGAACACACGTTCAGGAGGCATCAACAATGAAGGCCCAAATGACAGTGCTGCTGGATTGGCAGACCTCCTCACTCAGATTGTTGCGCACCTTGATGCCGGAAGACACAATAATGGAGCTGGTACCTCGACCAATGGCCAGGGATGCAGCTATAAGACTTTGATGACCTGTAAGCCAATGGAATTTCATGGCACCGAGGGTGCCATTGGACTGCTATCATGGTTCGAGAATGTCGAGTCGAAACTCAGCATCACTAAATGTACTGAAGGAGATAAGGTTGAGTTCTCTGCGGGTCTGCTCCAGGGTCGAGCATTGACTTGGTGGAACAACCAGCTACAGACCAGAGGAAGAGAAGCTGCACATAGATTATCTTGGGAAGCATTCAAGAAATTACTAACTGATGAGTACTGCAGAAAAGACGAAGTGCAGAAGCTCGAAGTGGAATTTTGGAACCACTTGATGGTAGGAGTAGAAGTCGACAAGTACACGGCCCGTGTCCACGAGCTGGCTAGGATGGTTCCTCACATGGTCTCCACTGTGGAAAAGCTGATCGATCGATATATTTGGGGATTGATCCCTGAAATCAGGAGGGATGTCACTTCATCGAACCCAACCACTCTGCAAGCCGCTATGTGCATGGCATACCGCTTGACAAATGATGTGATTAGGTCGGGTGAACTAACGAAAGGAAACGACGAAGGACGAAAGAGACAGGAAGATCAGCAAAGAAGCCGTCACCAAAACTAACAGGACAAGAAACATCGAGTAGTTGGAAACTACGGAGCAATAACTCAAGGGCCCAGAGGATATGAAGGTCGACATCCTAAATGTACCTGATGTAACATCCACCACTTAGGAGACTGCCCAAAGTGCGACAACTACAGACAGACAGGCCATCTTAGTCAGTATTGCCGAAATGGGAATGGAAACCAAGGACAAAGATTAGCATATTACAAGTGTGGAAGTTTGGATCACTTTCGGAATACCTGTCCAAAGTTGAAAAGAACTCCTAAACATGGAGGAGATCGTCCAAACCTGGCATTGACAATAGAAGGCCCTCAAGACCAGAACATTGATATCCCCCCCGCACGTGGTAGAGCTTACTTCGTGGGTACTCGCGAGAACCCGCAGAACCGCAACGGCATGCCGGGTACATTCTTTTGAAAAACCATCTTATTTCCGTACTACTTGATTTTGAGTTCATAACTTACTTTCAATTCTTACCAAGTTCACGACATTGATTAATCTGAGACCTAACGATATCGACCTTAGTTATAATTTTTATTAGTTGATTTGATCGGTGCAAGCTATTCCAAAATTGAACAAATCTTTCAAAAGACCTCTTTCAAAGATGTTGAATTCTTCCTTTCTGACAACTTGTTTCCTAGCTTGATCTAGTGACAGTTCTTGTTTGATGAGTTGCGAAAATCAAGCTAAGAGTCAAGTTGTTACTCAACCCGATTCAATTTAATCTCATAACAGTTCTTGTTTGATGAGTTGTGAGATTAAATTAGAATTGACTACCTAAAGGTCTTTTGAGGGCTACGCTCGAGAATGGGAAAGTTTGACTCATCAAATCTAGCCACGAGAACGTACATCTATAGGACGAATTAAATTCAGGGACTGAATTCCTTTAACGGGTGGAGACTGTAACAATTCATATTTTCTGGATCATTATTTAACCACTTTCTTTCACTTATTATTTAATTTCGCGGATATTGACTTTTAAGAGTAACTTGTGAGGTTAGCTCGCGTATATCGTTAAATGAACAATTAACTGGAACCGACCCTAGACTGTGCTCAGTCTACATGTTTTAGGCATTTTTATTTCACTTTATACATATTTCAAAAGTCATATTGTTATTTTTCCATTATTACGTAAACTTTGCACTTTTTACGTTTTACGCATTTTTGGCTCGCGGTTTAAGCTTTAACGACATTATAACACTCCGAAAGGCTCGGGAAATATATGAAACATCAATTTGGGTCATTTTAAGTTAAATGTGACATTTTTATATGAAAATAGTATCTTCATGACATTTATTTTCACAAACTATGCATAAAACGTTACCGGTTTAGCTCCGTTGGCCTTTAAATCACTCCGTAACATAGATAACTTGTGCAAAACATATACTAAATGTATTTTAAAAAATAAAATACACCAAACCCACCCCATATAACCCCAAAACCGGCCATAGTAACACACACACACTCCACTTGTTTTGATTTCCAAGAAATTTAAATCATATTCTCTCTTTACATGCAAATCTCACCTAAACTTGAAAACCACCAATTTTTCCTTCCCCCTCTTGTGATGAACGACTCAACTCAGCCCCAACACCATCATAATCATCAAGTTATTTTGCAAGCTTCAAATCTAGTGCATCTCTTCTAGTTTCAAGTCCTAGTAAGTTTTCCATAATCATTTTCACTTCATTTTGTTTTCATCTTATGATTTCTAGAGGTTTTTCTAGATCTAAGCTAATCAAATCTTGCATGTATGTTTGGGAGATCTTGATTCAAGTTTTCATAGGAATATATGATTTAGATAGGTAGTTAGGCTTGATTTGGTTAGTAGATGCAAGAGTTGGTTTGATTTAAATGGGTTTTGATCTATTGTTAATGATTTCTTCATATTGTTTTGTTATAAAAATTCATTTTAGATCTACAAAATAATTTTGATGCTCCTGGACTTTTAGAGTTCTTTAGCTTATAAAATGATAGTGATGATGGAATATAGGCATGCATTGGTTCAAAAACCCATTTATTAGGCTTAAAGTAGATCATTTGTCATTGGTTCAAATCTGTCCCAGATTTCACCCAACAAAACGACTTCACCATTTTGTCCTCAGATGGTTTTAAGAAAAACTAAAAATATTGGGAGTTAGCCACAGGTCTTAGGATCATTTCCCCGAAAACCTTACATCTTAATTCATCCCGATGATTTTTGGAGAAAATCCACACTAAAACTTGTCCAGAAATTGCATGTCAGATTTGATAGACTATTTACTCTAAAATGTTGCACAGAACCCTAGGTTGGTAAAAACTTGAAAGTTGGAGATAAGACCTGTAGAAAACTTTTCCCACAGGACATGTGTCCATTAGACCTGTAGATAAAAAGATATGCTCATTTTCCTAAACTTAATTGGATGCTGGAAGTAACTTTATAGAGATACAGGGGTAAATTGGTAATTTCAACCATGTTTTGAAGTTCTCAGATAAGTGAGGCCTTTATTTTCATATAGTATAGAGTCATACCTTTCTAAGCATATAAAGTTCATAATTTTATCCCTTACGGTTTAGAAATGGCGGCCCATTTAGTACGGTATTTTTACCAAAATCCAATCAGCTTTGTATTCAAACATGTATAGGCACATATAAACACCATTTTTGACCCATGACTTGTTATAAAACTTTACAACAAACTTATATTATGGCTAAATAAATATAAGATACCAAACAAAACCTGAGTATAAGTGTTACTTAATAATTCCCCGAGCCTAAGACGTGTTATATTTTCTAAATAGGTCCTTAGTGGTTTTCGCGGTTTTCCCGTCGTACTTATATTCCGATCGCCATCACTACTTCGTTACTGGTGAGTAATCACAACCCCTCTTTTACTATTTTTCACTATATTTTTGGGGTGGAATGCATGATTTATACTTGAACTAAATTGATTATTATTTTATGAACACTATTATTCGAACCCTTTGACTTGATTTTGAACCCTTGGACTATTTTGAACTTGTATGACTTGGTTTGAAACCTTTAACTTATTTTGAACTCTTTTGACTTGTCTTGACCTTATAACTTGTTTTGAACTCTTGAACTCGACTTTAACTCTTGAACCTAATTATGAACATATGACTTGTTTTGAACTTAATGTGTTGCACGCACTAAATACAAAGTCTCCCTATGTGAACGGAGCGGCGATATAAAGTCTCCCTATGTGAACGGAGCGGCAATATAAAGTCTCCCCTGTCAACGGAGCATCCTTGATTTATTATATACATGGTGCTTTTTATGTGAGCTTGTTAACCATATGTGATTGACTATAAAATGTACCATCTTCTATGCAATGGTTTGTGGAAACACAGGTTACTAGTCTTGTATGGGCGGGACATGTAACTGAGTGGTTTGACATTATCTTTGCCTTGTGGATTTTTATCAATGACTTTGGACTTACTTTTATTATGGAAATGTATGTGAACTCATATGTTACAAGTCTTGTATGGGCGGGACTTGTAACCGGATGAGTTGACAGGATGTTTTCCATGAAGACTTTCTCTAAAGATAAAGATTTTCTTATTATATAAAACTAGTGTACTCACCAACTATTTTCATAGTTGACTTGTTTTCTCATGCATTTCAGGTGATCGTCAGTAAGCGTTTTTATGAATGCATTTGCATAAAGGGTCTTCACATGTCATCTTTGCTTTCATTAAGTTGTCAAGAAAATATATTTCAAGAATTTAAACTTATTTTTATTTGCCGATGTCGGCCAAAACAATGTTGTAATGTTGTACTATTTGACTTAATTAATGATGGCATGTTCTATTATCTTGCGCTTGTGCCTTTACTCGTTACATCCCGTGTTTCCGCTTTAGCGGGGTGTTACAGTATACCTAGAGTAGTCATCAACTATTACTTTGGTTTAGTAATTTCCTCCGTAGCTCCGTATGGCAGAAGGACCAAATAAGTCCATATGAAGGAGTTCTAGGCATCTAGAGGTCGAGACCATATCTTAGCTTTGTGACTAGAATAAGCTTGTTTTCCAACTTTAAAAGCGTCACAAAAGTGTTTATCAACCTTAATCATAGGTAGGTTTCTAACTAGTTCCTTAGACGCCAATGATTGTATTAAGCGCATATTGGCGTGACCTGATCTCCTATGCCATAGAGTGGAATTTTTATTTATGGTTGCTAAGCAAATCTTATCCTGAGACTTATTTTCTATTTTCATAACAAATAAGCCATTTCTCCTAACTCCTTTGCCTATGGTTTTACCATTCTTAATGATCTCACTACCCTCTTCGGAGAATATAACTCTACACTTATTGTCTACCATTTGACTAATGCTAAGCAAGTTAAATCCTAAGTTATCTACATGCTCAACATTTCTAATAGTGAGGGAGTTTTGAGTAATCGTACCTTTGCCTATTATGTTGTCCTTAAGTTTGCTACCGAAAGTGACATTACCTCCGTTGTATGCCTTGTATGATGAGAATAGACTTCGGTTACCCGTCATATGATTAGTGCATCCACTATCCTTGACCCATTCGTCCGGCTCCAAGTCGATTCCCAAGCATATCTATTGAATAAGACAAACATTCAAACATTTGGTCCCCAATATCTCATGGGTCCAAAGTTGTTAGCATTAAACATCCCATGCATTAGTTGCATTTGGTTAGGATGTTGGAATAGAGGACAAATTTCCCAAGGTAAGTAGCTCTGTGGTTGACGGTTATTCCAAGTTACGGGATAGTTACTTGAATAACTTTGTCTTCTAGAGTTACTTCTCGGTAGAGGAGTTCTTGACCGAGGTTTAGGAACATTTTTTTTTCTAGGTGGAGGAGTCTTTGACCTAGTGTCGGGTTTTACAAAGCCAAGCCCGGGGTTGACAAAGGTTTGTAAAAACGTTTGACTTCCTTTATACTAGCAATATGTACTTTTGTACCATTTACAACTATGTGACTTGGTTTAGGACTTGATTAAGTTTTCAAATTCGACTTTGTTCTGTCTCCAGTAGCAGACGGTACCACGGTACCATTAAATTTAATGGTACCGTCCGTACCTTTAGTGGTGCCGTCTGTTGTTTTGACAGAGCTTGTGGGTTTGACAGATTCTACTTGTTTCGTTTTACTTGTCGAAGCATTATCTGTTTCTTTTTCAAACCTAATGATCTTAAATGCATTTTCTTTGAGTTTTTCATTTTCTACTCGAAGACTTATGCATGACTTGCATCCTACGTCTACTTCTTTATTTTTCTCAAGTCTTTTGACTTGATCCTTTAGTTCTAAAACTTGCATTTTGAGTTCATGCAATTTTAATTTTAGTGATTTGTTTCTACCTAAAATTTTAGAACTAACTTCGCATAGTTTATTATATTCGTCATTTAGTGTGTTATCATCTATTGACGAATTATCATCACTATACTCAGGATAGTCGAAATGTACCTCATTAGAAGTTTGAGCCATAAGGCATGTTTCGTCGTTGGGCTTCTTCTCTTCTTCTTCACCGCTATCACTCCAAGAGCCTCCTATGAAAGCTCGTTGGTTGTTGGATTTCAGTGGTTTAGGACATTCTCCTATGAGGTGATTAGGATCTTCGCATCTAAAGCATTTCCTATCACTTGTCCCTTTCTTTTCAACTCGGTTCTTTTGTGATGGCTTCTTGTCATTACGAGGTTGCCTAACGAACCCACCTCTTCTCCTAAAGAACTTTTTAAAGTCCCTAACCGCTAATGCATATTCTTCATCTTCACTATCGGAACTCGAACATTCCTCATCACTAGACTCCTTCTTGGCTTTCAATGCTAGAGATCTAACTCTCTCGCTTTTGCCTTTGACTATATCGGAGTCTTTCTTGATTATCATCTCGTGAACCTTCAAGTTTCCTATTAGTTCATCGAGTGATAATGTCGCCAAGTCCTTTGACTCTTCAATGGCGGTGACCTTTGCTCTCCATTTAGGATGTAGAGCCCTAAGAAACTTCCTAACATAATTCTTGCTAGAGTAACCTTCATCAAGAGCTTGACTGACGTGGCTTCTGATACCGATTCATCTTCCGAAATGGAAAATTGTTCATATTGTTGAACAAGAAGATCTATCTTGTTCTCTTTGACTTGATTATTACCTTGGTGAGTGACTAACAAAGTTTTCCAAATATCTTTTGCCGTATTACACATAAAAATTCTTTCAAATTCCTTTTTAGGCAAAGCATTGTAAATCATCATTTTAGCCTCATTATTTTTGGCTAATTTTCTTTTAAGTTCATCACTTTGTTTATCATAAGAAACTATTTCATCCTTTTTGGTTTCTGGATTCTTTTGAATCGGTTGAAAGTCACCCTCGGTAATAACATGCCAAAGATCAATGTCTTTTGATTTCACATACGTTTCGAATCTTGTTTTCCAATAAATAAAACAATCGGTTTCGAAAAGTGGTGGTCTTTGCATAGATTGCCCTTCTAGATATTTGTCGGAATCCATTGATCGATTCAAATTTTAAATACAATTTACTTTAAAATCTTGACTGACGTGGCTTCTGATACTGATTGTGGAAAACTAGAAGGGGGGGGGGGGGTTGAATAGTTTTACCGGTTTTTAAGTTCTTTTAAAACTTTTACTATTGAAAAAATTTGATTCGAATCTTATGTGCAACCAATCAACACCAATATGAACAACACACTAAACTAACTAATTATAAGTAATGAAAGTAAAGAGAAGAGACGGAAAGATCAAACCGAGACAAAAGGATTTATAGTGGTTCGGCTACGAAGCTCTTCTTCGCCCTACTCCACTCCCCGAGTACCACACTCGAGAGTTTCAAGCACTATGTCAACAACCTCCCTTTAGGCGGAGAAAAACCGTACACGTCGCTTATCCTATTTCTGAAACTAAGCTAGATGTCGAGTGCTAATCTTAGCTAGCACTAATCTACCACGATCTACTTGATCCTTTCTACTTCATAGAAGACTCGATCTACCCGGTCTACCTATGATCTACGTGATCAATCACAAAAGCCCAATGGCTTCAAGAGATCTCCAAGATCTCGACACGATTACAATGATCAACCCTAACTTGACTAACTCTAATCTATCTACCCTTGATCTTCTTGATCAACACTCAAGCCAATGGCTACAAGAGATATTCAATATCTCTATAAGATCTCAATGATCTTCACTCACAAACTCACAAAAGAAAAATGGTCTTAATGTATGCTATGATACAACAAGTGTGTAACAAATGTTACAAGTTCCCTAATTACAACTACAACTCTTGTATCTTCTTGGATACCTTGAGTTCTTCTCTTGCACTTGAAGAGGAATGAAGAGGATCTCTAAGTTGGATGATTGGATCACTCTTGAACAAAAGAAAACTAAACTAAATGATCAAGAAGAGAAAATGTGATAAGGGTATTGAACTCAGAAAGTTCTGTGTGAAAAAGGATGCCCAAAATATGTGAAGTGGGCTGGTATTTATAGGCAGAAAAAATCTGGCCGTTATGAAGGCACGGCTCCACTAAATCACACACCGCTCCATTAAATTTAGTGGAACCGTGCCAGACAAAAATGCTCCACTTTTTGTCTTTTCTGGTAAAAACTTATTTGGGGAAGTTTGGAGCTGATTTTGGGGGGGGGGGGGGAAATAGCTGTTATGTGTTTTGAACTTATTTTTCCATTAATATATTTCTTAATTTTTCAAAAATAATTTGTAAAGTATATTTTTGAAAGAAATGTTTTGTCACATAAAAATGTGAAGTCTTAAGCACAAATTTACTTCTATGATCATTTTTCAAGTTGCAAATTTGTTCTAGAGTGATTTGTGTAGAAACGGGATCTTCCGATTAAAAACTTGTTTACGTTAATTTTAACGTAACGTGATTTCACATTTTGTCATTCTCAAAACGTGAAGTTATCGAAAGATAGAAATAACGTTTTTAGAACATTATTTGCATCAACATCACTGATTTGCCTTCCAGGGATAAACGCACTTTGATTGCTATCAACAAGCTCGTTCAAAACTTCTTTGAGTCTATTGGTTACCACCTTACTAATACATTTATAGACCACATTGCAATACGCAATGGGTCTATAATCAGCAACATTCAAAGGAGCTTGAAGCTTTGGAATGAGATAACTCAGGTTAGCATTAAATTCACCCAATAGTTTGCTAGACGAAAAAAATTCTCTAACCGCAGCACAAACATCTCCCTCAACCACACTCCAGGCTTTTTTGAAAAAATTAGCAGTAAACCCATCTGGCCCAGCAGCTTTATCATCATCAATCCCAAACATAGCATCCTTGATTTCACTATCTAACACAGGTCTAATCATATTAGCAGCTTTAATGGGGTTCAATTTCTTCAAGAATAAACTGTCCATATCCTCTATAGGAAAAACCTCATCCTCAGTTCCTAAGAAATTATGAAAATGATTAAAAAATGGCTCATAAATACCCTCACCTTCAAATTTATTACCCTCCATATCATAAACAACCTCAACCCTATTCCTGCTAACCCTCCCTTTCAACACCTTATGAAAATATGCCGTGTTTTGATCACCCTCTTTCAACCAAGTTATTTTAGATTTCTGCTTCAAAAGCTTCTCCTCATCTAGAACAACTTCTTTATAAGCTTTACAATAAATGTATTCTTCCTCTCGAAGTACAACATTATCTGGTTCTTTATCCAGACTTTGTTGTACCCTTTTCAATTCAACCCTTAATGCCTTGACAATTACTAAAAACATTACCATTCAACCTATTTAAATTCCTCATATATTTCTTCATATTTTTTAAACCTTTTTGGAAGAACAAACATGTGAAACCAATTAACCTCAATATCCCAATTTTCCTTAATAGTAGGCAAAAACCTCTCCTTATCAGCAAGGAAATTAACAAACCTAAATGATTTAGGCTTATAAGCCAAAATATTAGGATAAACTAAAGTAACAGGGCAATGATCAGAGGTCACATAGGGTAAGAAATTAGCGAATGGAGTACTGTAATCATTTGTGAAGCAGCTATTAACCAAGACACAATCTAGTTTTTTTAAGAATACCAGATTCCGGATCATTGTGTTTTTGAATCCATGAATAGAACATACCTATAGAAGCAACATCCTCCAAATCCAGAGCCTCCAAACATCTTCAAAAAGTCTCCATATTCTTATCTTTAATAGAGAAAGGGTTAGAATAGACTTCCACACTAAGAGCAACATTGAAGTCACCCATAAGAACCCACATGCTACCATTAACAATGAGATTATGGTCAATTAAATTATCCCATAAAGATTTTCTTTCCCTTTCATGATTTTAAGCATAAACGAAAGAAACAAACTGTCTTCGATGATCATGGACAAAATTAAGCTCGAAATGTAAGACTTGATCAGTTGGTGAAATCAAATTAGCACCAATAACATTCCTATCCCATCCAACAACGATTCTACACCCTTTCTTACTCTCAACCAATGTTGCAAAAATCGGCCGTGGCGGCCGATTAATCGCCGATATATCGGAAATCGGCCGCCGACCTTGTCGAATTATGAAAATCGGAAAAAAATCGGTTTTGGGAAAAAAAGGGCCAAAAATCGGCCGTATCGGCCAGGTTTAAAAAAAATTAAAAATTTAGGCATTCTACTTAATTTGGGGATCGTTTATTTCACTTATAACACACAATGAGCCTCATAATCAGAATTGGAGCCTTTTATTGAGGTTTGAAAACATAGTAGGCTTGGAATCAGTTACGATCTTTAGTTTGGTCTCCAGAAATACCCAAAACATGCAAAAAATACCAATCCGATTAATCACCGATTAATCCCGCCTTGACCGATTAATCGCTGCAGGGTGGTCGACCGCCACGCTACCGATTCACGATTTTTGCAACATTGCTCTCAACAGAATTAGAAACCCACGGCCAACTACCAAATATATAGTCACAGACAAAATTAACATTTTTCTTCCTCAGACGAGTTTCAATCACAGCACACATAGTTATGCTTTCTTCCCTGATCAAAGTTTTAACTTCATTCTGTTTTGAGAAGTCAGTCATCCCTCTGATATTCCAAGCTGCTAATTTAACCGTCATTGAAGATTGGAAGGATGAGCTACAAGACCACCTTGCATCTAAGCCATGGAACAATCAACCTCTTTTGATATCTCTTTTTGATTCGTAAATTCAGCAATCCCATTCCTGTCTTCTTCCACTTCTTCCATCACAGAAGGACCAAACAAATCATCAAAGTGCCCATTGTTCCGATCATTCTTAATGTCATCACATCTCATAAGATAGTACTCCATCATCTCATCTGTCCATATACTCTTTAAAGCGTTATCAAAGGGTTTTTTAGACAACAAAAAGAGCTTAACTTCAGCTTGACCTCTCTCCTTATTAAGCCCCTCCACCTTAAGTAACTCCTCCTTGTAACAATCTGAATACAACTTGTCATAATGCATATCATCAGAACCACCAGTAGTAACAACAAAGTTTTTCACCAGCTTGATAGCATTCGCCTTAGCATTAACATGCAAACTGCGATTAAGTTGCACAATTCTACTATTAAGACCTTCGACCTTAGACTTTAATCTCTGTTCTAGGAAGTTATTACTAGCAATTCTCATCTTCCATTTACCCATACAATACTCAGCCATTTCACTGGTCCAACTTTTGACGATCTCTTCTGAAATAGGAATTCCAATCTCACATGCCATATCTACTTGAATTTTCATCTTATTCCAATAACTAACTTCCATATCTTCATTATCATTATTCAAAACATCATACTTGTTATTTGTAATAATACTTTATACAATAACCGGTTTTCCCGAATTGACATTATTACTACTCTCATTCCCTTTCTTCTTCCCAACATCAGCTTTAACGTTACTTTTACCCTTATCAGTATGCATCTTGCTAGTATTCTTCTTCACACTATTCTTCAAAGGCTCATTATTTCCCGTGTTACCATTCCCATTAGTAACAACCATACCATCCTTATCTTTACTTTTTTTAAACTTTATTTGCAACCACACTATCATCCACTCTAGCTGTTTGATCACCATTGTTTACAGGAACATATTGCTTATTAACCATTTTAGGATCATTAACCGCCAAATTAGCACGAGACCTATTCCCATATCTTCCATCATTATCACCAAAGTTTGAACTAGTTCTATTATTAAATCCACCCCTACCCCTAGCATTCATCCCACCTCTATAACTATTACCAACAACTTACCCCTGTCTATAATTACCCATTACATCCCTAACACTCTTTCCATACACCATTTTTTGCCAGCCATCATCACCACCCTCATTGCTAGTGCCACTAACATTAGACTGCATATCGGAAGCCTGTACATTTGCTTTATCATTACTAACCTTGCAACCAAAATTAATCTTCTTGCTACAGTCAATTAAGTAATGGCCAAACACCTTACATTCATCACACAGTGGTGGAACCCAAGCATATTCAACCCATATTTTCAAAATTTTACCCAAACTTTTATACCAAATTTCAACATGATCTACTAAACTCTTAGTCGAATCTATTTCCACCAAAACTCTAGCAAAAGATGCTCTACCATATGGTCTTTCACAAATAGAGGTGGTCATCCTATCCATAATGATCGGGACCCCAATCTTGCTTTCAATCCTACTTATCCCTTCAATGTTCCAGGCCTCCAACGGAATATCATGAATCTTGATCCATACCGGCACTTTAGTGACTTCTGGTTTTGACATACATAGCCCTGGCTCCCACCTTTTCACAAACAACGGCTTATTATCCACCAACCATAGACAATTCTCAATTACTTACTCCATACTATCATTTGACTTAAAACTAAATAAGCACATTCCATTTTGATTCATAACAATATCCTCCAATTAGTACAATCTCCACATTTTATTCAGATGAGAGACTAATTCCCTATAATTCATTCTAAAACCAATGAAATAACCTACCACCGTATTACCCCACTTCTTGCAACCCTCTTCTAGAACAGGATCCATCTCCGCCACTTCTCTCCCTTCACCAATAATAGCTGTGGGAACAAACTTAAGCTTATTATTGCCATTACCCCTAAAGCTTCTAGCCACAACATCAACAAAAGATATAGATCTTTCAAAGCCACTATTATCCTTCATCACAGAATCCTTAACACCACTGCTTTCACCAGCTTCAAAGGTACTAATATTACCACTATCCTTGGCTAAACCACTGCTATTCCCATTAGTATTCAACACATTCTCTATAACCTTGTTTTGCACATCATTAGTTAAACTACTAGAAGCCTTCTTGACCTTTTCAATATCATCAACTCCTAAAATACTAACAAAACTATTACTCTTTTCAGCAATATTATCAAAAACAGCCTTAAGCATTCCCGGCACCCTCACATCCCCAAAACTAACCTTTTTAGAGGCTTTAGAACTGATATTATTATGATTATTATTCAAATTAGGAGACAAAATAGGGTTCTCAGAAACAGGCACAGGTATTTCAGGCATACTGTCACAAACATTAGCATTCCTATTACAACCATCAACATTCTTATCCTTACAACAATTAGAATCATTCACCAAATTGCCCAAAACATTAGGAACAACATTAACATCATTTAACTTAGACACATTACTAGCTGAATCACCATCATTCCCAAAATCCATACCCACAGAATCACCACCACCATTAACCTCAGGCCTTAAACCCTCTAAAACACCACCACTATTACTTATAACATCACCAGAATCTCCCAAAATACCCTTACCCTCATCAGGATCAACATTAGCATCCCAAAATTTCAAATCCTCCATATCCGTAGCAGAATCACTACCCTTAACGCTAGACCTAGTAGAAACCTTATTAAAAGTTCCCTTAGTAGATTTCCCCAACATATGATGATGTTTCATAGTGGATTTATTACCAGGATTCATAGAACGAGTGGTTTTTTTTAGGTTTAAGGAAATCATCCTTAACCATATAAGGTGGAACCAACTTAGGATGAGGATTAGGTGATGGATCCGGATCTAACATAATTTTTAGAGACAAATCATACTAGATCTGAGAAAAAATTAAGGTGGAAGTGAAGAATAAAAGTGAACCGTTGAACAGTGATTAACATAAATTAACTAATATATGAAATGGATTGAATGAAAAAAGGGTGTGATTAATGATAACCAGACAAGAATGAATAGTGTTCAACCCATGATTATTGAAATAAAATGAAGAATTAAGGAGATAAAATGAAGAAATTAATAAGTATAGATGAACAGTGAAATACGTATACCCTAGATCCCCAAATTGCCCACACTTAGAGAGAGAAAGTTTTTATGATCAATACTTTTTAGACTTTGTAAAATGTTACCACTTTTCAAAGGATCCGTCATCTGTTGAAATAACCATCGTATTACAAGTGTTAGCTCTATTTCTAGAAACCATTCATGTAACAAGTAAGTGAAAGTTTAACAATCAAATGTGTTAGTACATGTTTTGATGAACTTCTTCAACAGGTAAAAACACTTGATTTATATAAAAATTCTAAAGAAACGTGGATGAGTTAACCTACTTCACTTATGTCTATTACATTTGAATAATTACTGCTTTAATAAGGATTAAAATACACAATGTTACTATTTAATAATATAAATCTTCTGTAAACACAATTCAGAAGGATGTGTGGAATTAAACTAGATTTTTGGCAAATTTCAGCTTATTTCAGCCCGTTTGAGATAGACAACAACTCGAAATGATCCATTCTTAATTAAAAGAGTCAAAATTGCTGCCACAACCCTATCACGTAAAAACGAGTCAGCTATAGAAGTGAGCAACCATACTAAAATTATAATGTGACAGGCAGATCCACTACTGCTTTGTCCTCCACCGGACTTATCTCGACAGATGACTATGAGATAACGGATACAGGCTATCAAGGCAATGACGGAGGTGCTGCTTCTTTCTTCCCTTTAGTTGAGTTTGAGAAGGGAGAGATTGAGACCACTCCGGAATGGAGCATGAGCATGCTAGTTAGACTTGTTTGTGCCGCGACCGCATGTGGTCTTTTTGTAGCGGTTTTTTTGTAACTGAACATGATCCTTTAAATTACATATCCTGTATTAACAACAATACTTATGCTTTGTATAAACATCTTTCCTTTTAGTGTCGTGGTCGTTTATGACCTTTTTGATACGACTTTTCATACTTGTGTATTTATTATGATTTCTGTTTTGCTATTGTTCTAAGGCCGTACTAGTACGCTTATTTAATAGTCTTGTTTGAGTATTTGTCGGTTATTCTCCCAGTACCGGGCTTGCAATACCTCTTATGTACTTTGAATGAATTGTTTTGTTATTCACCCTTTTGTTATATAGAATAACGTTCTTGGGTCATGCCCTGATGCGTGCGCGTCTTATTCTCATGAATAAATGACTTTGCAAAGTAAGCAGTAAAAACTTGTTAAAGTAAACTGGTGAAGGTAGCTAATCTTCACTTTTTTCATTAAAATCTTTAAAATAAAACAATAAAATAGATAAGACAATTTGAAATGCCAATATCCATTGCGGAGTCCGCATTAGTGGGTTGCTTACATTTTATGAATATAACACTTCTTGATGTTACAAACATTCCAGGTTCGCGGAAGTTGATTTCCTTCTCGGTCTCTTAACTTGTACGCGCCTTTTCCTAATGCTTCCGTGACCTCATACGGTCCTTCCCACTTGGGACCCAGCTTTCCACCTTCTTCAGCATGGCTTGCGTCATTGTTGCGGTATACAAGGTCTCTAGGTTTGAAGCTTGTGTTACGGACATTAGAGTTGGAATACTTTTCCATTTTTGCTTTGCTTTTTGCTTCACGGATTGTCGCTTGTTCTCTTCTTTCTTCCAAGAGGTCCAAGTTAATCTCTAAAGCTTCATCATTTTGTGCCGTATTGGTATGTGTTAAATCACATACCTTTTCTTTATAAAAAACGGACTTAAAAGACCAAAAAACCGACCATAAATGCCAAATATATGCTTGTTTTTGTGTTTGTGTATGTACAGGTAAAGGATATTAGAAAATGACAAAAAGAAAGACAAAACTGGCAGAAACGAGCATGATAATGAAAAGAGTGAGAAAAGCCGAGGCCGGAGATTTGATTCCACATATTTTATTAGCCAAAAACCCAAAACCTCAAAACCAAAGCCTTAATGATAAATCCTTTTCATCAATTATCCAAAATCATTTTCAGTCCAAGTCCTTAGATTTTGCAAAGTTAATCCTTCATAACTTTGGTTAAAACACTTATTATATCAAAAAGCAAAAAAAAAAAAAAAAAAAAATTATATATATATATATATATATATATATATTTATATATATATATATATATATATATATATATATATATATATATATATATATATATGTATATATAAAATAAAATCCAGTTTTCTTAAAATCCATATCCAGTCTAACACAAGCCCATTCCACACATTTATAAAATTCGGTCCAACCCATCCTTATTATAACCCGACCATCCAACCCGACCCTATCCCTTATTACCCAGGTCAACTCATTAAAATAAAGACGGATCCAACAATAAAAAAGGGCATCATTTCTTGTTATTGTTCATCTCCTTCTCCAATTTTACCCTGCTCCATTTTACCCAACTTAAAGTACAATTAACCCTTTCTAGAAGGCTAACTAGGCTGAGATGAGCTCATATATTGTCCAACATGGCAAATCCCAAGCATCCTATTGGAGAATGATATGTGGCGTTCGATCCTAGGGCTGTGGTTGATAGAATGATGTCGACATCAGTGATTTAACGCTTGAGATTTGATCATGGAAACCCTAGAAGCTCCCTGGAACCCCTATAAATAGAGGCCTCTTCACCAAGCTATAGAAGTTTTAGTTTTTGTCTTAATTTTCAGTCATTGTAGCTTATTTCTGCTTATTAATAAAATTCAGTTTACATTATTGCTTTATTTCCTTTACTTTTTAGATCTCAATAAGCACTTTACTTAATTACTGTTTAGATCTCAAATAAGCTTTTCCATAGCTTGTTTTGAGCTTCTATAATCATTAGTTGAATTATCCTACATTGTGTTTCAAATTACCTTGACTTAAAGAGGAATAAGCACTTGGATGATAATCCGAATTAGGAAGGGCTTATTGGACCTCACAAGCTTGTTTTTAACAAGCTGGAGCTTGTAGATCAGCTCTGGGAGCATTTATATGTCCTTGTTTGAGCAAAGGACAATGTGAGTTCCATTTTTCCTATTTTTGCTTATCAAACTGCTTATTATTTCATTTTTGCATATTTCATGCTTATTTGTAGTTCATTTATCTTGCATATGCTTATTTGAAATAGATTTAGTGATTTGTTAGCTTATTTCATAGTATAACATCTATTTGTGCTTAATAGTGATTTTGAGGTCTAAATAGCCAGTAAGCCTAGCTTATTGGTTAATTGCTTATTTCATACAACTTTTTGCATAAAATCCTTCATAAGCACTTAATATTGATCTGTTTTCAAGAAAATTTGAGTTTTGAATCTAAAATCAGCCCAAAAATCAGTTTTGGCCAGATAAAGGGGTGTTTGGATTAAGGTTTAAGATCAGCAAAAAAGATGTTTTCATGAGTTTCAGCCATTTGTCCAAATTAAGTAAGCTATAATTCAGTCTAATAAGTGGAATTTAAGGTATTTTAAGCAATTCTAACTAGATTTGTATGTTTTAGATTTGTTTCCAAAATTTTAAGGTTTAAAACTTTTAGATTTAGATTATTTTGAAGAATCAATCAAATATACTTGTTAGTGTAGTTTTTGAGTTTGAATTAGTGATATTAGTTAGTTTTTATGAGTTGGTTAAGTTTCAAGTTGTTTTGATACTTATTGTTCAATTTTTAGTTAACTGATTCAACATTTCAACAAAATCCAAAAAACAGTCTGATGTGGGGTTTTCTTTAAGTCATTTTAGTGCTTATTTTTTAGTTAAAAGTGCTTGACATTCATTTTACAGGTTGTTTAGTTGTGAGTAAATGCTGTTTTCTAAATTCCAGCTTAAATCTCAGCTTTTTGTCAGCTTATTTGTGGCTTAGAAAATGGTACATCAGTGCTAAATTCTAAGTGCATCAGTTTGCTATTTGCCTGATCAGCCTCCTTTTCACCTTATTTTTAAGCTTTAAATAAACTTTATTAGGTCTGCTATTCATTTTATAAGCTCTTTGGTGTATAAGCTTGATTTGTTTTCAGTTTTTAGTGGTTTAGCTTATTGCTTTAGTGCTTATTATATAGCTTAAAGTAGCCTAGTCAGTCTGTTTGGTATATCAGTTGGCATCATTAGCTTAGTCCTTTTCTGAGCTTATTTCTTGTTTAAGAACTGCTTATTTAAGTTTAGATTTGCTTATTAGGTTAGACTTTAGGATTTTGAAGTTTTTTTTAGTTTACACACAAGCTTTTAGAAGCTTGTGTGATCAGTTCAGTTAGTACCTTAGCATTTTTAGTACTTTTAAGCTGTCTACTGAATAAGTGCTTTTTCCAGCTTATTATTTGAATTTTAAAATTTTGTTTTCACAAAAGTTGTCTATTTTTAGCTTATTTACAAGTTCCAAAAAGAAAATTTTCAAAAAAAAAGCAAAAAAGGAAGTTGGGAAGCCTAGGGTGAGCCTAGGCTCGAACCCTAGACCTCTACCAACCTCAACCTTAACACTCACACACCTTATCACTGCGCCCTTGGGACATTTCTGTTAGTGTTTGATTAAATTTTATATTTAACCACTTTTTAGCCTTTGTAGCTTATTTCACTTATTGCTTAATAACCGCTAATCCTAATAAGCTGTGACCTTGCTTTTATTTTTCCTAGATTCTTCATAACTTTAATTAGTTTTCCAAAAAAATTTATAATTTTTCACTTTAATTTAGTATTTTTTATATATTTTTTAATCCAAAAGTGTTTTTAATTCATAAAAAATAAAATAAAAATAAAAAAAATATAAATCTTTTTTCTAAAATTATTTTTAATCATTTAGGACTTTTACGAACCAAATTTGCACATCTAGAGTAGCTTTTTGAGTTTTAGGTTTTCATAGCCCGTTTTAAGTCCCATAAGAACTTGTTTTTTTAGTTTTAATTACGTTTTTAATTATTTGTGCTTTGCTTATTCATTTTATATGATTTTTAGTTTATGTTTTATAATTTTAGATATAATCCCAAAATTCCTCACTTAATCAAATCATTCGATCACGAACGAAATTCACCGTTCCATTCACACTTCATTCGGAACCTCACGACCCGGGAAAAATCAATACTTTCGGATTTATATTTTGTTTGAAATTCTTTGATCTCTCGGTTTATTCAATCTTGGTTAGAGATAGAATTTAACCTTTGGTCGGGTTTTTCCTACACTAATATATATATACTTGTGCACACACGCCAAGTTTTTGGCGCTGCTGCCGGGGAAGTTGTGAAGTGAATATCGAGTTACGTATGCAGATTAGTGATTTAAATATCATTCCTCGTGAAGTTACTATTTTATTTTGTAAATATTTTATTTTCTTATATTATTATAAAAACCAAAAAAATAAAAAAATCACGAATACTTTTCCTTAAGTATTCATAATACCAAAAAAATTAAAAAAACCAACAAAAGAAATCGTGAAATCAATTGTTACGCCGGCTCACCTTAAGATTACAACCTATAAGAGGGGTTTAAGGAGGATTGACATTAAATTGTCGAACCGAAAGAAACAGGTTTTTAATTAGCATTTATTGCAGACCTTTGTTTCTCCGCCACGTTGCAAGTAATTCTAGAGAGATACCGAGCACCGATTGACGGATTGATTTACAAAAATATTTGTTTTTCATTTCCCTAAATTTATAAAAAACATAAATATTTTCTTTTTCAAAATTTATTTTTCTTTTTAAATTTTGTGTTTTTAGTGTATGCTCACTCGTTCTAAATCGAATTTAATTGATAAATCTTTTACAATACCGACTCAACGTTATCGTTGACGCAACAAATGAGTAAACGTACCCGAGATACGTACTCTTGTTGTGACAAATCATAATTTCTGGTCAATACTATTCAACAAACTCGAAATTTATTTTCTTGACATTTATTTGAACACAATTTACATTTAATTTCTACTTGAACCGACGTGAAAATCTAGAATATATTTTAAGTATACTAGGACTTAGGCTATATTTAGTCCACAACGCTCCAGTATCTTGCTCCTACTCTAATTCACAATTTTAAACTAAAAAACAATTTCCTTTTCTTAAATTACTTACGGTTGGCAAATTCAACGAACACTATTCGTAATTCAAAATTTAACACCCGATATACCCAATTCTCCCAACGATTATTTCTAATGTATTTTTATACTACCAAAAAGATTACAAAAGTTCCAAAAATATTTCCTTACACCAAAAATAACTTCTTTATATCCTACGTTTATTTACGTATAACCTTCGTTAATCACCAAAACAACAACCAATACCTATTTTTAACACCCAATTCATACAATATATACACTCTTGTATCAAAAATACTCATTTTATCCCATTATATCCTCATTGTCGGCTCCCCTTCCTTTGGTTTGAAAATAATGCTAGACAAAAGTACAAGCCATTAATGATCACCATGCCTCCTAAATTCAAAGCATGGCAAGTAAGACTTTCAAGTCTTAACCAAGAAAGTCTTGCCCTCCCCCCCCCCCATCCCCTTGTCCAATCGGCCATGCCCTCTCCATATCCAAAACCATACTTAATTGAACTACTACTTGGACTTTGAACACCTTTTGCTATATATATACCTCAAATAACTTCATTCATGCACTAGCTAAGTTCAAGAAAAATAAATATCACCTCCCATTCTATACTACAAATCGACACACTCTTTGAGCCAAGAGAAGGAGAAATCTTTTTGTGGCTAAGATCAAGCATACTTAGGGTATTCTAACAAGTATTTGGAACATTAATCTTGAGGTTAAACAAGTGTCTTGCACTCATATCTCACTAATCACCTTTGTAAGTAATCATACACTACAAAAACTTCATGTTTTTCTTTATGTCATAACGCTAGACAAGTATATACTTAGTTATCACTTGGTACATGTTGATAAAGATTTACATTCACAAAGATCCTTTAACAAAAGGTTATGTTTTGAACAAGTTTTTATTTCAAGAAAACTAGTTAGTAAAAATCTCACAAGAAAGTGGTAATAAACCTTATAAACATGTATGTTAGGAAACTTGTATATTTAAACATTCTTGATAATTATTACATGGACCTTAGAACACTGCTGAGTTTATATTTAGATCAGTATTGTTATGTTGAGAAGTTGATGGATGAACTAGGACTAGAGTTGAAGTGGTTGTCAAGAGGTTATAATAGCTAGAAAGTTTGGAAAATAGTTTGGCACTAATAAATGTGATTCTGTCCCATTTTAGTAAATACAGAAAAATCAGTAGCAAGGTGATAATTTTAGACTAGAAATATAGAAAATAGACTCAATAACGAAACGTAGCCACTTGAATGAGTTAAAACGGGTTTGTAACGAAAAAGATACACTAGTTTCAATTTTTACGACGAAAACATTATTTTCAGAAAATAAATAAATCTGTCCAGAATTTTGAAAGATAAAAACTGAGGTTAAATGGAAACTAGACTTGCCCAGACCTTGAAAAGCCGATAGTACACTTAAATACCTTCGCGGGGATAGGTCAAACTTAAGAAACGGAGCTACGACGCAAAAGTTATGGCCTAACGAATGTTTACGTCAACATATACGTTGACAGCCTATTATTTTCTTTATTAGAAAGCTGTTAGGAATTTTTGAAGTGGATTTTGGACCTTTTGGAGTACATTTTGGCTAAAATGACGTAAACGAAAATGGTAGAACATTATATATACTTGTTAGGTGCGTTATAGATTTTTAGAATAGCTATTAACATGACAACTAAAATTTGGTCGCAAGATTTACAAGTTACGTTTTCTAAAGTGGTAATTTTCTATATAAATGATCAAAATGACGCAACTATATTTTGACAACAAATATTAAAACAACATGTACAAGTGATAATGTAGAGTACGAACTTGCGTGCGTGACCTTGCTTTCGAATCCTGAGACATATGCATTGTTCAGGTCGCGGTTAGGATATCGGACCTATATTTTCAGTTTACTATAATACCAATCGGGAATTGCTTTTGCTAAGGTGAGTTTTTATAGTCCCGTTTTTCCAAGTTAATATTTCATTTCAAACCTACGGGGGAGAATACATTGCACATCATTTTATTACGAGCCCAAGTATGTTAAATTCATTTACATTGCTTAAGTTACCACATTGCCATATTAAAGTCCCCAGTTTATCATGAACCTTTAATTATGAGTAAGCGAGGGTGAGTGAATAGATCTATTGAGGGTGACTCCTCCATTCGGGTTGGTAGATCCAACTGGTCAAAAGGATGCATTTCATTTAATATCAGAATTAGAGTTGCTTGGCAAACTCTCTGTTGGGGCGTTCATTTTCAGTCTAGCTTCGGGGTCATGAGCTTAAGTGCCAATGTATCATATTTATTGTGGCATTCTTGTCATTTCATTTTGTACTTGTGGTTATCGTACAGAACATTTACATAAACCTATGATTCTCACCAACATTATTGTTGACCGTTTTAGCAATGTATTTTCAGGTAATTAAGGCATTCACATCATGGCCTGCATGAGGACCTATCATAGAGTCGCGGCGACGACGCGTCTCACTTGTATTTTTATGCACTCAACTATCGTTTGGTTTATAACAAACTTATTTCCGCAACTTGACAAATCTTTTGGGACCTATCTTTTGTAAACTCTGAATGTTTTATGAAATCAAACGATGTACTTTTAAAATGACACTTTAGGTCGTTCAATATAACTGTAACTGTGATGCTATGGTAGTCACGCCCCAGGTATTCTGTTCCGCTGCAAATCAGGTATTTGGGGGTGTGACAGATTGGCATCAGAACTAAGGTTATAGCGAACTAGGTTGTATCATGGACCCTAGACTATAACCACATCATCATAGCATTTCATCATTTTATCATAAGTGGATATTCACTATACATGCGGTTTCATACATACATTATGCGAGTTACTTATACTTATACTTATATATATTTATATATTGACCTGGGTTACAGCGATATGTCTTCACCCAACCACCCTATTATCATTCCAGCAGACTCGGATATCGAGGATGCTTTTTCATCCACTAATACACCTACATCATTACTCTCACCTTCTTATACCTCGACATTCCCATATCACTCACCATTGTTAGATGATAACTTACACCTATTTGAGGTATTAGCACCACCTGAGCCAGACTTAGAAGAGACTATCAGATATGGCACTGAGACTTTTGAGATTCAGGAGACTACCCCTACCTTCCCACTATCACCATTGTCATTCCCCTTTTCTATTCCCACATATCGGGAATTAGATGACACTTTATGGATAATACCAAGATCACCGACTCAACAGGAACATCAACAGATTCCTCAAGAATGGTTTGAGATCTATACTATCTCGGATATGATCAATGCACAACTCCAGACCCCACATCAGGACTCATCCCAACTCTATGGTGCCACAACCCTGGATCCACTCAGAGGAGCACCAGGAAGCCTCTAGACTAGACTTATATCCTTACTAGCTTTTACTATTATCCAAGCCACGGGGTGTGTGGCATAGTTCAAAGAAACTTGTAGTATTTTGGTTGTTATACAACGAAATCACCAAGTATTGACTCTACTATATGGATATGGTTGTGCTATGTCTGATATCGGTCTATGTAGGCCGAAATTTTCATGTATTATATTCATGTGTGTTGTGATTATACTTATGATATTTCGTGGTTGTTTCTCGTTGTGATTTCATCGTATTCATACACGTTGTGGTTGTATATAATTGTGTGTGATGATCGTTTCTATTGTGAGTTCTCATTATTGTTACCTTTTGTGATTATGAAGAATTATGCCGCCAAAGAGAGCTACTCTAGCTATGTCACCAGCTGCTATCAGAAAACTTGTTGCGGATAGTATAGCGGCAGCACTAGAAACTGAATGAGAGGCCGTAGCTGCTCGGGCTGCTGAAGCCGCTGCCGAAGCCGCTTCTCAGGCGGAAACAGCCGAAGCTGCCAGACTGGCTGCTAATGGTACTAGAGTACCTGATGTTCGCAAATGTACATACAAGGACTTTAAGAACGACGATCCCACAAAGTTCAAAGGCACAGAAGGAGCCACTGCTATGATCCGTTGGTTTGAGAAGATGGAATCTGTATTTATTCTATACAATTGTCCAGATGACTGCAAGGTAAAGTTCGCTACCAGTACACTCATTGATGAAGCTATGTCATGGTGGAATTCTTATGCACAGCCTATCGGTATGGAAAACGCTTACAAGCTCACATGGGAACAATTCAAAAAGCTATTGACTAAGAAGTTTTGTCCACGCACTGAAGTGAAGAAGCTAGAAACAGAATTTTATGAGTTGGTGACCATAGGTAATGATATCGAAACCTACATCAGGAGATTTCAAGAGTTGGCCGCGCTATGTCCAACTATGGTTCCAGATGACGAGAAATTATTGGAAAAATTCATTGGTGAGCTGCCACAAAGCATCCGAGGGGATGTAACTTCTTTTGATCCACTCACACTTGACGAAGCTATCAGAATGACTCGAAAGCTTATGGCTCAAGTGGTGAAGAAGGGAACTACTGTTGACAACAATAACCTTAACAACAATAACAACAACGACAACAAGAGAAGGTGGGACAACAACCAGGGTGGCAATGCTACTCAACATCCACCAAAGAAACAAGAAGTTGCTAAGGCCTATGCTGCAGGCCCAACTAAAAAGAAAGGTTACATTGGTACCTTACCCAAATGCAACAAGTGTCAAAGTCATCATAACCCTGGGCATTGTCCTAATCCATGTGGCAACTGTAAGAAGGTTGGTCACTCGACTAGAGAATGCAATTTCCCACTCATTGCTGGAAATCAGAAACCTTTGGTGACGTGTTTTGGTTGTGGAGAAAGAGGACATTTTAGGAATGAATGTCCAAAACAGAGGAACCAAGGAACTGGGGATCAGGATGGAATAGCTCATGGGAGAGCTTATATCATCGGAGGAGAAGATTGCCAGGACATCAACAACATTGAGGATGACAACAATGTTTAAGAACAAGGAACTTATGCCTAAATAATAAACCATAGACGGAGCCCTCTAGGGTCGTATTTCTTTAAGTAGTCTATCTTAAGTACCTTCTTGTAACCTCGTTGTATCATAAACCTTTCTATCTAATGTAATCTCTATCTTTTATCATCTCCACAACAATCACAACCTTCGTTTATTTCATTTCCTATTCCATTTGCCCAATTTTCAATCATTTCACAACAACATACCACCATCTTACTAGGGACTAGGCCAATTTCATTCTTGACTGATTAGTAGACTATTACCATTCTATAAGATTCTTCCATGTATCCTATAAATCATTCAACAAATTTTATTTCAAGCTATTTTGCTACCATTCTATAAATTGATATTTTTTTCTGTCATTTTATTAACTATTTACTACTATTATCCGAACCAAATTTTCTTGTTACCTTGAAAAGAAGTATTTAGGCTACCATTTTACAAAACCACACGTTAAATACCATCTAAAACTTTTGAAAAGCATAATACCACTCCGACTAAACCAAGCATCACATCATTTGTCCTCAATTATACATAGCCTGATCACCTATGTCTAATTCAGGAAGAATCATGTCATGAAGGAAACAATCATCTTTTCAAAAATTTCTAAAACAACCTTCATTCAAAACATCAAAAAGCAAAACCTTGTAGCCAGATAAGCAGTTCATAAACATCCCTTGTTAACACCCTATAGACACCGATGCCATCCATCCCGCACTTAATCGATAAATTGGATTCATTATCAAACAACTAAAGCGGAGTCGAATTCCTATCGTTAAAGTCCGCTAGAATTCTCGAAGAGATCCCGAGTTTACTTGGGAGCGGGAAGACCAGATGCGACTCAAATATCCACATCTTTTCACCGATACCACTCCAGAGACCAACACTAACTGAATTCCTTTCTGGGTGGAAGACTGTGACAAATCGTAATTTCAGGTCAATACTATTCAACAAACTCGAAATTTATTTTCTTGACATTTATTTGAACACAATTTACATATAATTTCTACTTGAACCGACGTGAAAATCTAGAATATATTTTAAGTACACTAGGACTTAGGCTATATTTAGTCCACAACGCTCCAGTATCTTGCTCCTACTCCAATTCACAATTTTAAATTCAAAAACAATTTCCTTTTCTTAAATTACTTACGGTTGGCAAATTCAACGAACACTATTCATAATTCAAAATTTAACACCCGATATACCCAATTCTCCCAACGATTATTTCTAACGTATTTTTATACTACCAAAAAGATTACAAAAGTTCCAAAAATATTTCCTTACACCAAAAATAATTTCTTTATATCCTACGTTTATTTACGTATAACCTTCGTTAATCACCAAAACAACAACCAGCACCTATTTTTAACATCCAATACATACAGTATATACACTCTTGTATCAAAACTACACATTTTATCCCATTATAACCTCATTGCCCCCCCTTCCTTTGGTTTGAAAATAATGCTAGACAAAAGTACAAGCCATTAATGATCACCATGCCTCCTAAATTCAAAGCATGGCAAATAAGAATTTCAAGTCTTAACCAAGAAAGTCTTGCCCCCCCCCCATACCCAAAACCATACTTAATTGAACTACTACTTGGACTTTGAAAACCTTTTGCTATATATATACCTCAAATAACTTCATTCATGCCCTAGCTAAGTTCAAGAAAAATAAATATCACCTCCCATTCTATACTACAAATTGACACACTCTTGGAGCCAAGAGAAGGAGAAATCTTGTTGTGGCTAAGATCAAGCATACTTAGGGTATTCTAACAAGTATTTGGAACATTAATCTTGAGGTTAAACAAGTGTCTTGCACTCATATCTCACTAATCACTTTTGTAAGTAATCATACACTACAAAAACTTCATGTTTTTCTTTATGTCATAATGCTAGACAAGTATATACTTATTTATCACTTGGTACATGTTGATAAAGATTTACATTCACAAAGATCCTTTAACAAAAGGTTATGTTTTGAACAAGTTTTTATTTCAAGAAAACTAGTTAGTAAAAATCTCACAAGAAAGTGGTAATAAACCTTATAAACATGTATGTTAGGAAACTTGTATATTTAAACATTCTTGATAATTATTACATGGACCTTAGAACGTTGCTGAGTTTATGGTTAGATCATTATTGTTATGTTGAGAAGTTGATGGATGAACTAAGACTAGAGTTGAAGTGGTTGTCTAGAGGTTATAATAGCTAGAAAGTTTGGAAAATAGTTTGGCACTAATAAATGTGATTCTGTCCCATGTTAGTAAATACAGAAAAATCAGTAGCAAGGTGATAATTTTAGACTAGAAATATAGAAAATAGACTCAATAACGAAAGCGTAGCCGCTTGAATGAGTTAAAACGGGTTTGTAACGAAAAAGATACACTAGTTTCAATTTTTACGACGAAAACATTATTTTCCGAAAATAAATAAATCTGTCCAGAATTTTGAAATATAAAAACTGAGGTTAACCGGTAACTAGACTAGCCGAGACCTTGAAAATCCGATAGTACACTTAAATACCTTCGCGGGGATAGGTCAAACTTAAGAAACGGAGCTACGACGCAAAAGTTATGGCCTAACAAATGTTTACGTCAACATATACGTTGACAGCTTATTATTTTCTCTATTAGAAAGCTGTTAGGAATTTTTGAAGTGGATTTTGGACCTTTTGAAGTACATTTTGGCTAAAATGACATAAACGGAAATGGTAGAACATTATATATACTTATTAGGTGCGTTATAGATTTTTAGAATAGCCATTAACATGACAACTAAAATTTGGTCGCAAGATTTACAAGTTACATTTAATTTTCTAAATAAAGGATCAAAATGACGCAACTGTATTTTGACAACAAATATTACAACAACATGTACAAGTGATAAAGTAGAGTATGAACTTGCGTGCTTGATCTTGCTTTCGAAGCCTGAGACATATGCATTGTTTTGGTCGCGGTTAGGATATCAGACCTATATTTTCAGTTTACCATAATACCAATCGGGAATTGCTTTTGCTAAGGTGAGTTTTCATAGCCCCGTTCTTCAAAGTTAGTATTTCATTTCAAACCTACGGGGGAGAATACATTGCACATCATTTTATTACGAGCCCAAGTATGTTAAATTCATTTACATTGCTTAAGTTACCGCATTGCCATATTAAAGTCCCCAGTTTATCATGAACCGTTAATTACGAGTAAGCGAGGATGAGTGAATAGATCTATTGAGGGTGACTGTTGTTCCCTTAACACTCTTAGAATTAACTAGAAAGTTAATCTATTCGTGTTTATGACTAATACAATGTTATGATTAATTCTAACAGATTAATGAAACGTAAAAGTAAAAACACATAAGTATTTTTCAATGTTTAAATTCTTATTAGAAATGAATCAAAGAATCTATTACCCAAGTGTTTTGGGAACAAACACTTGGGATTGAATAGACAAGGTATGGTGGTGTCTCCTATCTAAACTCAAGCTTTGCTTTGAGTGGTAACAATTCGACCCACTGAGCTATCTCAGGGATACGTTACTCTTTGTAGGAGAGAAGTTGCTTTGCAAAAGTCTAAGCTTTCAATGTACAAAACACACTCAACTTCTCTCCCATCTGAACCTATTTATACACAAGTATTAAGAGTAAAAGTGATTAAAAATAATACAAGTTGTTGAAGCAAGCGTGTTTGACAATTACAATAGTAATTGTCATTTCCAAGAACCAATAGGAATGGGCTAAAAATCTTTAAGAGTGGTTGGTCTGACACTTCATGATTTTTAGCCGTCTTAGGGAAGGTTTCTTCCTGACAAGATAAGATTTGATCTTATCTTAAACTCTTCCCAGATCTTCCCGCCTTTCTTTCAGGCTTTAGGTTCTTCAGTACACGCCTTCGTTTATTAATCACAATTGTTGTTGAGGAGACTGGGGTTCAGTGAGTTCTTGTCCAACACTCACTGAACCATCATCTTCTTCTTTGGCTTAAGTCCTACTTAGGGAGTACCGCCTTCCTGAGTAGTGAATCCTTCTTCTTGAATTCGCCTTAAGCATCCTGAAGATGACTCACTGAGAGACTGTTCTCTCAGTGACTTGAATTGTTCTCGGTTTAAGTTAACACTTAGTTAATTTGTGTTCAAATCTTGTTTTAAGTATTCTTGGGTACTGACGGACCCAACAATCTCCCCCTATTTGAATATAAATTATTCCTAAGTGTTTTGATCAGTAATGAGTGAGCTAATGACTTCTACTCATACTGAATGTACTAGAATGTAAATAAGGACACTGAAATAATAAAAACATCATCTTATTAATATCATTACAAGTCCTATCAAAACTAAGTACAAAAGGTGGTGGTGGTAGTCAGGCAGATTCATCAGTTCAACTTAATCCCAAGGGCTTCAAGCTTAGGCTTCTTTGACTGCAGTTCTTGTTGGTCAGGGTGCTCTCGGATTTTCCTTTTCAGATCTTGGCAAAACCTCGCATTTTCAGGAGTATCTGGAGAGGCCATCATTAGAAAGCCAAGCATGGCTTTGATCCCTGATAGATCAATATCACTCCATCTCTGAAAGGCTTGGTCACCGAACTCATCAATGAAGAACATACCTCTCTCAGGTTGTTCAATGACCACATTGTTCCTGAATGGAACACCTTCAGGGAGAGCCCTATTACAGTCAAGACCAGGAACCTTGATCTCAGGCTCAGCTTCAATCTTCTTTCTCTTTCTTGAAGAAGACTGAGAAGGGGCAGGCTGTTCGGCTGAAGCAGGAAGAAGAGATGGAATACCAAGTTCCTACGCTGCTGCTGCCAATCTTTCATACCTCTGGCTCAGGGACTTCAACAGACCAGGGACTACAACATTTGATTTTTTCGCTAATATTGGACCCAACTCATCCAATTCAGTGATCCTGAAGTCAGCGAATCTGAAGGGGGTATGAACATCAAAGTTTCTCATGTCAGCACCTCTGTAGACAGTAACAGTGGCAGGCGTGGTGTTTCGATGAATCTTGACATCAGTGATTGGTTCTGGTTTCAACCTGTTTGTCATGATCCACTAATATCTCTTAATCCTGTTTTGCCTGATCTCTTCAGTCCTTTTCATTCTTTCTTCCCTTCTTTGCCTAAGGGCAGCCATTTCAACATTCTGAGCTTCCACAAAGCTCTTGCCACCTTTCCTTTTAGCAAGGTCTTTTGCCTCAATCCCAATCTTGTCAGCCTCTTCTCTTGCAACCTGAATGAGAGCAAGCTTGTTCTGCCTTTCATCTTCAGCAGCTTTCTTTGTTGCCTCCTCTTTCTCTATGTGAGCTTGAATTTCAGCATGAGTGAGAAGTTCCATTACCCCATTGATTTCATAAGGAACCCTGACTGGTTCATCAGGGTCTGGCCTTCTTTCCTTGGATGCAGGCACCAAGATTGTGGGCTTAGGCTCAGTGGTTGTGAGAATGCCCTTGCCTTTGTCTTGGTGGGATGAAGATGTGGTGGCTTCAGGATTCTTCCCCTCAGTGTGAGAAGGAGGTTGTTCTTGTTCAGGTTGTGGAGGATCTTCAGTGACTTTCTCCCCCTCAACTGTTGCTTGACCCATAGTAAGAGCAAGAGTTGGTTCGCTCATTGAAGTTGAGGGAGCTTGTCCTTTGAAGGCCTGATAGATCTCAGTCATCATGGACTTGATGTCTGATGTGTTCTCCTGAAAAGTTGAGACCTTAGTCTCAAGAGAAGCCTGAGAAGCCTCTAATGCAGTCATCCTTGGCCCAAGATTCCAAGCCATGGAGGAAGAAGACGATGCCAAAGAAGCCATGTGGGACTCCATAAGACCCAGGGAAGATCGGATGGAGTCCACTGAAGAGTTGAGTCCCTAAAGATTTGAGGATCTCAGCACAGTTACCAGCTCAGTTAACTGAGAAGTTTGTTGCTGGTAAGTTTCTGAAGCCTGAAGAACTTTTTTGTTTAGCTCAGGGTCATCTTTCACTGACTCTTGAATTGTGTCAACGCTCTTTTGTAAGTTGGTGAGAGCCTCGTTGAACAGTTTTAAGTTGAAATCAAGATTCGTCAGGGAGAAGGAGATAGATGACATGTGCTCATTTTCATCATCATGATGGGCTTCCACTGATTCCTTTAGGTTCACATAATGAACAGCAGCTTCAGTGTGCTGGTCTAACATTTCTTCAGTCAGACCTTGAAAGAGAGCCTTGTTGGTCTTAAGCAGGAACTTGACCAATTGTCTCTCAGTGAGAGGAAGAGTGATTTCATACTTGGTGAGGATGTTGTCAGTATCCGAAGAACCAGCAGCTTGAGATTCTGATTCTTCACTTGGATGTAGAGATGACTGATGTTCTTGTTCAGGTTGTTCAGAGTGTTCAGATTGTTCATCAGTTTCCATATCCTCACCTGCCTCAAAAATTTCCTCATCACTCTCTTCCTTGAGCTCATCATCAGACTCAAGAAGAGCCTGAAAGTCCCCCATGGACTCAATACCCAAAAACTGAACCTGCTCCTCTTCATAAGAAGACTCGCCTTTGTTATGGCCAGGTCCTGACCCCGTTGTCACAATAACTGAGTGGGTTTGCTCAGCCTGACTAGCCATAATAACTGGGGTAATACCAGCCTGGCTTTTAGGGGCAGTTCCTGAGTGAATGGATCCGCCTGAGGGGGTGATGGGTTCCATATCAGCGGGTTGTTTCTTTCCCTCTGAGTCTTTGTCCCCCTTAGCACCTTCAACTACTGATGGGTGTTTTCCAGTAGTATCACTAGGCACTGATTATGATGATTGATGGACCCTCTTCTTATCAGGATTGTACGGTCTTTTTGAGGATTTAGGGTCCTGAACTCCCTGAGATCCTGAGTGTGATTGCTCAGGAACGTTAGCAGGATGTGATTGTTTGTGGGTCCCCTTCCCAGTAGGATAGTGCTGTCCTACTGAGGATTTAGGACCCTTTTCTCCCTCAGGCCCTGATTGTGATTTATCAGTTCCTTCATCGGGATGTGAGAGGTTGTGGGTCCCCTTCTCAGTGGAGTAGTGCTGCCCCACCGAGGATTTAGAACCCTTTTCTCCCTCAGGAACTGATTGTGATTTGTCAGTTCCTTCATGGGGATGTGAAATGGTGAACGTTCCTGATCCCTCAGACTTGTGTATGTCAGTGGGAACATGTGGAAAGGGTTTGCCCGAGGACACTGAGGATGATTTCTCAGTGCCCTCCGTTGGCCTTTGTTTTGTGGTCAGGGGGTCTCTGTAATGGGTGTCTCAGAGATCTGGGCCACATTCAACCTCTTTTTAAGGTTGAGTTGGTTTTCGGCATCAGTCTCAGTGGTGAGTGGTTTGGGTCTAACCACCTTACTGGACTGACCCTTCTTTGTCTTCTTTACCTTCTTTGTAGGTGAAGGTACTGGAGAAACAGCGTTCTCCCCCTGAATAACTTCTTACATGTAGTTAGTCAGGGCAATGGGTTGTACCTCAGTGATGCCACTAGTGAAATTGGTCTTGTGTAAGACGTCAGGTTTCATACCAAAGACATCAGGTCTCACATAGTCAGAACCAAGAAGGTCCTGAAGCATACAGGAAATAAACCTAGGATAAGAAAAGTGTTTTTGCCTAGATTTCCCTGAGAGCTTAGCAACAAGGTCACGGAAGATAATACCTCCGATATCTATTTTTCTACCCTCCAAGAGACTGAACAACATCAATTGTTGTGATGAGTTCAATTGTTCAGTGGAGGATTTATTCCCCCTAAGGACCTGAATGACGAATGTCATCAGGATCCTCCAGACTGGGTGGAACCAGGTTTTGACAATTGGAGCCTTTTCTAATAAGGCTCCAGCAGACTCCCTAGGACGTTTGGGGTCATGAGGTCCTAAGAATATCAACTCTGCTTTGACCTCTTGGTCAGTAGGATTGGGCTCAAAAGCCTCAGCAAAATCAAGGCCTGTGGCCTTGATGAAGGTGTTGTAATCCAGGGAAAGGGGTCTTTTCCCATTCATCACTGTGAAAGTGATGATGGATTCTTTGGTGTCTTTTGGGCTAGTAGCCACAGCAGTACACCAAAATTCCCTCAGGTAGTCATGGTAGATGACTGAGGGGGTCTTGGTAAATGCCTTTGCAAGAAAATAGTTTTGAAGATATTTCATAACATTCTTGTAGGCAGAGAACTTTTGTGGATAGGAAAAATTTCCCACCACATTGTTCTTGGTGAGGTCTACACCCTCTAATATGAATTCCACATTAGGGGCGTAAATGACAGCTTTGGAAGAAGCCATATGTGTAGGTGAGTCTGGGTTTGACATATGGTTTTTGGGTTTCTAAAGCTTATGAACACACACACAATGTTTTAAGAGTTAAAAATGGCAGAGTTTTGCTTAGTATTCTAAAAAACGTGTGTGTGTTAATTTTGTTTGGGGTATTTATAGGGAAGTGAAGTGGAGGGTATTTTAGACATTAAGCAGATTTTATTTATTCAAAAAGAATATTTGGAAACTGTTTTGAATAAAATGTTTTGGGATCCGCATTTAATGCCAACACTCCACTTTTCCCTTGTTTGGTGCAACAGTCAAGGTGAACAGTTGAGCAGTTCTGCAAAAGTGTAATTTGCAGAGATGAGTCATCACATATCTATAATGTGATTGGAGAGGCATTTAATGCCAAGTGGGAATGTGGTGGCCCAGAGGTGGAAGCCAGAAAGGCAAAAAAGAACAAATATTCTTAAATTAAATATGAGTTCAGTTATCAACCTCGGACATTTACTAACTAGATACTTAGAGCATTTAAGTCAGTATTTAATGTCTCTTGAGGACCCTGAATGACATTTCATTCAGTGAACCTGAATGTCAGGACTTGGGTTTAGTCACTGATGGTTCTAGTAATCAGGAATTTGGGTCTAATTCCTGAGGTTCAAGGGTTCAGGAACTTGGGTTTAGTTCCTGAGAACCAAGAATTCAGGAACTTGGGTTTAATTCCTGAGGATTAAGGGTTCAGGAACTTGGGTTTAGTTCCTGAGGTTCAGTGACCTTTCTCACTGAAGAACACATTGAGTCAGGGATTCAAAATTTACACATATTTGGATGGAGTCAATCAGTGGACTGATTCTCAATATCCAACATTCCTAGTTCAGCTTTCAGTCTGGTGAAAGTTGGTTCATCCAATGGCTTGGTGAATATATCAGCTAGCTGATATTCAGTAGGAATGAAGTGTAATTCTATGTCACCATTCATGACATGGTCCCTGATGAAATGATATCTAATATCAATGTGTTTTGTCCTCTGATGAAGAACAGGGTTATTTGAGATGGCAATTTCACTTGTGTTATCACAAAAGATGGAAACCATCTTGTACTGAATTCCATAGTCACTGAGTTGACTTTTCATCCAGAGTACATTTGCACAACAACTTGCTGCTGCAACATATTCAGCTTCAGCTGAGGACATGGCAACTGATTGTTGCTTCTTAGCACTCCAACAGACTAGTTTTTCACCAAGAATTTGGCAAGAGCCTGAGGTGCTTTTTCTGTCCATGTTGCATCCAGCATAGTCAGAATCTGAGTATCCTTTAAGATCAAGGCCTGAACATTTTGGATAATATAATCCAAGGTTTGGGGTACCTTTTAGGTACCTGAATATGCTTTTCACAGCAGTGATATGAGTCTCTCTTGGGTCAGATTGATATCTGGCACATAAGCAGACTGAGAATTGGATATCAGGCCTTGATGCAAGTAAATACATCAGTGATCCTATCATTCCTCTAAAAAGAGTTTGATTCACTGGTTTTCCAGTAAGATCAGGACCAAGGTTGTTTGGGGGTACCATGGGAGTCTTGACTGAGGCACAGTCACTGAGCTCATACTCCTTCAGTAGGCTTTTGACATACTTCTCTTGACTGATAGAGGTTCCTTTATCAGTCTGCTTGATTTGTAGACCAAGGAAGTAAGTCAATTCTCCCATCATGCTCATTTCAAATTTCTTTGCCATTAGTTTTTCAAACTGTTTGCAAAGTTTATAATTTGTTGGGCCAAAGATGATGTCATCAACATACACTTGTACAAGTATGACATCATTATTTGTCTTGTAGATAAACAATGTGTTGTCTATCTTGCCTCTGAAAAATTTGTTTTAGATCAGGAAGGCTGAAAGAGTCTCATACCATGCCCTGGGAGCTTGTTTCAGTCCATAAAGGGCTTTGTTAAGCTTGCAGACATGGTCAGGAAACTCATGGCTTTCAAATCCAGGAGGTTGCTGAACATAAACTTCTTCTTTCAGTGAGCCATTTAAGAATGCACATTTAACATCCATTTGGTACACCTTGAAGTTCATGTAAGTAGCAAAAGCAAGGAAGATCCTGATGGCTTCCATCCTTGCTAATGGTGCAAATGTTTCTTCATAGTCAATGCCTTCTTGTTGATTATAGCCTTTGGCTACAAGTCTGGCTTTATTTTTAATGACTATGCCATTTTCATCAGATTTGTTTTTAAATAACCATTTCATGCCAATGACTGAAACATTTTTAGGACATTTGACCAAGGTCATTACCTTGTTTTTGTCAAATTGTTCCAGTTCATCATTCATGGCTTGAACCCAACTTGGATGTTTTAGTGCTTCCTTAACACTTTTGGGTTCAATTGTGGAAATGAAATCCACAAATAGGCATTCATTGGCTGAGGCTGCTCTCAGTTCAGCAGCCATGCTTCTTGTGAGCATGCCTTCAGTAGGTTCACCAATTATATTGACAAGTTCTATATCCTGAGACCTAGTCCAACTGTCCTGAGGTCTTTGAAACTGATTAGAACTTGTAGAGGCCTGATGTGTAAAACCCGCAAATTAATATAATCTGAAAAGACCAAAAATGCCCTCATAACTTAAAAAATTTAATTAAAACTTATATAACTTATAAATAAATCACAAAACCTATAAAACTAAACCGTATATGAAATAAATTATTTACGAGACACCAAATAATATTTGTACTAGCCACCAAGAATATTCATGACACATTACCTAGTTACTTGAACCAAAAACTTCATAAGTATATATCTATTTTGTTCTAAAAATAATTATGTGTAAGTAACATTTGAGGAATAAGAGAATTTATATAATTTTTGACATAGATGATTTTGGGTTGGGTTAGGCCGATCCATGCCCTCCCCTACCCTTCCAAAAACTCGGCCCAACCTCCTACAAGTTAGCTAAATCCCTTTTGACTCTCCACCAAAATACCGAACATCATAACACATCAAAGAAACCCTAAAAACCCAAAGTTTCTGCCTCTTTTTTTTCTGCTGCTGTCGAGCCACAAAAGCCCCAAAAAGGAGCCTTGATTTTGTTCCATTCTTGTGTTATTCATCACATTAAGGTAAACATGTTATACTAGTGTCAATCCATTCAAGTTTAAGCAAAAACCCTAACCATTTTCTGCCTTGTTTTTCCCTTTTCTGTCGATCGAACCAAGAAAGAAGGAGAAGAGAATTTTCGTTGGTGATTCGAGTGTAGGGTGTTCTTGGTCATTCGTGTGCTCTTCGAGGGTATTGCATCACTTACCTTGCTCAATCCTTGTTCACGTATTCATGTTCTAGTCGAATCATGGAATAAAGGAATGTCACATAAAATCATAAAACTAAAGAAACCCTAAAACCTAAAATATGGATCGACTAAACTGTTTTGGTGATGATTAATTCGATTTGAATGTGTAATAAACTGATATGAATTGACCTTAATGTGTTTTGGACTCAACCAAAGTCGTTTGGTATAAAGAACTAATGAATGGGATTAAGAAAACCCTAGTAATTACATGTTATTATAAAAACTGCTACTGACATAAAACTCTACTCGACTTTAACCAGCTGTGAATTAATGATGTGAACGTATATTTCGATGTTTCTGGAGTCTAGATTGTAGTTTAATGAAATAGCTACCTGGAGAAATTTAGTTTGTAATTTTTAGAGGCTTGTAAGGCTACTTTTTGATTTTTGGAAAATCATGTGTCCAGTCGTATTTGAAAGTCTGGGAAATCAGTCCGGGTTTTTCAATTTTAATTTCCAAACCGTGTCGAGTTAGAAAGAGCCCTTTGAACTGGGTAAACTTTGGGATGTCTATTAGTATCTGGAATTTTTATGGATTTTTTTGAATTTTTCTGAAGGGGTAAACAGGTGAAAACTTTTCGGGTGTTCCATCAGATACGATTTTAGAACAGGTTGTAAAAATGGATTTTTCTTTTGTACTTACACTAGCTAATAAAATCTGGAAAAATTAGGTAAAATACTAGGGACATTAAGGTAGCCCTGTGAATTTTTGTAGATTTTATTTCGGAGTTCTACTATGATTCTTAAATTATGTAAAACGAGTCCAGATCTTACTTAGAACCTGATAAGTGTAAGATGATGTTTAAAAAGGGTAAATTGTTTATATTCAAACATTAGAAGGTCTATATTGTTATTTTGATAATAGTAAAGGACTAGACTTGTAGAAACCTGTAACTTTACAATAATTACACCTTATGCCCTAACTTTATGATAATTGCACAATTGGTCCTTAAACTTATCCTAAATACTTAATAAACCCTTAAATGTTTAAAACTACCATAATAACCTTAATCATGTGTAAATAACCTTATGAACCTTGAACTACTAAAGTGGATAGGCAAGCTAAACATGAAGTTAAGAACCTATAGTAATTCTCTTCTACTCCTTTAGGTGTGAAGAAGGAGAGGTCCTGGTCCATTCTGTGACGTCTATTTTCTGATTCGTGTTTGCTTTTGAAATAAGGTACAGATATTCCGACCTTCTCTGTAAGGTTTCCTTTGATCTCTTTCAAGTTCTGATCTGTTTAGTCTCTGATTGGATACCTTTGCTATGATTCACTTCGTTATGACCTATGATATGAACCTAAACTGTGAAA
Organism: Artemisia tridentata subsp. tridentata; assembly: GCA_021014915.2. Classification (NCBI taxonomy): domain Eukaryota; kingdom Viridiplantae; phylum Streptophyta; class Magnoliopsida; order Asterales; family Asteraceae; genus Artemisia; species Artemisia tridentata. The sequence continues at coordinate 216,116,221 of CP139502.1, read as the reverse complement.
CCTTTTTAATGCTGACCTGGAAATGATTTGAGGAAAAGCTATTTTAAAATGATGTCTGCAAATTGTGATACAATACTCTTTTAATTGGGATTTTATTAACCCTTATAAAAACTAGTTTAAAAGACTATCTTTACGAAAAACCTTTTGAAATATCATTTTATGAAAACTACTCTGAAGGATCATTTTTATGAAAACCGTCATCTAAAAGATAGTTTTAAATGGACTCTTAATTAGAAACCTTTTTAAATGAACTGTTACCATGGAACTTTGATCTTGACCTTCTGATATTGGCCTTCTGATGTTGACCTTCTGATATTGACTTCTGATATTGAAACTTGTGATATGACCCTCTGATCTGATATGATATCTGACTCTTAGTTTGATACCCGAGCCAAAATTTGTGACCCTAGCCATGAAGGTAACATGGCCGTGTCTGTGATGCACCACTGGCATGACTAGTGTGTAGCCCTAGTGATTTGGTTACACCGTCGCTTTGATTTGGTCTGCATGTGATTGGGTAGGGGCGTATGGATGCATCCTAGATCTGTTCTGTTTAGTGGATTTAACTATATATGATATGATTTCTGTTCTGGTGACTGGTACCGTGTGCAATACATGCCTTTCACATATTTGTCTGGGAGCTGATCACTCCATTTGAAGAATGAGGACACCCCTCATATTATCTGATTATCTGAGAGGTCTCCCCTCTATATGATTATGAAGATTATGGTTACGATATGATATGATCTGTTTCTGGGCTCGTGGTGGATGACTATCCTATTCATCTTTTATATTCCTGTCTCTTTGTTTATACTTCATGTTACTTTTCCCGTGCACTATATTTCAGTTCTGTTTCATTATCATTGCTTTGTATATGTATCTGTTCACTGAGCTTTTTAAGCTCAGCCACACGTTTTCTTTTCGTGTGCGGCAGGTTATAAGCAGGACGACGGGTTTGGGTATGAGTGAAGAGACTTTTGGACTTAGAAGACTTCGATAGTTATTCTGAAGTAGAGACCATTAGAAGGATTGCTTTTGCAGACTTAGTAATTAGTTTTGTTTCATTCTTACCCTTGTAATGTTAGTATTTCAATTGTAACCTTTGAAATTTATTGTATTACTATTGAAGTATGCTTTGTTTGATCTGATATGAAACCATTAACGTAACATCTTTACCCTTGCCGGGTTGGGGTGTTACATGATGGGTAGGATCAGGATCAGACACATGATGTTCTTCAGCATCTTGAGTGTCTGAGTGGGTTGACTCATCACTGAGATTGTTTAGTGCCTGAGCACTTTGTACTGACTGAATGAATTCATCAGTATTTTGTGCTTCAATAAACTCAGTGATGGTTGGGTAAGGAAGGTTGTGGGGAATGATGTAATAGGAGATGTCAGCATTTGCATGGTACTGAGTGGAAGGACCATTATCAGTATGATGTTCATTAGGAGGGCATCTTGATGATTCATCAATACCTATCTCGTCCACTGAGTTGTTAGAGACACTGATTGCATCAGTGCTCTCATCAAAGGTAACATTAAATGTTTCCTCAGCATGCTGTCTCCTAGTGTTGAACACCCTGAAGGCTTTTAAGACTAGGGAGTATCCTAGGAAGTATCCATCATCGGCTTTGGCATCAAATTTTCCTAAGTGATCCTTGTTATTATGAATAAACATAGGACACCCAAAGACATGAAAGTAGCTGATGTCAGGGATTCTTCCCTTGAATAACTCATAAGGAGTTTTGCTATGTCTCTTGACAATGATGGATCTGTTTTGTGTGTAACAAGCAGTCTTTACTGCATCAGTCCAAAAGTGTTTGGAAAGGACTGATCCATTTAGCATTGTCGTAGCTGCTTCAATGAGTGTTCTATTTTTCCTTTCAGCCACCCCATTTTGTTCAGGTGTATAGGGTGAGGAAAAATTATGTGAAATGCCTTTCTCATCACAGAAACATTCAAGTTCATAATTTTTGAACTCTGTTCCATTATCAGTCCTAATCTGTTTGACTTTGATGTCATTCTGATTTTCAATGTTCCTGACAAAGGACATAATTATTTCAGCTGCCTGACTCTTTTTGATCAGGAAGTATACCCAAGTGTATCTTGAGTACTCATCCACAATGACCAGAGTATACTTCTCATGGTTAATAGATCTAGGACTAATTGGTCCAAATAGATCCATATGAAGAAGATGTAGGCAATTCCTGATGGAAAAGTTGGTTTTGGTTTTAAAGGATGCTCTGTGATGTTTACCTTTTTCACAAGCTGAGCATGGTTTTTCCTTTGAAAACACAAGAGATGGTAAGCCAAGGACCTTGTTTTGTTTTACAAGGTTGTTTATGTTTTTGAATTTCAGGTGGGAAAGTCTCTTATGCCAAAGCCAGTTGAGAGTATCAGTGGCCTTGGTAAAGAGACAAGTTTTATTCTGAGTCAGACTGGACATGTCTAACACACAAACATCATGTCTTCTTGGAGCAATAAGGACAACTTCCTTATTAGCATTGAAGATGATTCCTTGCTTATCATCAAACTGAACTATGTATTTTGCATCACATAGTTGACTGACACTTATCAAATTGTATTTTAGACCATTTACATAAGCTATCCTAGTAAAAACTATACCATTGCAGTTTACTGAACCATAACCTTCAGTGAGACATGATGAGTTATCAGCAAATATCACTTTGGGTCCTGATTCATCCACATACTTGTGCATATACTCCTTCACACCAGTCATGCTCCTTGAACATCCACTATCAAGATGCCAAACAGGATCCCTGGCATGTTTCTGCACAAATAGTAAACTGGGTCAGTTCTTTCTAAGACTCCACTTCTTGGAGGGTTTAGCTTTGAGGGTCTTATTAACATTTTCAAGTGATTTATGGTCAGTGGTGGAGTGGACTGAGCTACCACATATTATGCATTTGATTGCTGATGTAGACTCAGTGGACTGAGAGGCTGACTTTGTCATACCTCTACTTCCCTGAATGGCCTTACCACGTCCTGAGGTGTTATGAGTGGAACTTCCACTATTTTCACAACAATTGTCAATTTGACAATCCTTAGGATGGTGGTCATTGAACCCACAGTAAGGGCAAGGTGCAAAAGGCTTTGCCTTTTGTTTCTGTTTCTGTTTAGAATCAGAAGGATAGTTTAAAGATTGAGCTTTAAGACTTGCCATGTTTGATGTGACTGAATGTGTTTTGTGATCAGAGGTCCTGTGATCATCCTTTTTGCAAACCATGCAATAAAGAATTCTATAGCAATCATCAGTGATATGATTGGTATAGTTACATAATTCACATCTCTTCAGGGGTTTTGTGGGTTTGGGTTTGGTCTTTGAGGAAGCTGGTTTTTGTTCCTTCTTGGATTGAGAAGGTTTCTCAGAAGATGAAATCTTCTCTCCCAGCTTCCTGACCATTTCAGCCAACTGATCAAATTTTGAATCAGGGCTTTGGGTTGTTACTTCAGAAGGGACTGAAGTTGATGAGTCATCAGTATTTACTGAGACTTCAAGGGTTGGTATCTTCAGGATGGTTGTTCCCTTTCCTGATCTCTCCTTTGGAGAGTGTGGTGAGAAGACCATTGGTGGGAGGCCTAAGTTTGGTGCAGCACCCTGAAGGGTATTCAGTGGAGGAAGTGGTGGGTATGATTCTGATTCAGACTCATTCACAGACTCAGTATTACTGAGTTGTTCAGTGAGTTCAAGCTTACTGAGTTGTTCAGTAAGTCCAAGCATATTTTTCAAGGCCTGACTTTCAGGAAGCAAGATCTTTCCAGTCTCAAAGTTTGGTAACTTACTGACTGGGTTGTCCCTGACAATTCAATCATTAGACTTGGGAAGCATTTCTTGCTCAAAAGATATGCCAGCTGGAACAAAGGTTAATTCACTGTGACTCACATTGGGATCAACCATAAGAGGGTCAATTCCAATGGTTTTCTGAGAGCTTAATCCCACCGTGTCAAAAACCTTGGGGTTCGTCTTGGTCCAGCTTTGGATGACAGCTTTTTCTTTGTTAAGTTCAGTTTGTAGGGCTTGGTTTTGTTTCAAAACTTCAGTGTTCTGAATTTGTAGAGTTATTGTTTCTAGTTTGGCTTGCTTTAGTACAAGCAGTTCATCTCTACATTTATTCAATTCTGACACTATGTTGTTATATTTTGAACACATGTTAAGCCTTTGTTCCTCAACAAATTTAAGATCTACACAAATATAATTCATGTAAGACTGCCAATCAGAATCACCATCCATAGAAAGTAAAGTGTTTACCTTCTTCATGGTGATGTTTACCCGCTCTCCATTCCTTGCATGGCTTTTCCCAACAGCCACCTGGTTACCTTCAGAGAGTGCCATCAGTGCACTCACTCTAATTTTCTCATCTGAGGAGACCTCTTCATCATCCCAGTCATAAGCTTCAGCTACTAAAACCTTATTCTTTGCCTGAACAGGTTTGGGTGTTTGAGCAGCCTGAGACATTGAGGGATTAGTTTCAAGAATTGCAAGTTTAGCCTTGGCTTTCCTATATTTTGCTTCAAAGTCCTTTTGACCCTTGTTTTGAAATTGTTGGGTCGACTGAAACATTTTAGGTTGAAACTTGCTAGTTCCTGAGGAACTATTTCCTAAAAATTTGTAAGAGGGTTCTGAGGTTGTTTTAGAATAACAGTCCCTAGCAAAATGACCCTTTTTACCACAATTAAAGCATTCAGTGGTTTCATTTGCTTTTCCTTTTGAAAAATTGGACTGGTTTCTTTTGATGAAACGTTTTGAACTAGCAAGAAGTGCCCTTTCTTGGAATTCCAAGTTTAGATCTTTTAGGTACTCATCACTAGTTCTTTAATCAATTTCATCCTCAGACTCCTCTTGAAAGTCCTGCACAACACCATTAGTATAAAAAGCAGTTGATATGGGTGTGGAGGTTAAGGCCTTTTTGGACTCAAGAGCTTTTGAGTCAGGATATCTCCTTGAGATCAAGTTGTCCTCATAGACAAATTTCCCATAGATTTCAGGGAGCTCAAGGGTCTGAATGTGATTAGCATTCCTCAGGCCTTGTGAGAAGTCTATCCACTTCTCAGGGAGACTATTGACAAAGCCAACATTTGTCTCATGCTTAGATAATACTACACCATCATTTGATAGTTCGTTTATCAAAGTCTTGTATCTGGTATAAGTCTGAGAGAGACTTTCAGAGTCTTTTGCCCTGAAAGTATTATACTCAAGTTTTAGGTCCATGACCCTGTTTTCCTTGGTATCTGAGGGGCCCTCAAAGCTATTAACCAAGTCATCCCAAGTTTGCTTGGCTGTTAAACAGTTGATGACTGATTCCATTATATCGTCAGGAAGACAAGATATAAGGATGCTTTTAAGGCGTTGGTCTTGATTGACCACCCTCCTCTCATCAATGGTCCATTGTGCCTCAGGCTTGTTTAGCCCTGCAGCAGTCTTAGGGACAAATGGGCCATCCCTGATACAGGAGATGTAGTAAGGTTCCATACCAGTTAAATAGCAAATCATACAATTTTTCCATATGCTAAACTTTCCAGCTTCTAGTCTGGGTGCAACAGCAGAATAGCTGCCACCCTTTTTATCGACCAGCTGGGGTACATTAATATCAGTCATAGTAGGATCTTGGTTTTAAAAACCTTGAGCACTCTTGGTTAGTTTTGAAAGATTTTATAAACCAGAGGCTCTGATACCACTTGTTGTTCCCTTAACACTCTTAGAATTAACTAGAAAGTTAATCTATTCGTGTTTATGACTAATACAATGTTATGATTAATTCTAACAGATTAATGAAACGTAAAAGTAAAAACACATAAATATTTTTCAACGTTTAAATTCTTATTAGAAATGAATCAAAGAATCTATTACCCAAGTGTTTTGCGGAACAAACACTTGGGATTGAATAGAAAAGGTATGGTGGTGTCTCCTATCTAAACTCAAGCTTTGCTTTGAGTGGTAACAATTCGACCCACTGAGCTATCTCAGGGATACGTTACTCTTTGTAGGAGAGAAGTTGCTTTGCAAAAGTCTAAGCTTTCAATGTATAAAACACACTCAACTTCTCTCCCATCTGAACCTATTTATACACAAGTATAAAGAGTAAAAGTGATTAAAAATAATACAAGTTGTTGAAGCAAGCGTGTCTGACAATTACAATAGTAATTGTCATTTCCAAGAACCAATAGGAATGAGCTAAAAGTCTTTAGGAGTGGTTGGTCTGACACTCCATGATTTTTAGCCGTCTTAGGGAAGGTTTCTTCCTGACAAGATAAGATTTGATCTTATCTTAAACCCTTCCCAGATCTTCCCGCCTTACTTTCAGGCTTTAGGTTCTTCAGTACACGCCTTCATTTATTAATCACAATTGTTGTTGAGGAGACTGGGGTTCAGTGAGTTCTTGTCCAACACTCACTGAACCATCATCTTCTTCTTTGGCTTAAGTCCTACTCAGGGAGTACCGCCTTCCTGAGTAGTGAATCCTTCTTCTTGAATTCGCCTTAAGCATCCTGAAGATGACTCACTGAGAGACTGTTCTCTCAGTGACTTGAATTGTTCTCGGTTTAAGTTAACACTTAGTTAATTTGTGTTCAAATCTTGTTTTAAGTATTCTTGGGTATTGACGGAGCCAACAGTGACTCCTCCATCCGGGTTGGTAGATCCAACTGGTCAAACGGATGCATTTCATTTAATATCAGAATTAGAGTTGCTTGGCAAACACTATGTTGGGGCATTCATTTTCAGTCTAGCTTCGGGGTCACGAGCTTAAGTGCCAATGCATCATTTTTATTATGGCATTCTTGTCATTTCACTTTATGCTTGTGGTTATCGTACAGAACATTTACATAAACCTATGATTCTCACCAACATTATTGTTGACCGTTTTAGCAATATATTTTCAGGTAATTAAGGCATTTACATTATGGCCTGCATGAGGACCTATCATAGAGTCGTGGCGACGACGCGTCTCACTTGTATTTTTATGCACTCAACTATCGTTTGGTTTATAACAAATTTATTTCCGCAACTTGACAAATCTTTTGGGACCTATCTTTTGTAAACTCTGAATTTTTTATGAAATCAAACGATGTACTTTTAAAACGACACTTTAGGTCGTTCAATATAACTATAACTGTGATGCTATGGTAGTCACGCCCCAGGTATTCCGTTCCGCTGCAAATCAGGTATTTGGGGGTGTGACACTTGTTGATATTCCCATTACTGAAATGGCAGATACTCGAACTATGTCGGAGTTGCTCCAAGCACCCACTGAGGGTTACGGAGATGCAATTGTTTTACCACCAATTTTATCTGAGAATTTTGAGCTTAAAACTCGTTTAATTCAACTAATAACGTCAAATCAATTTCATGGTTTCGAGAGGGACGATCCCCACGCCCACATCCGATCGTTTAACAAGTTGACTTCAACTATGAAATATCGGGATGTCCCTCATAGCGCGATCAAGTTGATTTTATTTCCATTCTCTCTTGAGGGGGCAACCCGGATTTGGCTTGAAAAAGAACCCCCTCGGTCAATTACAACTTGGGAAGACCTCGTCTACAAATTCGTGAATCATTTCTTTCCTCCTTCCAAAACGACTAATCTTAAGAATGATATCACAAATTTTCAGCAACGTTTTGACGAAAATTTTGGTGAGGCATGGGAACGATTCAAGGATCTCCTACGAAAATGCCCACATCACGGTTTCTCTGAATTGCACCAAATTGACATGTTCTACAATGCTTTAACGCAAACCGATCAAGAATAGCTAAATGCAGCCGTCGGTGGCAATATCTTGAATCGAACTCCAAGAGATATTTTGACTATCATCGAGAACAAATCAAAAGTTCCTACTTCACGAAACAAACCGGTTGTTTCAAAAGTGAGTACCAATATTTCTAGCATGGATGCTAAGATCGATAAACTCACGGATGCTATCCAAGCTTTGATTCTATCTAATCAAAAGAACCTTTCTACCCCACAAACTTCTCCACCCGCTCAAGTCAAAGCGATGGAAGAAACTTGTGTCACTTGTGGTGGTCCTCATGCTTACTACAATTATACTGCCACCGATGGCCGTCCTTTTGAAATTAATGTCGTAGCCGGGTCTTACAACCAAGGAGGTAACCAATACCATCATCAAGTTGACCCTAGCTATCGTACTAGCAATCAAATGGGACCACCCGGATTTTCTCAATCTAACAACCAAAATAGGTTCAATCAAAATCAAGGAAGAGGGTAAAATGTGCAAAACCAATTTCAAGCCTCGATCAATCAATACCCGACCGAAGGGGTCAATTTCAATCAAGGGTATCAAGCTCCTAATTACCAATCCCCGATTGTTCCCTCCAATGAACTTACAAATTATATTAAGACAAATGAGGCTAACATGACACTACAAAAAAAAGGCTTTCAGAGACTGAAAAATCAGTCTCCGATACACCATGATCAGTTACGGATGGTCTATCAAGGACTGATTTTGCTAGTCACTAATCAGTGATAGAAGCTTAGTTACGGAAAGTGACGTTATCAACTGAAATTCAGTCCTTGTTGTATCGAACCAACGAGGACCAGAGATCAGTCACCAAAATAAAAAAGTCAGTCCTTATTTCTATGGGTTGGTATCATGTTATTTCAGTCCCCAATGCATATTATCGGCGACTGAAAAGTCAGTCGCCAATACTATGTTTGATCAGTTACTAACACATGGATTTAGGGACTGAAAATTAGTCCATAAACATTGTTTATAGTCCCTAATACGTTTCGTTGTTTTGTAGATCACCGTACCAAATCAGTCTCTAATAATAGGATTTAAAAACTGATTAGTCTCCGATGAAAGGCTTTAAAGACTGATTGTTAGTCACAGAATACTAACGATTTTAGTCTATGATTTGCTACTTTTGGTGACTGAAAATTAGTTTCAAATCATCACCAAATCATTCTCTGTTAAAAGGCTTTGGTAACTGATAATTAGTCCCAAAAACTAGGCAATTTTAGTCCTTAATTTTATCTTTTTAGAGACTGAAATTTTGTTTTAAATCAGTCTACAATAAAAGGATTTAAAGACTAATTAATAGTCTCAGAATTCGGACGATTTCAGTCCATATTAAAAAGTACACCGATGAACCGAAACAATTTTATTTACGCCAAACCCAAACAGTGTTTAAAAACCTTAACATTTTATATAGACGCCAACAAGCACAACAATCCGAAAGAAAATTGCGTGTTTATACAAAACAACATAGATAAAAATGTTATACATTACAACTATGTGAACAACATCGTCATGAAGAGGAGCAATATCATCCTTGTAAATCCCAACAGCAACCCTCATTAGCATATGCTGAGGCCTTTCAACAACCTTCCCTTCAATCTTCAAGAGACAAGATCTCTCAAGGGTTTTAAATCCAAAATAATCATAGTCAAAGTCCCGATCATAGATAATCTCACTGTCCAGTCTAGCAGCATGCTGAAACATACAAGTCATACACAGTTACTACCTTTAGTAGATATATCTTCAAGTCACAAGTTGGTGTGAAATTTTATAGATAAAAAAACTAGCAAACAGAGCAAATTATTCAAAATGTGATTCATTCACTACAACAAAACAAATAATTCCTCATAAATCTTATACTGGGGTTACAAACATAAATCACCTTCATAATAATTTCATAAACATCAGAGCAGCCTTCTGCCCAGATCTCTCACTGACATGGTTGTACATGTATTTTATTCTGCAATAAAAATTAAAAACGGAAGTTAACTTTAAGTTACAACTCAAAATAGTGTATCAAGTTTGAAAGCAACTATGCCTTTATATGTTTGCAACTCATAATTGTTATATAAAGAATAATCAAATGTGCTTTTGAACACTGCCTTTAGACTTGCTGTGTAGCATCACAACAACATGATCAATTCACAAAATGTCTAAAATGTCCAATATCCAAATTATCCAAGTCATAATCCGTTATTGAATTGCCCATTAAATATTTATATTGTCCAAGTTTAAGTATAATCCCAAGTGACCATCCACGAGTAACCAAACGTACCAAGAACCCCGATGTCAAAAAAAAAAAAAAAAAAAAAAAAAAAAAAAAAAAAAAAAAAAAAAAAGAAAAAAAACACGACACCCTCTATCAACACCAATAAACTCGGCCCAAAATTAAACAACACAACCAAAAATTACAAATGCCCCTTCGGTGGTTTGTCATTAACTGCTACAAAACAACACACCCCTCGTTTTATTTAAACATAATTTTAAGGAACCACTACAACTTAATTAGAATTTATATTAGAGGGCAATTATATATCCACTGATGACCATTATAACTCAATACTCAAGTCTAAAATAGACTTTCAGTCAATACTACTGACTTAAAACATTAAATATTAACACTAATTTAAGTTGAATGAAAACATTGGAATAAAAGGAAGATACCATATGATTGGTATGCTATTCCCAACAACACAAAACGAAAGTTGCAAATTACCAGTTCAATTTGTAAACCGAACCCAAAAATAAGCACAACACAGAAAAGCATTTCATTTTTTTTGTCAACTCTAAAAATAAGCCGCAAAGATAAACGAAGAAAACTCAAAACACACCTGAAATAAGCAAATCCAATGCAAATAGAACCCGAACCCATACGGGTTCTCATGGCGACCCGCGAAAACACCCACCAACAACACGTTGTTTATTTATTTTTTATCCACATGAAGAAATATTACTTTTAATCTAAACATTTTAATCCGTTTTAATCCACGAAATCTTTTGTAATAAATTGTTTTTCATTCGAATCAAATAACGAAAAAGATGACGGATAGATTTTTGATGTTTTATGAACATACCACAAGAAAAGAGAGACGGTAGAGATGGGTGAGACGAAGTAATAACCCAAACCACGATAAAAAAATCCAAATGAACCCTTTACAGCCTTCGATCTATCCGTTTCTTGACTCAAAAGTGATAGGAGGTGGCGGCGTTGATGGTGGTCGGCGGCGGCAGTCGATGGTTGTGGCGGCTGGGAAGAGAATGGAGGAGGGAGAGAGTGTTTTAGGGTTTGACTTATGATACCAAAATGAAAAGTTGAAACCCTACTTGTTTTATAATTGCATATGAAAAGTTTTTAGAAAATGTGGCAAGTGATGGGAAGTAGAGGGGCGCGAGGGTAATATCAACATAGGGACCGATCTTGTAACTTTTCTGTTTCTGTGAGTCGGGACTCGTTTAGTGTACTAAAAGTACTCGTATGACGTTCTAAGTTGCGCTAATATTTTTAGAATTGTTTTTCCATTAAAAATGACTATAAATATGTCCATGTTTGTTTAACGCGTCGGAAATCAACATTTCTCGTATTATAAGATTTAGACTCGTGTCGATTCGTGTTGTGCTCTACTTTCACGTTTCACAAGAAATTCTTATACTCTCAGTTCAAATGATGTCAAAAAGCTCTAAAATGTATAATAGGCAATAATAAATGAAACTTAACATTAAAATAATTTTGGAAAAATCATCATTTGCCACAACTGGTTTCGAGTCTTATAAATAAGTATTGCCCTAAAAATGCCGGTTGCTACAAAATGTACCAAAATTAAAATTATAATTGAACAAAAACTATAAAAACCAAAATTCAAAAAAAATACATTTAATATAATCATACAAAAAAAGAAAAACAGTGATGCGTGTGTGTTGATATTAAACGGATGAGTCGATATTATATCGTTATACATGACTTGAATATACATAAATGTAAAATTATTTTTAAAAGGATAAATTATCGTTATATATGAGATGTTAAACGAATGAGTCGAGATGATATGGTTATACATGAGATGTTAAACGAATGAGTCGAGAGGATATGGTTATACATGAGATGTAAAACGAATGAGTCGACATGATATCGTTATACATGTGATGTTAAACGAACGAGTCGTGAAGTTATCGTTATAAATGAGATGTTAAACGAATGAGTCTAGATGATATCGTTATACATGAGATGTTAAACGAACGAGTCGAGATGATATTGTTATACATGAGATGTTAAACGAACGAGTCGAGATGATACCGTTATAAATGAGATGTTAAACGAATGAGTCAAGATGATATCGTTATATATGAGATGTTAAACGAATGAGTCGAGATGATATCGTTATAAATGAGATGTTAAACGAATGAGTCGACATGATATCGTTATACATGAGATGTTAAACGAACGAGTCGAGATGATATCGTTATAAATGAGATGTTAAACGAAAGAGTCCAGATGATATCGTTATACATGAGATGTTAAACGAACGAGTCGAGATGATATCGTTATAAATGAGATGTTAAACGAATGAGTCGACATGATATCGTTATACATGAGATGTTAAACGAACGAGTCGAGATGATATCATTATATGAGTAAATTGCAAAAATCGTCCCTTAAGTTTGGCCAAATTGCATGTTTCGTCCCTGAAGTTTGAAAAGTGCAAGAATCGTCCTTGTGGGAAACTTTTGGGGCGAATATAGTCCCTGGCCAAGTTCAAATGACACAAATACCCCTGTCTTTTTCTTTTTTAATATTCATTTTCAGTTTCTTACATAAATGGTCCTTGTGTTGCGCAAAGCTTTACAAATTTAGTCCTTTTTTTACACAAATGGTCCTTCTTATACAAAATCGTCCTTGTGTTGCGCAAGGTTTACACAAATGGTCATTGAGTCCGTTTTTCTTCCGTTTTTTACGTTTTCGTCCGTTTTTCTTACCTTTTTTTTTCCGTTTTTGTCCGTTTTTTATCCGTTTTTCTTACGTTTTTGTCCGTTTTCCTTACGTTTTTTTTACGTTTTATCCGTTTTCGTCCGTTTTTTCTTACGTTTTTTTTTCCGTTTTTGTCAGTTTTTCTTACGTTTTTACGTTTTTGTCCGTTTTTATTACGTATTTTTCCGTTTTTGTCCGTTTTTCTTACATTTTTGTCCATATTTTTACGTTTTTTACGTTTTCGTCCGTTTTTATACGTTTTCGCCCGTTTTCATACGTTTTTATACGTTTTCGTCCGTTTTTCTTTAGTTTTGGTCCTTTTTATCCGTTTTTGTCCATTTTTCTTACAATTTTACACGTTTTCACCCGTTTTCTTGCGCTTTTTTTCCGTTTTCATAACTTTTGTCCCTTTTTTTGTCCGATTTTACTCTTTTTTTTTCCGAATTTTTTAAAAAAATAAATAAAATAAAAAATAAAATAAAATATTTGTCTGAATTTTTAGTCCGATTTTCTTTTTCTTTTTTGTCCGAATTTTTTTAAAAAATAAAAATAATAAAAAAAACATCAAAATTTTTGTCCGAATTTTGAGTTTTTTTATTTTATTTATTTTTTTCAAAAAATTTGGTAAAGAAAAATAAATAAATAATCGGACAAAAAAAATTCGGAAAAAAATTTTGAATTTTTTTTTTTTTTTTTTTTAAATTCGGACTAAAAAGAAAAAAAAATCGGACAAAAACTTTGATTTTTTTTTAAATCGGACAAAAAAGAAAAAAAATGGGACAAAAATTAGAATTTTTTTATTTTTTTTTATTTTTAAAAAAAATCGGACAAAAATTTTTAATTTTATTATTTTTTTTATTTTTTAAAAAATTCGGACAAAAAAAAATGGACAAAAAATTCGGAGAAATATTTTGATTTTTTTTGTTTTTTATTTTGTTTTTTTTTTAAAAAAATTCGTACAAAAAATAATAAAATCGGACAAAAAAAAAAGGACAAAAACTTATGAAAAAGTTAAAAAAGCGCAAGAAAAGGGCGAAAACGTATAAAAAAGGATAAAGTTGTAAGAAAAATGGACAAAAACGGATAAAAAGGACCAAAACTAAAGAAAAACGGACGAAAACGTATAAAAACGAACGAAAACGTAAAAAAACGTAAAAAAGGGACAAAAACGTAAGAAAAAAACGGATAAAAACGGAAAAAAACGGAAAAATACGTAAGAAAAACGGACAAAAAACGTAAAAAACGTAAGAAAAACGGACAAAAACGGAAAAAATGTAAGAAAAACGGACGAAAACATAAAAAACGTAAGGAAAACGGGCAAAAACGTAAGAAAAACGGACAAAAACGGATAAAAAACGGACAAAAACGGAAAAAAAAAAAACGTAAGAAAAACGTACGAAAACGTAAAAAATGGAAGAAAAACGGACTCAAGGACCATTTGTGTAAACCTTGCGCAACACAAGGACGATTTTTTGTAAGAAGGACCATTTGTGTAAAAAAAGGACTAAATTTGTAAAGCCTTGCGCAACACAAGGACCATTTATGTATGAAACTGAAAATGAATATTAGAAAAGAAAAAGACAGGGGTATTTGTGTCATTTGAACTTGGCCAGGGACTATATTCGCCCCAAAAGTTTCCCACAGGGACGATTCTTGCACTTTCCAAACTTCAGGGACGAAACATGCAATTTGGCCAAACTTTAGGGACGATTTTTGCAATTTACTATATATATATATATATATATATATATATATATATATTATATATATATATATATATATATATATATATATATATATATATATATATATATATATATATATATATATATATATATATATATATATATATGCGCATGACGTCATTAATTGTCAGATTGCCCAGTAATGCCATGTCATAATTCCACCTAAGCACAATTTGTTTAAAATTTTCGATTTCTTGCCACATAAGCATTATTTATTTTTTTAAAAATTTCGGATTTGCCACATAAGCTTATTGATTTTAGTAGAAAATTCGGATTTGCCACGTAAGCATCATAGATTTTGCTAGAAATTTCGCATTTAAAAATTTAATTAAAGTTGGCCTTTGCAAGAATTGAACCCTGGCTATTTGATCCACATACGAATACTTCAACCAATGGACCAAGCATTTTTTTGTGATCTACATAAGAAAATATTTATGTCATGCTTAAAAAAATGATGTTGCTAAGCTATAATTATGGAATAGATTAGTATATGCTTTCTTATACATATAATATACCCGAACCCTAAAAGCATATACGTAAAAAAATCTGCACTTCATTCATAATATATTTTTTCTCAAAAACCCTAATATCCTTTTTTTTTCCTCATTCTCTTCTAATGTTCGGTTTAATTTTTGTGTTTTCTTCATCACAGGTTTGCAACCATGAACGTTTCACATGCAGTGTAATGTTTCTTTGATCTATTACTTAAAATTATGCATTCTTCTAATTAATAACAACTCTTATGTTTTTATAAAAGTTGTGTTGTGGTTAACAAAAAATATGTTCTCGTGATCTCCTTCAAATAGCATTGCACTGATTTATATTGTTTATTTTTTGAACAGGTTTATATTGTTTCTAACATAATATTTTTGGTTCACATATGTGTTTGTAGATCACAGCATGGTGTTGCTACCAATGTTCCAACCGCAGATGCTAATAAACATGATTCTTGGACTGATGAGATGATACAAAATATACTCGATGAAGTAGTTACTGTTGCAACGGAATTAAGAGGAATAAACCCTTCAGCGTCTGGCAATGATGATCGCCCTCCAGTGACTTTCTTAAAGGGTGATGGTGGAGTATTCGTTCAACAGAATCAAGAGCAAGATATTGAATTGAAAACGGACTCTGAAATTAAGGAAACAATTGCCAGGCTTAAAAGGAACAAGGGAAAATTTGGTCATAAGCCGCATGATAAGGGTGAAAAAATTAAGGAATCAATCCGAAGATATGAACATGAACTCCAACGTAGAAACAAGGTTTCAATTCTTTCGTTTTCTTATTTATATTTAAAGTTTGTGTTTCTGTTCCAAATTGGGAGGAGCATTCATCACCTCTATCCATGAAAACCCATTTATCCTGGAAATATTAAGGAAATGATTTGTATTGACAAACTTGGTTGTAACTATACGTGGCACACTGGCATGTATGAGTGGGTCCGGTAACAGGTCATTTAGAAAAAGAAGCGTATTATGGGTCAAAGATAAAACTATCATATGTTCTTGATTTAAGTACATTTCTCTGTCAAATGTTTGTTAAATTTATTTACCTGTAGATAGGCAACTATGTGTAAGAGAATAGATAAACTTACCATTTAAACTACAAAATGCTTGAACCTATATATAGAAAAATGTGAATTACAAAATGATATTGTACGTATGTAAAGACTCTGACACATGGTGTGTTTGCATAACTCTATTAAAAAAGCATAGCCAAACACCCCATTAAGTTTTGAAAGACATATATTGATCATGTGAGATTTACAAAATCAATGAAATTAAAGCTTGCATTGTTTTAGTAGACATTATAATTATATATACACTATCAGTTATAAGCAAGATTTACCATTTTTGTCAGCAATGTAATGACCCCAGCTTTTCATTTAAACTCATTTGTTGTATCCATGATTGTATCTTTCATTCTTTTTAAGCTGTTCAATTTATACAGGTCCATTTTGCTGCCACTAAAGATAGTCTCTCTCGGCACTTCAACAAGTTTGGTGATGTACTAAAAGTGGTCATAGTAACTGAGGCAGCGACTGGGCAGCCAAAAGGGTTCGGTTTTTTACTTTTTATTTTCTTGCTTTAGAAAACATAATGAATGTGGTTTTAAATTTCTCGATCCGTGAGTCTTTTCATCATCTTTTTTAGTATCTTAAATTTTGTAAACTTCATGGGTATTTTGATTTAATTAGGGTCTAGGGTTCACTGTATACGGAATGTATAAAACAAAAGGCAATAAAAATTGGTGACTATCAAGAGTTTCGGAACTTCCATTCTAAACTGATTTGTAAGTTTGTGACTAAAATCAAGAGTTCAGGAACTTGCATTCTAAACTGATTTGTAAGTTTATTAAGTCAACTTATATATGAATAAGGTGTGTATTCTGGAATGGACAATTCTGTATCATACAGTTTACAATGACTTATAATCTTATATGCTTACTGATGGTTAACACCCCGACCCGACAAGGGTAAAGATATCACAATAATGGATTCACATCAGATCAAAACAAAGCATACATCTTCAGTAATACAAAAATCTCAAAGGATTACAAATGAAATACTGAATCTACAAGGTTACAAATGAGAACTTCCAAAAACACTAATTCTAAAATATATTATCTTTTTCTCAACTCTAATCCAGAATAGCTATCCAATCTTCTAAGTCCAAGGTACACTCTCCACTCATTCCCAGCTTTCCTACTGAAACCTGCCGCAGGAAAAGAAATGCGGCTGAGCTACGAGAGCTCAGTGAACAGATATAACGATAACCAAAAGCAGTAACAGATAGCAGCACAAAGAAAACCAAGAATACCGACCATACCGGTACAAAGTCAAAGCGAAAGGAGTAATGAACGGAATAAGGACAAAAGAAAAGAAATAAGGAAAAGGAAACAATAAAGTTATAGAATAAGGGAAAAAACAGAAATCTGTCACGAGCCCAGATAACAGATAATACCATAGCATACCAATATAATAAAACAAACCTGTGTAGAGTGATCAGCTCTCAGACAATGTGAAAGACGTGTATCGCACACACCATCAGTCACTAGATATAATAACAGTAAACATATAACATAAACAGAGAACATATCAAATCTAGGATGCACCCATACGCCCCCGCAGACAAATCATAATCATAATCATAGTGGCCATAGCAGATAATAAATAAGGGACGGAACAGGTCATCACTCTCCTGCCCTAGAGTCATGTCAAAGGTGCGTCAATGACATGGACATGAAACCCTCATGCCTAGTGATTGGCTCGGACATCAGACTGTAGGTCAAAGGTCAGATGTACTATCAAAATAATCAAAAGTTATATCTTAAGGGTACATGACAAAAGGTTCATGTCAAACAGTTTAGAAATAAATGTCAAAGGTTCAAATCAAAGTTTATCAGATTAAGTTTTATATCAAAGTTTAAGTTCAGATTAAAAGGATTATATCAAATGGTTCAGAAGATTATACCAAAGGTTCATAATTAAGAGTTCATTGCAAAAGTTCATTTTAGAAATTCCTTTCAAAAGTTCATTGAAAGCATTCCTTTAATAACGGTTTTCAATAAAATGATCCTTCAGAATAGTTTTCATAAAATAATCTTTCAAAACGGTTTTTCATAAAAACATTCTTTAAAACTAGTTTTCACAAAAGTTAACAACTGTCATATAAAATAGTATCATATCACCATTCATAATCATTCTTTTAAAATAACTGATTTTTCTCAAAACATTTCCAGGTCATAATTAAAAGATTTTCGCATAACAGATTTTTATATCAGGGGTCGTAACAACAGGGAATCATGAAAAAGGTTCAAAGCAAAGAGGATTATAATAATGACATCAACTCAGAAGTAAAACAGATCAGAACACGAAAGAGATCATCGAAGGTTCACAAAACAAAGAGATCACATGAAAGGTTCACAAACAGAAGGGAACATAGCAATGGTATAGGGAATCCTAATAAGGAAAATGAAAAACTGAAAGAAAAGGGAATGAAAAACCCTTACTGAAAAAAAGGGCAGAATATCTGTACCTTATTAGCAAAGCAAAATAAGCAAGACAAACACGGAACAGAATCAGGGCTCCTCCTTCTTTACACTTAAAGGAGTAGAAGACGGAATTATAAAGGATTCTAACTCAGATTACTATTTTTAGTTTACCGTTCCATTTTAAGTAACTTTCTATTTTTAGTAGCTTTCCAGATTTAGTAACTTCTATAATTAACAGATTTCCATACCTAGCAAGATATTAACATTATAGATTAGGTTAAGTCCTTATTTAAGGATTATTATGGAAATAAGGTACATTTTAGCAAGTTACAAAAGTCTAGGGTTAATTATGACATGTTTTCATCGTTTATGGTTTTAATTGTAAATTCATCAAATTCAAAGGTCTAACATGAAAATACTTTAAGTTACTGATTAAATACCCATGTTATTCAGAATAACACTTTAATCCCTTAAGATTCACAATTTACAGTTTACACCCCTCTAGTTTCATTAATTACAAAACAAACCCTATATTTACATAATTCATAAATTAAATCCCTATCATGTTTATATTTACACATCAAGCATTTTATTTTCCAAAATTACAGAATATACCCTCAGAATTATATGTGGTATGAATCAGACCCATCAAGTTTCAGAATTTACAGATTTAGTCCCTTAACTTTATAAAACTTATAATTTAAACCATAATTTACTTATAATTACATATCAAGCCCATAATTACTCAAATTTACACATTACACCCTTAATAACATTATTTACACAGAATAACTTCAAGTTTCCAGAATTTACACTTTTCGTCCCTCTATTTTAATTTAAATACAATTCGAACCATATAAATACAATTAAATTCTTTTCTTGCAATATTTACACTTAGGACCCTCATGTTATATTTTTCCTACATTCCCACAGACTTATATAACATTAAAAAAATATCCTACAAGTTTCAAGGTTGGCAAAACACACCCCTATGATTTTAACACTAATCGTATTTACTTTTTAAATCCCAAATGCAAACCCTAATTCATCAAATCATTACACCATCATTATAAAATCATTAATATGCATTTATTAATCAGATTTCATCATTTAAAACCAAACCCTAAATTGATACTAGGGTTTTTATAATTTTTCTTGATTTTTCCTTAATATCCGATTACAAAATAATTCAAGATCAATTAATCTAAGCTTCAACAATTCACAAGGCTATTTTTCCAGACCTTTATATTCATCATAGAACACGCAAAAATTATGAACACACTCCAGAAAATTCGTATAATCATATTTGAGACTTAAGTGTGTTTTAGCTATTTAAATTTCGTATGCTTGATTTAGCTTGCATGATTCATGTTTATCATTTTTTATGAGTTATATACGACCTGAGTAACACCAGAAAAATACTAACATGAATTTTGAATGCAAGAATTAGTCTTGGTAAATTATTACCTCTCGGATGGGATAATTCGACAAGAAAAAGGAACTAGCGATCAACCTAGCTTCTTGTGAGCAAACACCTATTTTTCCTAGCTTGATTTGATCTTGAAGAACACCAGAAAAATGCTAGATTACTTCCAGAAATTCGGATGGAGGTGGGATCGATTTTAGTTTGTCGAGTTTAGGGTTTTTTTTCGGTTAGGGTTTTTAGGAAATAAATGGATTTGGTTAAACAAATAGATATAGGCCGAGAGATGAGGAGGGGGAAGGCCTTAGGAGTCGGTCATAATCAGATAAAAATCAAAAGATTTGATTTGATCCGATTTTCCTAATTAAATTTGATATTATCCTTATTATATAAAGTTTAAAATATAAAATAAATAATTAAATTAATTATTTTTGGTTTGTAATAAATTTTTGGGACATGTACAAATGTTAGATGTTGTCTCAGTATTATTTTACTTCATATGTAACTCATTGCCAGAAGTTTGGAATTAATTTGGTACTTTATATGTGATTTAATTAAAATTTAAAATTTCAGGGGTATTTTGGTCATTTTACAGGTTATCTGAATTTCAGGTATTACACTTACTGATGGTTAAAAAAATCAAGTTTCATGATTAATGTCATTTTCCATCTTTTTCTAAACACAATGTGCTAAAAGACTATAGAATATTTAGGTTCTTGAAAGTAGAGATAGATTTGTTTCCAATACGTGTATGAAGTTAAGGAAAATACTACCAGTCATGATCAAGATGCAACCCAACATTTAACAGAAGAACCGAAAATCACCAATGAGCTTATTGGCTATGGCAGTAAGAAGGTAATTCATCATATTTGACTCTTTTATAGCGTGCCTCATGATATAAGCAGATTCATCTTATATTGTTTCTTTTATCAATTTTGTGTCAAAATTCAGTTCCCATTGGATGATTTTGTGATCATGCTATTTCATTATGATGGGATTGTGGATGATTGGAAGGATCTCAAATGGAGTAGTCGTGCCATACATCTTTCGGCTGTTAGTCAAACAAAGTGGTAAATTTTGTGTCTTTGGTAACATATACATATCTAGAGATTGGTTCTTAATAAAGGATGGTTTAGGTGGTTTGCTAAAAGGTTCTTGCACCCAGATGTCGTCTCAAAGTATGCTTACATTTTCTTATGGGATGAAGATCTCGGAGTCCAAAATTTTGATGATGGAAGGTTATTCATTTCTGTGACTTAGTTCTCTTGAAAGTCAATGACATATAGCAAGAGAAAGTGAATTTGATTTGGGATCTTAAATAATGCAGATACGTATCGATAATGAGAAAAGAAGGGCTTCATATATCACAGCCTGCGCTAGATCCTGAGAAATCAGAGGTGCATCATGAAATGACAACAAGAGAAAAAGGCTCAACAGTTCACAGGTAAGTTCATTTGACCTTAGAGGCCAGATGTTGTACTTTTGAAGTTAAAAAATATTTAGATATATCGCAAGTTTTGTACCAACCTTCTTTGATTACTGGCTTCTGTTTTGTTCCTTTAAATAAGTTCATTTTTTTGGAAACTTAAATAGCTTGTATGGGTCTGCGAAATTCAAAAATTCTATGTTTGACATCAATAGTCAAACCTGTTGACTTAGCTGCGTTATAAGGGTTTCAAATATTGTGGTAACAGAAGGATCGAAAGAATGAGACGCTCCAAAAAGCACTGCTATACAAACAGTACGGATCCTCCATGTACAAGGTAAGACAGTAGAAGATTCATCCAGTTATCTTTAGCATCAAATATAAGTTCCATCAATTTTAGCTCTACGATAATTTTACCTTAGGTGGGTCGAGAGGATGGCTCCCGTGTTCTCAAAAGAAGCATGGCGGTGTGAGTGGTATATGATTCAAGTAAACCACACATACACAAAAACATAATTAATGTGGTTTTAAATTTCTCGATCCGTGAGTCTTTTCATCATCTTTTTTAGTATCTTAAATTTTGTAAACTTCGTGGGTATTTTGATTTAATTAGGATATGTGGTTCACTGTATACGGAATGTATCAGTAAACAAGAAGGGACGAACAGGGTGACGAACTTGACTGTTAAATTATTGATTGTTTAGCTTTATCACCATCGATATTGCTTTGTATGAAAATTGACATTAATGGTTTTATGGCTGCGTCACTCAATATCATCATGTATGCTTCTCCTCTTTCTATTATGGTAGGGAGTCGGTAGTACTTCATGTCGTTTAGAACTATTTTTTTTAGCTATAATGGAATTTATTTAACTACCGTTTTTTGCTGGAAGCACTAGATAGCTAGCAAACAATATATAAACATTAGATATATTTGTTTTGTGTATAACATGTAGCCGCGAGCAGATCCGGGGGACCACAAAATGGCACACAATTTTTCTCTTATCTAATCCTCACCGACCAAATTTATTTCTGCTATT
The DNA here is from genome assembly GCA_021014915.2 of Artemisia tridentata subsp. tridentata. Taxonomy (NCBI): domain Eukaryota; kingdom Viridiplantae; phylum Streptophyta; class Magnoliopsida; order Asterales; family Asteraceae; genus Artemisia; species Artemisia tridentata. Next base: position 216,093,859 of record CP139502.1, on the reverse strand, counting down.
ATATATTTTTTCATCAGCCTGAGGAAAAGGTTAAACTGAGTAAATTTTTTCTTCTTCTTTTTAATTTGCTTTTGTGTTGGTTTATTGTTTTGTAATTTGATAGTTTGTAAGGCCGTCGCTGAGATCCGTGATCAGGCTGAGTTGTTTTCAAAAAGCTCCATGGGTGTGCCTCATGGAGAACCTGTCACCATTGATTCATTTTTGGCATGGAAAGAAAGATTCAAGCCAGAATTAGCACTTGAAATAGCCGAGTAAGTTTCATAAATAATTCAGATATTTCTTTTTGCTTGATCTTTGGTAGGTTGATCAGTCATATCATAGTATTATACTATTGTCAAACTTGCAGTATTTGATTTATGCCACAACAGTATAACAAATAGAAGCCGGTGAGACGAGGCGCGGATGGATTCGAGTGAAAAGTATATAAAAAGTGAGGGAAATAAAAAGGTGAAAAGATGTTATAAATGGGAGTAAGATCATCAAAGGTGATTCAGGTGTTTAAAAGGATGTTAGGGCATCTTGGGAGGTGTCGGCTGAGAAGTGATATGGCAACACAGAGGCTATAGCTGGTATATTGTGAAGGATAAGGTTAAAGTAGCTGACAATAGCCCGTAGCCGCAAGTTATTTTTAAATAATAACAACATAGCTAATTTTAAAAATTACTTACCTTATGTTAAGAAAATTTAATGCTCGAAAAATACAATCTTATAGTTGTTGTTGTTGTTTTTTTTTTTTTTTTTTTTTTTTTTTTTTTTTTAATTTTTAATGTGCACTTATTTTAATTATTAACAATGTATAGCAATGTATACAAACGATGATTATACAATCATTATATTGCTTTATACCATCTTTCATACAAATATAAGTAATAATGTATCAGATTTATCATTCTTGCAGTGCGTAACAATGCATCAGATTATCAGCATGCTATAACAAACACACTGTCTGCGAAGAATTCTAATACTTCCTTTATACAAATTTAAGTAATAACACTTGCCATTATACAACTGTAGAGTTTGAATGACCAATGTGTCATGGTATCTGTACGTAGTCTACATATAATTGTTCATAACTATGGCCATTCGATTGTGTAACAATTTCTATTGTTGTGGGCATTCGTGAGGCGACAATAAATAACTACGCAGGCTCGCCCATAGGCAGTGAGCATGTACATTCTATGGGGCAAACTTCACGAACAACTACCAAAGGTATATTCACGCGCCACTACGTTCGGGTTACTGTATTCACACATGGAATATGCCTACCTGTTGCTAACCGAAGAATATTAGTAAGGAATGAACTTTTGAGATTATTAGCGGATTTAAGTTTAGTTAGAGTATCTTCGCATGTGAAGAATGTTAGCAAGGAATGAACTTTTGAGATTATCAGCATATTTAAGTTTAGTTAGAGATCTTCACTCTATATTGAAGATTTTGATGTGAAATTGTTTCTTCTGCATTTGTGCATTACATTTAGAATTGTTATTAATGAGTCTATGGTGTCTAACTTATAATATATTCTATTATTTTGGCTAACTAAAGTTATAAATGTCGGTCGTTAAGATTCTTGAATGAAGGTGTCAATCAGGTATCTTGGCCCATCTATGATTTAGAGAATGCATTATTCATGTAAATAAATTTGTAAACAAGAAGGTTGTCAATTTCATATTTTCTCTCATATTCGATAAACGTATATTTCTTTTTGTTCTTAATCCATTCAATATATGTATGAATACATTTAGCATTAATATTCGCTGATTATGTTTCACAATGCATCTATGGGTTACTTGATTTATTTGCTCGGATGTACTAATGTAGCAGCTTTTACTCTTTTATCGGTTTAGGGCTTATACGTTCATGAAATACATATTTTTAAACAAAAAAATAACATCAAAATAAAAAATGTATACACCAAACTATATTCAAATAATTATTATATTAAAATATACAAAAAAAAATCATTAAAAATAATTTTAGAATAACTAAAACCATCCAAATTATAATTACAAGTCATGCCCGCCCATCGGCCGGGCCATGAAGTCTATAGGACTAAATCCTTAAAAATGATTTCATAATAAGTAAAGTCATCCAAATTAAATTTACAAATCATGCCCACCCGTCGGGCTCCTTAAAAATGGTTTCATAATAAGTAAAACCTTACAAATTAAAATTACAAGTCATGCCCGCCCAACGGGCGGGCTTGGAAGTCTAGTATATATATATATATATATATATATATATATATATATATATACATATATATATATATATATATACATATATACATATAGATATATATATATATATATATATATATATATATATATATATATATATATATATATATATATATATATATACATATATATATATATATGTGTGTGTGTGTGTGTGTGTGTGTGTGTGTGTATACTTATATATATATTAAAAGTCAAATAATCTTTAATATAATTATTTAGTGTGATAGATAAAATATATAACTAGATTAGTATTTTGAAGTTAAAAAAATAAAGTCAAAATCTAAAAGTAATAGACATAATCAACTTATTATTGTATGTATATGTCACTTTTATTTTGAAATTTGTGAATTAGTTACTCGTGATAATAGGTAAAAGTCAATAACCTTGCTAATGAACGGAGTTAAGTATATACCAGTCACAATAAAAGTCCACGTTTCCAATGAATAAATGAATTTTAGTCTTAAATATGTTGCCCATGTATAAGACGTTTATGTGGGACTAAAATTGAGTCACAAATAATTGTCTCTCCAAACCTTTTTATTTTGCATACGTATTTGTAAATGAAATTTAGTCATAGCTATGAAGTCCATGTATTAGGGACTGAGTGGTGATTGAAATTCAGTCACTAACAAATTTTCCTCCAAACCTTTTTTATTGCGCAGACATATTTGTAACTGAATTTTAGTCTTAGGTATGATGTCCAGGTAATAGGGACTCAGCTGTGACTGAAATTCAGTCACTACAAATTTTCCCTACAAACCTTTTTATTGTGTAGACATTTGTAACTGAATTTTAGTCTTAGGTATGATGTTCATGTAATAGGGACTCAGTCACTACAAATTTTCCCTACAAACCTTTTTATTGTGTAGACATTTGTAACTGAATTTTAGTCTTAAATATGTTGCCCATGTGTAAGAGGTTTATGTGGGACTAAAATTCAGTCATAAACAATTTTCTCTCAAAAGTTTTTTTTTTTTTTTATTTGCATACGTATTTGTAACTGAAATTTAGTCTTAGCTATGATGTCCATGTATTAGGGACTGAGTTGTGATTTAAATTCAGTCACTAACAAATTTCCGTCCAAACTTTTTTTATTGCGCAAACATATTTGTAACTGAATTGAGTCTTAGGTATGATGTCCAAGTAATAAGGACGCAGCTGTGACTGAAATTCAATCACTAAAAAATTTCCCTCCAAACCTTTTTATTGTGTAGACATATTTGTAACTGAAACTTAGTCTTAGCTATGATCTCCATGTATTAGGGACCGAACTGTGACTATAATCAGTCACTAACAAATTTTCCGCCAAAATTTTTTATTGCGCAAATATATTTGTAACTGAAATTTAGTATTAGATATGATGTACATGTACTAGGGACTGAATTGTCACCCTTATTCAGTCACTAACAAATTTGCCTCCAAATTTTTTTTCCCGTACAGGCATATTAGTAACTGAAATTTAGTCTCAGATATGGGGTTACTGAATCGAGGACTGATTTTTAGTCGCCGCAATCAGTCAATAAAAGGTCAGTCCTTAAAAGTATCAGTAACTAATGTTTCAGTTACCGATGCTATGTATCAGCGACTGATATATCAGTCCCTAGAAATTCAGTCTCTGAAAGCCTGTTTTTTTGTAGTGTGAGGGCAATGCAAAATCAGAAAACAACTTTGAAAAATGATTTCCAAAATTCAATGTCTAAGCAGGGTAATGAGCTTAAGAATGAACTTAGAACTACAAACAGCAAAATTGATCATTCTCAAAGAAAAATCGAGAACATGTTTGTTAGTCTCATCAGTCAATTTCATCAAGCTTCAGCTTCTGGATCTCTCCCGGGCAATACCATTCCAAACCCAAAGGGTGAATTGAAAGCCATCACCACCCGAAGTGGTGTTGCTTATGAAGGACCCACGGTCCCTACTACTTCTTCTTCTACTCCTAAAGTAGTGGACCGGGAGACCGAGGTAAAAAAGGACACGGTGCTTCCTACTAATAAGGGAAGTACCAAAGATGTCCAACCTCTGGTTGTCCAAGTGTCTGAGCCAAAAGTTGCTCCCGCTAATCCTCAAAAGTCTAATCCTAAACCGTCAATTCCGTACCCATCAAGACTTAACGATCAGAAGCTCCGTGAAAAAGCTAACAACCAAATTGAGAAGTTTTTCCAAATCTTCCAAGATTTGCACTTCGACATTAGCTTTGCGGATGCTCTTCTTCTCATGCCAAAATTTGCTTCGACAATCAAGAATTTGCTAAGTAACAAAGAAAACTTATTGAAATAATAGCCCGTTCATTGTGTACCCGTGAAAGGGGGTATGACCGTAGTCACAAATGAAGATAATGAGTTTATTCCCACACGTCTCGTCACTGGATGGAGAGTGTGTATTGATTATCGTGAGCTTAATGATGCGACTCGTAAAGACCATTTTCCGCTCTCTTTTATGGATCAAATGCTAGAACGTTTAGCGGGAAATGAGTATTATTGTTTTCTAGATGGCTTTTCCGGATATTTTCAAATCCCAATTGACCCACAAGACCAAGAAAAGACCACCTTCACTTGCCCTAATGGTACGTTTGCCTACCGATGTATGCCCTTCGGCTTATGCAATGCTCCAGGCACGTTCCAAAGGTGCATGATGGCCATTTTTCATGCTATGATCGAGAAAACATGGAAGTTTTTATGGATGATTTTTCGGTTTATGGAAATTATTTTTCATCTTGCCTCTCCCATTTAGAAAAATGCTAAAACGGTATGAAGACACAAATCTTGTTCTAAATTGGGAGAAGTGCCATTTCATGGTTAAAAGAGGGAATTTTCCTCGGCCATAAGATTTCCAACGCCGGGATTGAGGTCGATCGAGCTAAAGTCGATGTTATCGCTAAGCTACCTCATCCCACCACCTGATGCGTGGTTTTGTAACCTTACAACAGGTTTTACCTCTCGAGGGATCTCAAGAGGCTTACAACCCCACCAGGCAGTGTACCTGACCGATGTAGTATAGTGTAGTGGTAAGTACGGGGGATTGATCGTTCTCCACAGGGAATAGTGTTCGTTAGGTATGAAAAGCTACTCTAATAGGTCTAAGGGTTGAGGAAGATTCTTTTTTTATGTTTTTATATTTTTTATGAAAGCAAGTAAAATCTCGGTTTTGAAGGAGTGGGCGGAATTAGTTGCTAGTCAACTAACCCAAATTACTACGAATGCAAATAAAATAAAATAACAAAAATGAAAATGTGGTGAGAAACTTATGTGTAGAGAAATGTGTTTACTTAGATTTCCTTACTCCCTAACTATCTTTTACCGGTTAATTAGTGTGTATTAGTCGCGTGGATGACGGGTGTATTCCTTAATACCATTCGTGGGGTGGCGTACTTACTTCCCCAACTCTACAAGCTCCTACTTCACTCCTATGTCGAGCCGGCTAGGAAGCTCCTAACATGGGATCACTAGAATTCGCTTGTGCATTAAATACAACCATAAAAACCTTTAGTACGCATTTGGTTCATGTTTCTTAAGACGTTCAAGCAAGTTACCGAATAGGAAGTTAGCCAGTTTTCTTAAGCCTAACATAGATAAACAATCATCCAATACAACTAATAACACACTAACAACCAATAATCAATAGCTAGGTTTCATTAGATCTAAGCAAACACAAGATAAATTTAGCCTAACATGTTAATCAAAAGACAAGAATAAGATAAAATCAAACAACACATAGACATATTGAATGATTAATTGATAACTTATCTTCAATGTAACATGGAAGATCTCAAGGCAAAAAGCCTTGAAAAAGAAGCTGAATTCGTCTTAGGGTTTTCTCCCAAAATTCCACACACTAAGCTCTCTCTAATGACAAAAAATTAGAAAACTATATATAGATTTTTGGATCTGACGGCGTCACCTTATGGATTGTGACGCCGTCACCTCGCCGCTTCTAGGGTTCCCGGATGACCTTCTTGACGCCGTCCCTCTTTAACTCTTCAAAAATCCATTCTGGCTTATCAAGGCTTGACGCCGTCAGCTCGTGAACGTGACGCCGTCCCCTTATGATTTAAGCCGTGACGCCCTTGATCAAGTTAAAGCGTCACGCCGTCAGAATTCACATGCTATTTTCACTGGCTCATCATGAGTAAATTTCACGTCCAACTTTTCTTGCCAAGGCATGACGCCGTCCAGAGTAAAGTCTGACGCCGTCAAGAGTAACTTTCAGCCGATTTTTGAGACTTTGCCGTTTTCTTCACTTTTATGCTCCAAAAACGTCCAAAATGCCTCCTTTTCCAGATTTCTCCTCAAAAGTACCTAAAATGACAAAAGGAACGATTTAGGGCAATATTTGATCAAATAAATACGATTTAGGGCTTAAATGACCCCTTAAAAGCGGTACACTTTTCGCTTCATCAAATACCCTTACACTTGAGATTTGCTTGTCCTCAAGCAAATGCGCTTTTATTCTAACCAAAATACAAGTTAGGGGTCATTTAATGCAAATATAAAAGTAATTACAACAAATAATCGTTCCACTTCAATCATAATAAGCACGGAGATTACAAACTAGCACCTCACAAGTAGTGTTTAGATACTCACATCTCTCAAGTGTCATCGAAATAAATCTCATAAATGAAAACGGATAATATCTCTCACTACCTGTCATAGCAAATAGATTACCATAGGCTTGGGAAATGATCGAAAACCTCCTCCACTAGGCGTAAGCACCTAAGATAAACTATCAAAGAGGGCTTTTAAATGGGTTATAACGTTAGGTGTAGGGAAAAGGAAAACACGGTTTGGTTGGATAAAGGATATTTTACTGGTGGCGAGTTAAAAATCTTGATCAATTACATGTACTATACAATGTTGCTAAGCCAAGACTCGACTCGATCTTAAGCTAGAAACAAAATAACAAAAATAACAAAAACATAAAAATAAACATAAAATGAAACGGGATGGTAGTCCGTATGTTTTTTCTCTTTTTCTTTTTCTCATTTTTTTTGTATTTTTCTTGATTTTTTCGATTTTTTTTTTTTTTTTTTTTTTTTTTTTTTTTTTTTTTTTTTTTTTGCATACACTCTTGCCCTACCATCCAAAATAATACATCATAGGGGCATTGCATTCCCCTTACACTTGAACTTTTACATAACTTTACAAATAACTATTCTAATGACTCGAATTAAGATAATCAAAACACTTGGAGTACTTTTAAAATATTTAGCACATATGTGGGTAATAAATGATGTTCTTCCCCATTACTCCATTACACTAGTACTTTACCCATGAGTCCCAATCGTCCCAAAACAATATGTACAATGATATGACTCGACTTAGCAACCATGTAATCAATTAGATAATTAACTTAGGTTTAAACAAATGTTGTAACAATAATGCACTAAAGATGAGTGCATACAAGGTAGGCTAAGGCGATTTGGGTGTACATTTAAGTGGGGTGTAACAAATTCTTCCTTTAAGTAAAATGCTTAAAGGTCGAAACGAAAAGATAGGCTCTGAGGGGTGTACTAGGGGTATCGTGTACTAAAAATGAGTACAACGCAAAGGGGTGTGGGAGAATTACTTGACCAATGTAGCCAATGTAATTGTAACAAAAACACAGGTGTAAAACAATGGGTTAATCCTAATGCCTCTTATCATGTAGTAAATCTAACTACACGAATGTAGTCTCACTTGTGGCCTCGGAATGGTCCTAACGCAAGTTCTAGAATCTAAGTGCTACCGGTACACACATCATAGCATAAATGCTTTTCCTACCAATTCTAGGGGCGAACCTCACATATTTGGGGGTGGAAAATTTTTAGTGGTACGGTTTTTGTGCTAGTCATATAACTCCTATCTGTGAGACGCTCATTAAGATCAAAGTTTCACTCCTATATGTTGTAAAAAATTTTAAAATTGGCACTAAAATTACCTTAACAAGTATTTCTCTCAGTTTTATTACACATCTACTATTAAACAAACAAAAATCAAGCGCAATTGTATTCTCAAAAATCGTACTTTTACCCTCCCCTTACACTCAAGATGAACATTGTCCCCAATGTTCAAATAACAAGATGTAAAAGTAAATAAGGTAAAAGAATGAAATCAAATACTCCCCTGATTCGCTCGGTGGATAATGAAATTACACGGTTAGATCTTCCTCCAAAGTAATGTAGAAGCTCCATGACTAATGCATCGCCAAAAGCTTGATTCAATAAACATCTCCTTGTCCAAAATAACCTGTTAAACCTGAGAAAACAAACACGAAAACCTGCATAACATCGGCGGGATAAAATCTATATATAAGGATATAATGCTTGTGGAATGATAATTTTGCAGATTCCTGGAGATTATAAGTTGGAGATTTTAATAAAAACTTTTTTTTAAAAACAAAACTTTCAAAAATTTCTGAAAATTAAATCTGACGCCGTCAGGTTATAAACCCTGACGCCGTCAGAAATGACCTGACAAAAATTTTCATTTTAAGTTTCCGGAAAATTTCTGGAAAAACCTTTACCTTACTTCCTGGAAATCCTGCAAAACATCATTATGACTCGATACAAGCATTTGACTCAAACAAATACTAATATGTATGCTAATTTATTATTATTATGATTCATGTTCATTTGTGTTCTAATAAACCGATTTAGATTTCCCTTACACTTAACTTTTGCAAAATACCTTTATATGTAGTTAAGACGAAGTTAAAAACAACATAAAGCATTTTCACAATTTACTTTTGAACATGAATCAATACTAATAAAAATTAAACACACATACGGAAACAAATAAAATCAAACAAACAAATAAATAAACACACAAAGCAAATAAAACAAATAAAGCTTGGGTTGCCTCCCAAGAAGCGCTTTTCTTTATTAACGAGTCTTGTAGCTAGACTCAAAGTCACGTACATTACGTGACTCCATCATCGGTCACGGTTCCTAGGCCATTCTCCTTCCCGGTTTTATATTCCGGTCCTAATTTCAAACAATCCATGTAGAAACCGAATATCCTTTCCATAACATAGTCTACTCCTTTACTTCTATCCTCATCATTCCTATAGTAGACCGCTTGCTTGAGCTCCTTCTCAACATTTGACAAGTGTTGGAATTGTTCTATCTTATATGGCATTTGGTAGCTTACTTCATCGGTCTCACCCTTAAATCTAACTATCCCTAAGGAAGGTTCATAAGTCATTCTAGAGACCTCAACAAATGGTTTTCCAAAAACCACTTGAGTCAAGGATGCATCGACTATTGGGCGGATATCTTCCACAATTACAAAGTCGGTGACATAGGTGAAGTTTCCTACATAAACCGGTAATCCCTTAACTCTTCCCGTGAAGTTACTCATCCAACCCTTGTCAGGGAACATCCTATACCCAAGTTGATTTTTCATTATCAAGTTGTAGTGGGCTCTAGTCATGATGTTTATGGGCGATCTAAGGTCGATGTAGGCTTTCCACACATGCAAATGTCCGATGTTGCATGGTATGTTGAGATTAGAAGGGTCGCCTATTTCTATGATTAGTCTACCTAGGAAGTATGGTGTCTCGGGGTCATCGAATAAGTTTGTATGATATGCACGCTCTTCCTTAGTGGGTAGCCTATTGAAGTAGTCCTCATCATCATCTACTTCTTCAATCTCACTTGTCCTAACTTCCTTATCAACCTCGACTTTCTTATCCTCATCCTTAGGTTCACTATTATCCTCATTCCTATCAATTGGTTTAATAGTGACAATGTTGACAAAGTGGACGTGTTTGGATGAAGAGGGGTCTTTTACTTGGGGTCCGCTATTTGTGTTCCTAGCGTCCTTATGTGGAGGTGATAACACTTGGTTATGGAGAGCTTTCAACAAGTTGTCAATTTTATTGGTCATCTCCGTTTGTTGTTGATTGAATTCGGCTTCAAACTTGGCTAAACGAGCTTCTTGAGATGCCATAAATTGAGACATCAATCCTTCAAAGTTATTGGTACTACCATTACCGGAAGGATTGTTGTTGAAAGTACGATTCGAGTTGGAATCGCTTGATTGGAAACGATTAGGTGGGTTGGAAGAATTGGTTTGTTGCGTGTTTTGGTTTTGTTTCCACCTAAGGTTCGGGTGATTTTTCCATGAGGGGTTGTATGAATCACCATAAAGGTTTGGCTCGGGTTTGAAAGTGTACCACTTGTCTCCCGCTCCGTCGGTACGCGAGGATGCGTAGTCCACAAAAGCTTGTTCGGGGAGTTCCATGCAATCACGAGTGTCGTGGGGACCACTACATAATTCACATGAAGAAGTGATTTTGTTCACTTGGCTTGAAGGTTTAGGAGCCTCGTAGGATTTCATGAGAAACTTGACTTGGTCTTCAAGTTCTATGATCCTACGGTCAGAAGTGCTTGAATTGTTCAAAGGCAAAGATATTGCCTTGACCGTTTTATTCAAATCACGGGGATCACTCCAACTTTCGTTGTCATAAAGAGCAAGATCCTCTAGGAGAGCCCATGATTGTTCCGTACTTAGATCACGTAGCTTGCCACCGGCCGATTGGTCAATGGTTTGCCTCGTGGAGAGATTGATATGGTCATAGAAGATTTGGACTTGGAGCCAAAGTTCTATGCCATGGTGAGGGACCTTTTGGAGTAAGTCCTTGAATCGAGTCCATGCCTCGTAGAGAGTTTCGCCTTGACGTTGTTGGAACATCAAGATATCATTCCTTAGCTTGGTAGTTCTTCCCGGTGGGAAAAATTGAGCAAGGAAACGAGTGGTGAGATCATCCCAAGAGGTAATGGATCCTGCGGGTTGACGTTCTAGCCACTGACTAGCTTGGTCCCGCAAAGAGAATTGGAAGAGACGCAATCGGGTCGTCTCTCGAGTGGCAACATCAAGGTCTATAGAATCAACGATTTTAAGAAAGTCCTTGAGGTGTTGATTAGGATCTTCAGAACGAAGTCCATGGAATGCGCATCCGCTTTGCACCAACCGGATGGTGTCGGATCGCAAGGGTGTGATATTGGCTCCTTGAGTGAGCTCAATAGTGTTTCGATAGCCATGGTGGCTAGGACGGGAATACTCTCCTAAAGTACGGGCTCTAGGAGGTGGTGGTGGTTGTTGTGGTGGTGGGTTGTGGGGGTTAAGGATATTACCATCTTCCATGATGTCGGATGGTATGGTTACGAACAAAGACACGAAGAAAATAGATAGACTAAAGAAAACCTAGAAAAATAAAATAAAAATCTCACTAGAAAGGAATCTAGTGAGTAGACCTAATAGAAATAAAAATTCAACCTAAACAATAACTATTCCCCGGGCTGCGGCGCCAAAAACTTGATGCGTGGTTTTGTAACCTTACAACAGGTTTTACCTCTCGAGGATCTCAAGAGGCTTACAACCCCACCAGGCAGTGTACCTGACCGATGTAGTATAGTGTAGTGGTAAGTACGGGGGATTGATCGTTCTCCACAGGGAATAGTGTTCGTTAGGTATGAAAAGCTACTCTAATAGGTCTAAGGGTTGAGGAAGATTCTTTTTTTATGTTTTTATATTTTTTATGAAAGCAAGTAAAATCTCGGTTTTGAAGGAGTGGGCGGAATTAGTTGCTAGTCAACTAACCCAAATTACTACGAATGCAAATAAAATAAAATAACAAAAATGAAAATGTGGTGAGAAACTTATGTGTAGAGAAATGTGTTTACTTAGATTTCCTTACTCCCTAACTATCTTTTACCGGTTAATTAGTGTGTATTAGTCGCGTGGATGACGGGTGTATTCCTTAATACCATTCGTGGGGTGGCGTACTTACTTCCCCAACTCTACAAGCTCCTACTTCACTCCTATGTCGAGCCGGCTAGGAAGCTCCTAACATGGGATCACTAGAATTCGCTTGTGCATTAAATACAACCATAAAAACCTTTAGTACGCATTTGGTTCATGTTTCTTAAGACGTTCAAGCAAGTTACCGAATAGGAAGTTAGCCAGTTTTCTTAAGCCTAACATAGATAAACAATCATCCAATACAACTAATAACACACTAACAACCAATAATCAATAGCTAGGTTTCATTAGATCTAAGCAAACACAAGATAAATTTAGCCTAACATGTTAATCAAAAGACAAGAATAAGATAAAATCAAACAACACATAGACATATTGAATGATTAATTGATAACTTATCTTCAATGTAACATGGAAGATCTCAAGGCAAAAAGCCTTGAAAAAGAAGCTGAATTCGTCTTAGGGTTTTCTCCCAAAATTCCACACACTAAGCTCTCTCTAATGACAAAAAATTAGAAAACTATATATAGATTTTTGGATCTGACGGCGTCACCTTATGGATTGTGACGCCGTCACCTCGCCGCTTCTAGGGTTCCCGGATGACCTTCTTGACGCCGTCCCTCTTTAACTCTTCAAAAATCCATTCTGGCTTATCAAGGCTTGACGCCGTCAGCTCGTGAACGTGACGCCGTCCCCTTATGATTTAAGCCGTGACGCCCTTGATCAAGTTAAAGCGTGACGCCGTCAGAATTCACATGCTATTTTCACTGGCTCATCATGAGTAAATTTCACGTCCAACTTTTCTTGCCAAGGCATGACGCCGTCCAGAGTAAAGTCTGACGCCGTCAAGAGTAACTTTCAGCCGATTTTTGAGACTTTGCCGTTTTCTTCACTTTTATGCTCCAAAAACGTCCAAAATGCCTCCTTTTCCAGATTTCTCCTCAAAAGTACCTAAAATGACAAAAGGAACGATTTAGGGCAATATTTGATCAAATAAATACGATTTAGGGCTTAAATGACCCCTTAAAAGCGGTACACTTTTCGCTTCATCACCACCGTCTAAGGAATTCGAAGTTTCCTTGGTCATGTCGGTTTTCACCGTTGATTTATTCAAGATTTTTCTAAAATCGCCCGACCACTGACCCACCTTCTTGAAAAAGATACTCCGTTTTTCTTCTCTAAAGAATGCATCGAAGCATTTGAAATTCTTAAGAAGAAATTAACGGAAGCACCGATTTTAGTTGCCCCCGATTGGGACTTTCCATTTGAACTTATGTGTGGTGCTAGTGATTTTGCTATCGGGGCTATTTGGGGCAACGTAAGACTAAATATTTTCAGCCGATACACTATGCGAGTAAGACGATGACCGATGCCCAATCTCGTTATACAACTACTGAAAAAGAGTTATTAGCCGTCGCCTATGCTTTTGAGAAATTTAGACCCTATCTCGTCTTATCAAAGACCATAGTGTATACGGATCATTCGGCTCTTAAATATCTCCTTGCTAAGCAAGATGCTAAGCCGAGATTGCTTCGGTGGATCCTCCTTCTCCAAGAATTTGATGTCATTATTCGTGATAAAAAAGGAGCGGAGAATCTCGCCGTCGATCATTTGTCTAGACTAGAGAACCCTCATCAAGGTGTTCTCAAGAAAAAGGAAATTACCGAAACATTTTCCTCTCGAGACACTTGGAATGAGATCGCTCAAAAGTGATTCTAGTACCCCATGGTTTGCCGATTTTGCAAATTACCATGCAGGAAATTTTATTGAGAAAGGGATCTCGTCCCAACAAAAGAAGAAATTCTTTAAGGACGTGAAACATTATTTTTTGGACGACCCCTACTTGTTTAAGATTTGTGCCGATCAAGTGATTAGACGATGTGTTCATGGCCAAGAAGCCGTTGATATCCTCACGGCTTGCCATAATGGACCCACCGGGGGACATCATGGTGCCAACTACACCGCTAAAAAAGTCTTTGATTCTGGTTTTTATTGGCTGACTATTTATCGTGATGCCCACAACTTGGTAAAGTCATGCGACTCTTGCCAACGTGAAGGAAAAATCTCGCAAAAGGAAGAAATGCCTCAAAATGCAATCCAAGTTTGCGAGATCTTTGATGTTTGGGGCATCGATTTTATGGCTCCGTTCCCGTCTTCTAGAGGGAACAAGTATATCCTCGTGGCCGTCGATTATTTGTCAAAATGGGTTGAAGCAAAGGCGCTCCCCACTAATGACGCCCGAGTTGTTGTGAAATTATTGAAGAGTCTATTTTCCCGATTTGGAACTCCTCGTGCTATTATAAGTGATCGCGGTACTCCTTTTTGTAATGATCAATTTGCGAAAGTCATGCTTAAGTATGGAGTTACTCACCGTCTTTCTATCGCGTATCACCCACAGACGAGCGGACAAGTTGAGGTTTTCAATCGTGATTTGAAGCGTATCTTAGAAAGGACTGTAGGAGAAAATCGGGCATCATGGGCCGATAAGTTAGATGATGCATTATGGGCCTTCCGTACCGCCTTCAAAACACCCATTGGGTGCACCCATTATAAGTTAGTCTACGGAAAGGCATGTCATCTCCCCATAGAGCTTGAACATAAGGCCTACTGGGCCTTGAAACAATGTAATTTTGACCTTAAGACCGTGGGTGATCACATAAAAATTCAAATGAAGGAATTAGATGAACTTAAGGATCAAGCCTATGAGAACTCTTTGATCTACAAAGAGAAAATGAAGAAGATTCATGACTCCAAAATTATGAACCGCGTCTTTAACGTTGGTGATCGAGTCCTTCTCTTTAATTCTCGATTAAAGATTTACTCGGGCAAGCTAAAAACCCATTGGTCTGGGCCGTTCACCGTTGCTCAAGTTTTCCCTTATGGAACCGTCGAGTTACCTCAACCCGACGGCCCCAACTTCAAGGTGAACGGTAATAGACTCAAGCACTATTTTGGAGGGGACATACCATCCATGGTTGTCCCGGATCTCCAAAATTTCCCCATGGATAATTAAATTCGGGGCGAGTCAAGGTTAACGACTCGATAATAAACAAGCGCTTCTCGGGAGGCAACCCGTGTCTATCTTCTTTCTATTTTCTAATAAATGTGACGTGAAGAGGCCTCCTCTTCCATTTCTCGTGTTTGATGTTCAGGATTTGCCCTAATTATGAAGACTCTTGTGCTCGTGGTTTTGTCTTTCATCCACTCGAGATTCATCCTTAAGAGCTTATTGGGAAATCGGATATCCTACATCTTATCGACTAATGTTTATCTATTAGCATATTAATAAACGGCTTTAGATTTACATAAGAGGACCCTTATCTCAAAACATTGAGGACAATGTCTCATTTTAGTCTTGGGGGGGGGGGGTAATCTTTCGATTTGATTTTACCTTGCATTTTGCCTTATACTCTCGTAACCCCGTTTTTCTTCCAAAAAAAAAAAAAAAAAAAAAGGAAAAATAATTGAGAAAATTTAAAAAATTTTGCAAAAATATCATAAGTGTTTTGACACATTGTTGACTTTCCGTTGGTAAGAGTAGGAATAAAATTTTGACTTGATCGAGCGTGTTGAGCTCTAGCTTGTCCCCTTAACCTTTATAATTGAAAGTTGTGCTAGTCTCTTATACAAGAAGCTATAAAACGCGAATTCTAGCAAGAGTTTGCAAGTTTCCATAATTGACTTTAAATATGCGCATCTTGATTTTATTAGACTAAGCATTCACGGATCTTATTATTTAAGATTTTAAATTTGCGAAGAACGAAAAATGATAGAGTTAAAAATAAGGTAGATGCTAAGCGTGGAGTAGTTGGATCTCTTTAGAGCTCATTGAGGTTAATTGTGGCTTTTTGCTCCCATCAGCTAAATAAACCCAAAAATATAAATTTTTAAAATAATTAAAGGTGCACGGTTTTGGAGATAATTAGTTTTTACTCCTTCTTTAGAGAATTCTTGCTTATAAGAGTTGGGTACACATCAAGGTACTGCCAGTGTTGCGGGGAAATAAACTACTGATTCCTGATAGTCCGTGCTATTGTTTTGGTTGTCGAAAGACCGCAGGACTCGGAATTGGCAAAATATATAAAAATAATAATAATAATAATAATAATAATAATAATAATAATAATAATAATAATAATAATAATAATAATAATAATAATAATAATAATAATAATAATAATAATAATACAAAGCCGATAAAGTTTTCTGTTTCCTGACGGTTCGCTCCCGTTGACTCAGACTTCAAAAAGGCAGAGGAAAAATATCCAAGGTCAAAATAAGACTCCCGATTCCTGACGGTTAGCTGCCGTTGTCTAGGTTGTTTAAAAGGCCGAGGACTAATATGTGCTTAATAATGTTAATAATGCCAAATTTCGACTCCGGGGATATCCTAATAAAGCTTCTGTCTCTGGACTCGTAGATGAGTTGTTTCGGTCGAAATAAAAAGGATATCCCTTAAATCATGTTAAATTAGGACCTTGATGTGGACCTCATGTTAAATTAGTGCCTTTATCTTACTAAAAATCTATGAAAACTTGAAAAAAAAAACCATTTTTGATAAAATACTTAGAGGAAATAGGAATAAGGGAGCAAGAAGTAGCTATGCGTACACAATTAGCATCTATGGGTAGTGTTGGCATCTAACTTGTGTTTAACAATGATTTCGTTTTTAAGCTTGGTTTGGGGACTCGTGAAAAATCAAGGACGATGAATTTTATCCATATGGACGCTTTTTCATGAAAAGTGCTTCTTACTCCGTGATCCTAAAAGTTATTGTTAAATAATGAAGGTCAACATCCCGTCATATCAGAAAAGTACAAAAAGATATTATATTTAATAAAATGGTCAAACGGGGCGTTTTTGGAACTATTGATTTATTAATCTCTTTTGAGGAACATTTTGCTACTGTTCAAAATTTTTAGTAGAAAGAGGTTGAAATTTTTTGGTTTTAAAAAGCGTGATGTGATGACATTGCATGAGGACACGGCAATACCTTAGTCTGGGTGATTTTGGTATGTGTTAAATCATATACCTTTTCTTTATCAAAAACGGACTTAAAAGGCCAAAAACCGACCATAAATGCCAAATATATGCTTGTTTTTGTGTTTGTGTATGTGCAGGTTAAGGATATTAGAAAATGACAAAAAGAAAGACAAAACTGACGAAAACGAGCATGAGAATGAAAAGAGTGAGAAAATCAGAGGTCGGGGATTTGATTCTACAGTTTTTATCAGCCAAAAAATCCAAAACCTCAAAACCAAAGCCTTAATGATAAATCTTTTTCATCAATTATCCAAAATCATTTTCAGTCCAAGTCCTTATATTTTGCAAAGTTTGTCCTTGCTAACTTTGGTTAAAACACTTATTATATCAAAAAGCAATATATAATATATATATATATATATGGTCAAATATATATATATATATATATATATATATATTTGACCCCAAGAATGGATTGAATCGAAACGAATTTCCTGTCGAAGCCATTTGTGTCTGTATTAATTTCTGACCGCACGGAATCTCCATAGCCAATTTTCCATCCATCAAAGCCCCTTTACTAGATTGGAGATATGAAGCTTACCTTCTTTTTATTAAAATGGGAAAGGGCTTTTTCAGCTCGTGCGCAGTAGCGAGTAGGCTTCGCCATAATATTTCCAATTGGAATTGGAAAGAATGCAGATCTGATTGAAGATATTGCATTAGAAAGGGATACAAAGTCACTTCCGAAGATTGAAAGAAAGGTAGAGAAGTTTTCATATTTATACCTTTTCTTGTTGGAGTTGTTGTATATAAAATAAAATCCAGTTTTCTTAAAATCCATATCCAGTCCAACACAAACCCATTCCACACCTTTATAAAACTCGGTCCAACCCATCCTTATTATAACCCGACCATCAAACCCGACCCTTTCCCATATTACCAAGGTCAACTCATTAAAATAAAGATGGGTCAAACAATAAAAAAGGGCGCCATTTCTTTTTACTGTTCATCTCCTTCTCCAATTTTACCCTGCTCCATTTTACCCAATTTTACCCTTTCTAGAAGGCTGACTAGGCTGAGATGAGCTCATATATTGACCAACATGGCAAATCCCAAGGATCCTATTGGAGAATGATATGTGGCGTTCGATCCTAGGGCTGCGATTGATAGAATAATGTTGACATTAGTGATTTAATGGCTGGGATTTGATCATGGAAACCCTAGAAGCTCCCTGGAACCCCTATAAAAAGAGGCATCTTCACCATGCTATAGAAGTTTTAGTTTGTGTCTTAATTTTTAGTCATTGTAGCTTATTTCTACTTATTTTGTGTCTTTTAATTCAGTATTATAATAAGTTTTTCATTATTAATAAAATTCGGTTTACATTATTGCTTTATTTCCTTTACTTTTGTGTTCAAATGCTCTTACAAGGTTAAAATAAGCTATAATAAGCACTTTACTTAATTACTGTTTAGATCTCAAATAAGCTGTTCCATAGCTTGTTTTGAGCTTCTATAATCATTACTTGAATTGTCCTACATAGTGTTTCAAATTACCATGACTTAAAGAGGAATAAGCACCTGGATGATAAGTCGGATAGGGAAGGGCTTATTTGACCTCACCAGCTTATTTTTAACAAGCTGAAGCTTGTAGATCAGCTCTGGGAGCATTTATATGTCCTTGTTTGAGCAATGGATAATGTGAGTTCCATTTTTCATATTTTTGCTTATCGAACTGCTTATTATTTCATTTCTTCTTGTTTCAAGCTTTTTTGTGTTTCATTCATCTTACATATGCCTATTTGAAGTAGATTTAATGATTTGTTAGCTTATTTCATAGTATAACATCTATTTGTGCTTAATAGTGATTTTGAGGTCAAAATAGCCAATAAGCCTAGCTTATTGGTAAATTGCTTATTTCATACAACTTTTTGCTTAAAATCCTTCATAAGCACCTAACATTGATCTGTTTTCAAGAAAATTTGAGTTTTGAATCTAAAATCAGCCTGATGTATAGTTTTTCAATTAAGTATTTATTATTCCAAAGAAAATACAACAAATGTATTTTCCCGGGTCGTAGTCCCAACGAAGGTTGAAGTCGAGTTGTCGATTCGGAGTCGTGAAACGTGAAGTGAGTAGTGAAATAAAAGTGTGATATTTTGGTTTTTACACTAAAAATATGAAATTTAAACTAGAAACAACTAATTAACTAAGGAAAATGCTAATCTAAAATGCTTAAGGCTAAAAACGCAAAGAAAAACTAAAAACGTGTAAAACCCGGGCTAATCCCGAGCCTAAAATGTAAAGTCTAAGAAATATAAACCCTAGGTATGAAATGAAATTTTTCCTAAGTCCTAATCAGTAAAAGAAAATTTTAGAAAATAGAATTATATTTTTTTGATTTTTATTTAATTTTTTATGAATTAAAAACTATTTTAAAGAAATAAAATAAAGAAAAATAGTAAAACTATTTAGAAAATTATGAAATATTTCTTGAAAGTATATTAAGCTATTCTAATTGTAAGAAAAATATAAGGTATGAAAAAGCTCTCTTGGATAAGCAGTAATAAGCTAAAACAGCTTTGATAAGCTAAAAGGAAAATAATGGTTTAAGAATAAAATGTTGCAACATAAAACACAAGCATAACTAGAGCATAAATGGTAAACGTGTGTGTGTGAGTGAGGAGGCCAGGGTTCGAGTCCCAGGTCTGTCTAATTTTTTAAAACTAATAAGGTCTGTCTATATATATATATATATATATATATATATATATATATATATATATATATATATCTAGTTTCAAAAGTAGCTTATTTTTAGTCCTTATTAGCTTTTCAAAAGAAAAAAAAATTATATATATATATATATATATATATATATATATATATATATATATATATATATATATATATATATAATTTTTTTTTTCTTTTGAAAAGCTAATAAGGACTAAAAATAAGCTACTTTTGAAACTAGAAATATTTTTTTAAAACCACAAATAAACTGAGAACCAGCTTATGAAATCAAACAGTGTTGCTTTTTGAAGAAAGAAGAAACTTGAAAAGATTAGCTAGTAAGGCAAATAAGCTAAAATAGGCTATGGGCTACTAAGATTAAGCTAATGCAAACAAATCTATTCTAAATAACCAAATAAAACCTGAATAATCTCTAATAATCAGTAGAGAAGCAAAACTTAAACCCAATAAGCAAAAACCCAAACTGAGCAGGCCTAAAAAGAGGGTCTGAGGCACTTTTTAAACCCCCAAAAAGCTATCAAAAAGCTGATCTTAAAATTTCCAAAAATAAGCAATAGCTAAACAAGCCACCAAAGAACTACTGTGAAAATTTTCAGCTTAAAAGGACTAGTATTGAAGAAGTTAAAAATCAAAAGGATGGGCTAAAAACCAATGAGGGCTGCTGATTCTGATGCAGCAGATGGGGTTTTTAAACCTTAAACCCTTCAATACTCAATGGAACTTGACCAAACTATGAACACTTACTTTAACCAAAGACTTGCACCTAAAAATGCAAAAAGTGATTGCCAAATAAGCTCAGGCTAATTGCTAGCTTATGTGAGCAGTTCCTATTCTATATTTTACCCTACTGATGCAAAAACCTCAAAACAATCCAAAACTGCTTAAAACCTTCTGAGAACTGCTTATCTGTCTCTCAAAAAGCTCAATCAAAACTCACATGAAGGCAAATGAACAGTAGCATCAGATTATGTCCCAAAATAAGCTTAATGCCAAACACACCTTATCTCTAAACTGTTTTAGGTATTTGATTGATTTAAAGTGATTTAATCTATGATACTGAACCTAACTTATTACTGATGCTATATGAACTATAATTAAGCTAAAGTGATAGAAAAATAAGCACAAGAATAAGCTATAAGCTAATATGCTAAATATGACTTACGTATGCAAAAATGAGATAAATGAGAAAGAGTAAGCTAGAACAAATAAATGAGCAACCAAATAGCACAACTAGACTAAATAAGCAGAAATATCACAAGTAAGCACTCTAATAAGCAGAAAATAAGCAATCTACTCTATTTATGCAATTTTGAGCTAAAATTGAAATGGAATAACTCACTTTTGGCCTCAGCTAAACAGAGGCACCCAATTAAGGGCAGCTACAAGCTCCAGCTTATTCAGAGAATAAGCTGGTAAAGTCCTTCTTGCCCCTCCATTGCAGGCAACTTCCAAAAGCTTTCCACAAATATGCAAAGGAATATTAAACTTTATGATTTAAACTGATTTGATTCCTAATGAACTCACAAATAGCTAACAGAAACTACAATGAGCTCAAACTAATAGAAAATAAGCTTGTTGAAGCTTGATGTAACTGTTTGGACATATTTTTTCAATATTTTTCTGATTTTTTTTTATTTTTGAGATTTTTATAATAAAACAGATAAGTAAGCTAGATTAACTTGTAAAAGATTAAAAGTAAATTAAATAAGAGCTTATGGAACAGTAGCAAGAGCTTATGAACTAAATAAAGTAATTAAGCATAAAAACTGAGATTTAAAGTGCAAAGTAAACTAAAAGAAATTGAACTTGTATTGATTTAGAAAGCTGAATTACACTGAAATTGAAAGATTACAACTGAAATTATAAGCTAATTAGACTAGAAAACTAAATTGGCATAATAACGACCTAAAAATTACATGAAAATGTGAGGAGAGGAGTGGGGTATTTATAGCTGAGCTTGGGTCTTGATTAGGGTTTCTGGGAAGCTCCTAGATCCTCTCTTATCAGCCCTTGATAGAAAGATGTCATCATTCCCTTCATTTATGGCCCTTGGATCATGTGCCAGCTTGTCTCAACCAATAGGAGAGCGTGGGATTGCCAACGTGGAGGATTTATGACAACATTCTGACTTGTCAGACCTTCTAGATGCTCAGGTGAATTTTTGTACGGGTAAATTTGGTGAGCAGGGTAAGTTAGGAGGAAGATAAACAGTAACTTGTAGCGCGCCCTTTTTATTTTGACCTGGGTTGTTAATTTGTTGACCGGGTATGGGTGGTGTGTTGGGTACGGGTATTAATAAAAAGGAGGTGGGCTCGGGTTTTGGGCTTAGACTTATTGGGTTTGGATTTAAGTTTAAGGGTATTATTTTTAGTTTTGAATTAGGTATAAGGTTTAGGGGTAAAAACTGCCAAGTTGTGAATTAAAGGGATTTTTTCTGCCATTCTTTAATAATGTGATCCAAGGGCTATTTTTGTCAATCTTTGCTTCTTCAAGGGTCTTTTCGGCATTTTGAGTTCAATTTTGATAATTTGCTTCCCCGGCTTCAGCTTTTGACTCTTTTCCATTCTCGTGCTCGGTTTTGTCGATTTCTGCTTGATTTTGTCCATATTTCTAAATATCCGTACCTGCATATAAACAAACACAAAAACACAAATATCTTTGCCATTTTGGTTAGTTTTTTGTTGATTTGGTCTCAATTTGGTCAAATAAAGGTATTTGAATTAGCACATACCAAAATCCCCCAGACTAAGATATTGTAGTGTCCGTACACAATGTTATAAAAACTCGTTTTTGAAACCAAAAATTTCCAATCTCTTTTTACTAACTTTAAGAAGTAGCAAAATTTTCAAAAGAGATTAAGAAATCCAAGGTTTTAAAAACTCCCCGATTTTCCATTTATTCTATTTTTGTATATTCCTCATTATCATGTGACGGTTTTGTTGACAATCATTATCTATCAATAACTTTTAGGGTCCACGAATAGGAAACACGACTCATAAAGAAGTGACCATATGGATAAAATTCGTCATCCCTGATTTTTCACGAGTCCCCAAACTAAGCTTAAAAACGAAATCATTGTTATTTACAAGTTAGATGCCAACACTACCCATGGAAGTTACTTGTGTAATTACCTCTTGCTCCTATTTTCCTAATCCGCCTCTATTTATTTTATTTTTGGTGAGAAATGAATTGCTTCATATTTTGTCGTTTCGATCGGTTTTTAGTCCGATAAAGATACTAAATTAAGACGCTAAGTAGTTTTCAATCTTCTCTCGAGAACCGTTTCTTTGAAAATGAGGTCCACATCAAGGTTTTTATTTATATTTTTGACTTTTGCATTTTTCTCTTTTTCATTCATCACCATTTTTTTTTCATTTTTCATCATTTCATTTTTTTTTATCACTAACTTTTCACTTGCGTACCCTAAACGACGGAGCTTCACGGTTTAGTTCCAAGACCTTACACCTTCCGGAATAAAGGATCCAAGTGCCGTTACAACGGAGTGTTCCAAGACTCTAAACATTCCTGAAATGAGGATCCAAGGTGGTTAGACCAAGACCTCACACATTCCTGAACTAGAGGTCCAAGGGCCGGTGCAAGAGGGTAGCCAAGACCTAAACGCCTTCCGGAAATAAGGATCCAAGGCCCGATCTCGAATCCGTAGCTTAGAGCACTTAACTTATTATTATTAAACGTATTTATTAAGTAACCTTGATGTGTACCCAATTTTTAAAGCAAGGATTCTTTTAAGAAGATCAAGAACTTATCATCGGCAAAACCTAACATCTTTAATTATTCTTACAGTTATATATGGTGAAACAATTTTGTGGGAGCAAAAGGCCACAAGTAACTTCGATGAGCTCTAAAGAGAACCAACTACTCCACGCTTAGCATCTAACTTCTAAATAAACTCTATCATTTCTCGTTCTTCGCAAATTTAAAATCTTAAATAATAAGATCCGCGAATGCTTAGCCAAGAAAGGTTAAGGGGACAAGCTAGGGCTCAACACGTCCGATCAAGTCAGAATTTTATTCCTACTCTCACCAGCGAAAAGTCAACAAAATGTCAAAATTTATTATATTTTTGCAAAAAATTTTAAATTTTCTCATTTTTTGGATTTTTTTCATTTTTTTGGAGGAAAAACGGGGTTTGCGAGAGTAAACGGCAAAAAATGCAAGGCAAAAATCAAATCGAAAGATTACCCCCCCAGACTAAAACGAGACATTGTCCTCAATGTCTTAAAGGTAAGGGTTCTCCTACATAAATCTAAGGCCGTTTATTAATTATGCCAAAGATAAATGTAAAACGATAAGATTAAGGATTCGGCAAATCCTGGACACATCACAAGAAACCACGAAACACAAGATATGGAAGAGGAAGCCCTCCTCACTTTTATTAAGAAAATAGAAAGAAGATAGAAGGATAAGCATGGGGTGCCTCCCACGAAGCGCTTTGTTTTTGTTAACCGAGTCACGTAGCTTGACTCGACCCCGAATTTATTTGTCCATGGGGAAAGTTTGGAGATCTGGGACAACCATTGATGGTATGTCCCCTCCAAAATAGTGCTTCAACCTATGACCGTTCACCTTAAAGTTTGGACCGTCATTTTGAGCTAACTCGACGGTTCCATATGGAAAAACTTGAGTGATGGTGAACGGCCCAGACCAGCGGGTTTTTAATTTTCCCGAGAAGATCTTTAATCGAGAATTGAAGAGGAGGACTCGATCACCAACATTGAAGATGCGGTTTTTAATCTTAGAGTCATGAATCCTCTTTGTTTTCTCTTTGTAGATTAAAGAGTTCTCGTAGGCCTGATCCCGAAGTTCAACTAATTCATTTATTTGAACCTTGCGGTGATCACCCGCGGTCTTGAGGTCAAAATTGGCATGTTTTAAGGCCCAATATGCCTTATGTTCGAGCTCGATGGGCAAATGGCAGGCTTTTCCGTAAACCAGCTTGTATGGAGTACACCCGATGGGTGTCTTGTAGCTGTTCGGAAAGCCCATAATGCATCATCCAATTTGTCTGCCCACGAGGCTCGGTTTTCACCAACGGTTCTTTCAAGGATATGTTTCAATCCATGATTTGAAACCTCGACTTGACCGCTCGTTTGCGGGTGATACGCGGTAGAAAGTCGGTGGGTAACACCATACTTAAGCATTACTTTTGCAAATTGATCATTGCAAAAGTGGGTACCGCGATCACTGATTATAGCCCGAGGAGTTCCGAATCGGGAGAAGAGATTTTTCAAGAACTTAACCACAACTCGGGCGTCATTAGTGGGGAGCGCTTTCGCTTCAACCCATTTGGACAAGTAGTCGACGGCCACGAGTATATACTTATTCCCTCGTGAAGACGGGAATGGCCCCATAAAATCGATGCCCCACACGTCAAAGATCTCGCAGACTTGAATTGCATTTTGAGGCATTTTGTCTTTTTGCGAGATTTTTCCTTGACATTGGCAAGAGTCACATGACTTTACCAAGTCGTGGGCATCGCGGTAGATTGTCGGCCAATAAAATCCAGAATCAAAGACTTTTTTAGCGGTGTAGCTGGCACCATGATGTCCCCCCGTGGGTCCATTATGGCAAGCCGTGAGAATGTCAACGGCTTCTTGGCCATGCACACACCGTCGAATTACTTGATCAGCACATATTCTGAATAAGTAGGGGTCGTCCCAAAAGTAATGTTTAACATCTTTGAAAAATTTCTTTTTCTGCTAGGACGACATCCCTTTCACCACAAAATTCCCCGCATGGTAATTTGCATAGTCGGCAAACCATGGGGTACTCGGATCATTTTTTAAAGATACCATCCCAAGTGTCTCGAGAGGAAATGTTTCGGTGATTTCCTTGTTCTCGAGATCACTTTGATGGGGATTTTCAAGTCTGGACAAGTGATCAGCGGCCAGATTCTCTGCTCCTTTTTTATCACGAATGATAATATCAAATTCCTGGAGCAGAAGAATCCACCGAAGTAATCTCGGCTTAGCATCTTGCTTAGCTAAGAGATACTTGAGAGCAGAATGGTCCGTATACACTATGCTTTTGGATAAGACAAGATATGGTCTGAATTTCTCAAAAGCGTAAACAACGGCCAACAACTCTTTCTCGGTAGTAGTATAGTGAGATTGAGCGTCGGTCATTGTCTTGCTAGCATAGTGTATCGGCTGAAAGTATTTTAATTTGCGTTACCCCAGGACTGCACCAATAGCATAATCACTCGCATCACACATTAGCTCAAAGGGCAAGTCCCAATCGGGGCAACCAATAACGAAGCTTCAGTCAATTTCTTTTTAAGAACCTCGAATGCTTCGATGCATTTGGGAGAGAAGATGAACGGAGCATCTTTTTAAAGAAGATGGGTCAGAGGCCGGGCGATTTTAGAGAAGTCTTGAATAAATCGTCTGTAGAAACCGGCATGACCAAGGAAACTTCGGATTCCTTTAACGGTAGTGGGATGAGGTAGTTTTGCGATCACATCGACTTTGGCTCGATCTACCTAAATCCCGGCATTTGAAATTTTATGGCCGAGGACAATGCCCTCTTTAACCATAAAATGGCACTTCTCCCAATTTAGCACAAGATTGGTGTCTTTGCACCTTTGAAGCATTTTGTCTAAATGGGAGAGGCACGAGGAGAAAGAATTTCCATATACAGAGAAATCATCCATAAAGACCTCCATTGTTTTCTCGATCATATCATGAAATATGGCCATCATGCACCTTTGGAACGTGTCCGGAGCATTGCATAAGCCAAAAGGCATACGTCGGTAGGCAAACGTTCCATAAGGACATGTGAAGGTGGTCTTTTCCTGATCTTGGGGATCAATTGGTATTTGAAAATACCCGGAAAAGCCATCGAGAAAACAATATAACTCATTTCCCGCCAAACGCTCAAGCATTTGGTCCATAAATGGTAGAGGGAAATGGTCTTTACGGGTAGCATCATTGAGTTTTCGGTAATCGATACACACTCTCCATCCGGTGATGAGACGTGTGGGGATTAACTCATTCTCTTCATTTGTTACAACGGTCATTCCACCCTTTTTGGGCACACAGTGGACCGGGCTAACCCATGAGCTATCAGAAATTGGGTAAATCATCCCAGCGTCAAGGAGTTTGATAACTTCCTTTTTGATGACATTGATTCGTCAGTTTGAGTATAGTTTATTTTTCCAAGGAAAAATACAACGAATGTATTTCCCCGGGTCGTGGTCCCAACGAAGGTTGAAGTCGAGTCGTCGTTTACGTTGTCGAATTTGTGTGGTGAATGTGAATAAGAATGATGATTGGTGTTTTACACTACGAATGATGAAATAATAAACAAAAACATTTACTAAGGCTAAGGGTACAAGTAATCAAAGCACACTAATCTAAAAACGAAAATTTGAATTTAAAAACGTACGCTACGAATTTTAAAAACGTAACTAAAAAGTGAATTTCTTAAATTTAAGTCCTAAAAATGTAAAATAATTTTTCCTAAACTCTAAATATTAAAAGAAAATTTTGTAAAAAAGAAATCTATTTTTTTGAATTTTTATTTATTTTTTTATGAATTAAAAACTAAAATAAATGATTTAATTGATTTAAAAATAATAAATGATTTTGGAAAAATCTGAAAAATTGCAGGTAAATCTAAAATTAAATTCTTAATCTAGGAAAAATAGAATCAGAAGCTAACTAAACCCTAATAAGCAAATATGGGAAATAAGCAGTTGGGAATAAGCATAAAAATAAGCGAAAAAGTTCTAAAAATTATCCAAAGTTCAAAATCAGTAAAACACACTAGATCAAACTCAAAACAACTAAAAAGGACTAAATAAGGTACAAGCAGATAAGCAGTGGAACAGTTTCAATAGCTAGGTAAAACCAAAGGTCAAACAGGCAGTTTGCAGCTTATTTATAAGCTAGACCAGAGCTTAATTGGGAAATCCAGAAGCAGAAGCTAAAAGCTCATATGACAGACTACTTATTGTCCAAAAAACCCCAAATTCTATCCATAATTGATCCCTTAATCAAGCTCATAAACAGATGGTTGTGGGACAAAACTTAATTTGCAGGCCTGAGCAGTTTGATAGGGTGAATTGCAGACTTAAAATCAGCTGTCTAATAAGCTAAACCTTGAAATCCAATCTAAGATCTTAAAATCTGACACTAAAGGCTACCCAGAAACCACTTATCATGTTATGGAAACAAGTAAAAAGGAAAATGCAGTCCAATGAATGAGCTAAGAATAGCTCAAAAATGTGCAGGTCTGCTAAGCTAGACCTGATGCAGCAGAGATGATTTGACTTCTAGATTTTTGCAAAACTAACTGAAATGGTACCAATGCTTGGTACTTGACTTAACACACTAAATTACACCAAAACATACCAATAAATAGCACCAAAGAAGTTTAGCTTATATAGAAGCTTACTGAAACAGTTCCTACTCTAAAATTTCACTTATGGATTCAAAAACTCTCAAACCAGTCCAAAGTGCTTAATATCTAATGAATTCTGCTTGAATATCTATCAATAAGCTTAAATAAAACTGATAAAATGGCAATGGAACAGTGACTAGTTCTAAATCTCTCAACATAAGCTTGAACCAAACACTCCTTTAAATTCTACTTATGCTAATTAGATCTAGAATTTGCAAAGTTAAGCTACACTACTGAATTAACTATGAATACCTAAGTTACTTATCAACTAAAAAGCAAAACTCAACAGCAAAGAAGCACTAGTTACTACTTGAAACAGATTATGCAGATTTAAAGCTAGAACATGAAAAATTACAACTCACTTGGGTCCTTAGCTGAACAAGGGTATGAAACAGAACTGAACCACTATAATCTCAACCTAGGCTTATCACATAAGCCAAATAACACCCAATAAGCTCCTCAGAATCAGCTTATCTCCTCCAGAGCTTATTTGACCACTTGTTGACTTTTTTGTTGACTTTTTGAATTTTGAGACTGATTTGAATTTGAACTAACAAAACACTCATAATAAGCTAAACAGCTTATATGAGCTTATAAAAAATGAGAAAACAGCTTATTGAAGTTGGGATTAAGCTACTTTTGGATTTTTGAAGTATTTTTCAAATATTTTTGGATTTTGTGGATACAATGAACAAACGTGAAAGATGTAAATTGAACTAAGCTGAGATTAATGAAAATAAACTAAATAAGCAATAATAAGCTAATGAGAACTAAAAGAGACACAAATTTAAGAACAATTAAACTAACTTTTCATTAATAAAACTTTGAGATTACAAACTGAAATTGAAGTTACAGCTGAAATGTAAATGATTATACTAAGAAAAGCAGTAAATTTGACAAGAAAATAAAGTGGTAAGAATTTTCTAAAGCATAAAAATTGGACAACCCTTGCTCATGAGGAGAGCTCTCTATTTATAGCCGAATCAAAAGCTGCCATGTCACCAATCCGTGTGAGTTTGTGCTTCTTTGAATCAATATCAACCATCTGATCAAGCCTTGATCAATACTCTATCACTGACAACCCTTGGATCAAAATGGCCACGCACTATCAACCAATAGGAGGCCTCTTTTGTGCTGACATGTCATTCTCTTGTGACAGGAACCTCCTAGATACGCGTGCAAGGACGAGACTACCCTTAACTGCGGTAATTTTGATGTACGGGTAACTAGGGTTCATCGCACAGTGTTTTTATCTGGGTAAGTTATAAAATTTGGGGCACGGTTTGGTTTGTGGTTTGACTGGCATTTTATTTTATTTAACCTTTGACCGGGTTGGGGTTTGTGGGTGGATCCGGGTTATATTAATAGATTATGGGTCGCGGGTTTAAGTATGGTTGGGCTTGGTTTTGTTAATTTTGGGCTTTGTGGATTATAATTTGGTTGTAGGTTTTAGTTCGGTTTGTGAGTGGATTTGGATTATAAATGAAATCCGGTTAGTGGGTTTTTTTTAAGATTTTTGGTTTAACAAGAATGCAAGGACCAAAGTTGTTATTTGCTGAAAATCCAAGGACTATTTTTGCTAAACTTCAAATATGATCCAAGGGCTTGTCTTGACAAATGGTGATTCTTTGAGGATCTGAATGACATAAAGCTTTCCGGCATCGGCTGTAAATATCTTTTCCATATCTCGTGCTCGTTTTTCCTGGTTTTGACTTTATTTTGTCCTTTTTTCTCGATATCCGTTCCTGCACATAAACAAACACAAAAACACAAATATCTTTGGCATTTTTGTTAGTTTTTGGTTGTTTTGGTCTTAATTTGGTAAATAAAAGGTATGTGAATAAGCACATACCAAAATCCCCCAGACTAAGCTATTGCAATGTCCTCATGCAATGTTATAAAAACACGTTTTCGAAACCAAAAATTTCTAACCTCTTTTTACTAACTTTGAGAAGTAGCAAAATTTTCAAAAGTGATTAAGAAATCTTAAGTTCTAAAAACTCCCCAATTTTCCTTTTATTCTATTTTTGTGTTTTTCTCATTATCATGTGACGGCTTTGTTGACAATCATTATCTCACGATAACTTTTAGGTTCAACGAGTAGGAAACACGACTCATAAAGAAGTGACCATACGGATAAAATTCGTCGTTCCTGATTTTTCACGAGTCCTCAAGCTAAGCTTAAAAACGAAATCATTGTTATTAACAAGTTAGATTGCTATCACTACCCATGAAAGTTAATTGTGTATTACTTCTCGTTCCCAAATTCCTATTTTCCTCTATTTATTTTATTTTTGGTGAGAAATGAATTTCTTCATACTCTCGTTTCGATAAGTTTTAGTCCAATAAAGATACCTAGTTTAGACGCTAAGTAGTTTCCAAACCTTCCCTCGAAAACCGTTGCATACAAAAATGAGGTCCACATCAAGGTCTCTGATTTAACATGATTTTGAGGATATCCCTTTTATATACGACCGAAACAACTCATCTACGAGTCCAGAGATAGAAGCTTTTATTAGGATACCACCGGAGTCGAAATTTGGCATTTTTTAACATTATTAAGCACATATTATTATTCCTTGGCCTTTTAAACAACCTAGACAACGGCAGCGAACCGTCAAGAATCGGGAGTCTTATTTTGACCTTGTATATTTTTCCTCTGCCTTTTTGAAGTCTAAGTCAACGGGAGCGAACCGTCAGGAAACAGAAAACTTTTATCGGCTTTGGATTATTATTATTATTATTCATTATTCATTATATATTTTGCCAAATCCCGAGTCCTACGGCTTTTATAGCAATAGAGACAATAGCACGTACTATCAGGAATCAGTTGCCTATTACACCGTAACACTGACAGTACCTTGATGTGTACCCAACTTTCATAAGAAAGGATTTTCTAAGGAAGGAGTAAAACTAATTATCGCCAAAACCAAAATACCTTTAATTATTCCTAGATTTCTAATTTTTTTTTGGTGAAACAAGCTTATGGGAACAAGAAGCCACAATTAACTTCGATGAGCTCTAAAGAGATCCAACTACTCCACGTTTAACAATCTAACTTATAAAAAACTCTATCATTTCTCTTTCTTCGCAAATTTAAAATCTTAAATAATAAGATCCGCGAATGCTTAGCCAAATAATCAAGCCATGCATATATAAAGTCGATACGGGAACTTGCAAACTCTTAAAAAGAATTCGCATTTTATAGCTCCTTGTGTAAAAGACTAGCACGAGCTTTTAGATTATGTAAGTTAAGGAGACAAGCTAGGGCTCAACACGCCCGATCAAGTCAGAATTTTATTCCTACTCTCACCAGCGGAAAGTCAACAAAATGTCAAAATTTATTATATTTTTGCAAAAAATTTTAAATTTTTCTCATTTTTTTTTTGGATTTTTTCAATTTTTGAGGAAAAACGGGGTTGCATGAGTAAACGGCAAAAATGCAAGGCAAAAATCAAATCGAAAGATCACCCCCCCCCCCCCAGACTAAAACGAGACATTGTCCTCAATGTCTTAAAGGTAAGGGTTCTCCTACATAAATCTAAGGCCGTTTATTAATTATGCCAAAAGATAGATGTAAAACGATAAGATTTTAGGATATTGGATAAGCAACGAATGATGAAACTCGAGTGGAGAGAAGCAAACCACGAGCACGAGAGTCTTCATAATTCGGGAAAATCCTGGACACATCACAAAAAAAACACGAAACACAAGATATGGAAGAGGAAGCCCTCCTCACTCACTTATTAGAAAATAGATAAGAAGATAGAATGATAAGCATGGGGTGCCTCCCACGAAGCGCTTGTTTTTTATCGAGTCGTATAGCTTAGACTCGCCCCGAATTTAATTGTCCTTGGGGAAGCAAGTGGAAGAGATAATCTCAATCGGACTTTCATTCAAGATGTTTGGATAAACATTGAAGCATATGAAAGTTCCACTCCGATGAGATACCCACGGCTTCAGAAGATGAAAGCGGTGATGCCGGGGTGATGAAGCGAAAAGTGTACCGCTTTTAAGGGGTCATTTAAGCCCTAAATCGTATTTATTTGATCAAATATTGCCCTAAATCGTTTCTTTTGTCATTTTAGGTACTTTTGAGGAGAAATCTGGAAAAGGAGGCATTTTGGACGTTTTTGGAGCATAAAAGTGAAGAAAACGACAAAGTCTCAAAAATCGGCTAAAAGTTACCTTTGACGGCGTCAACTTTTACTCTGGACGGCGTCATGCCTTGGCAAGAAAAGGTGGACGTGAAATTTACTCATGATAAGCCAGTGAAAATTGCATGTAAATTCTGACGGCGTCACGCTTTAACCTGATCAAGGGCGTCACGGCTTAAATCAAAAGGGGACGGCGTCACGTTCAAGGTTCGACGGCGTCAAGCCTTGATAAGCCAGAATGGATTGTGAAGAGCTAAAGAGGGACGGCGTCAAGAAGGTCATCCGGGAACCCTAGAAGCGGCGAGGTGACGGCGTCACACTCCATAAGGTGACGCCGTCAGATCCAAAAATCTATATATAGTTTTCTAATTTTTTGTCATTAGTGTGGAACTTTGTGTGTGGAATTTTGGGAGAAAACCCTAAGACGATTTTAGCTTCTTTTTCAAGGCTTTTTGCCTTGAGATCTTCCATGTTACATTGAAGATAAGTTATCAATTAATCATTCAATATGTCTATGTGTTGTTTGATTTTATCTTATTCTTGTCTTTTGATTAACATGTTAGGCTAAATTTATCTTGTGTTTGCTTAGATCTAATGAAACCTAGCTATTGATTATTGGTTATTAGTGTGTTGTTAGTTGTATTGGATGATTGTTTATCTATGTTAGGCTTAAGAAAACTGGCTAACTTCCTATTCGGTAACTTGCTTGAACGTCTTAAGAAACATGAACCAAAGGCGTACTAAAGGTTTTTATGGTTGTATTTAATGCACAAGCGAATTCTAGTGATCCCATGTTAGGAGCTTCCTAGCCGACTCGACATAGGAGTGAAGTAGGAGCTTGTAGAGTTGGGGAAGTACGTACGCCACCCCACGAATGGTATTAAGGAATACACCCGTCATCCACGCAACTAATACACACTAATTAACCGGTAAAAGATAGTTAGGGAGTAAGGAAATCTAAGTAAACACATTTCTCTACATATAAGTTTCCACCAAACTTTTCATTTTTGTTATTTTATTTTATTTGCATTTGTAGTTATTTGGGTTAGTTGACTAGCAACTAATTCCGCCCACTCCTTCAAAACCGAGATTTTACTTGCTTTCATAAAAATATAAAAACATAAAAAAGAATCTTCCTCAACCCTTAGACCTATTAGAGTAGCTTTTCATACCTAACGAACACTATTCCCTGTGGAGAATGATCAATCCCCCGTACTTACCACTACACTATACTACATCGGTCAGGTACACTGCCTGGTGGGGTTGTAAGCCTCTTGAGATCCCTCGAGAGGTAAAACCTGTTGTAAGGTTACAAAACCACGCATCAAGTTTTTGGCGCCGCTGCCGGGGAATAGTTATTGTTTAGGTTGAATTTTTTATTTTATAGGTCTACTCACTAGATTCCTTTCTAGTGAGATTTTTATTTTATTTTTCTAGATTTTTTTTAGTCTATCTATTTTCTTCGTGCTTTTGTTCGTATAAGGTTTCCATTGACTCTTCCGTTCACCATTATGGAGAACGCGAATCCACCATACCACCAACCACGTAATTCACCCACTCCATATGACATCTTGATGTTTAAACAATATAAAGATGAACCTCTCTATGATGCATGGACTCGTTTTAAATATTTACTCCAAAAAGTCCCTCATCATAACTTCGATTTTTGGTCCCTAACTCAAATCTTTTACAATCATGTCGACCGACATGCCCAAAGGGACATTTATCATATTGCCGGCAGGGATATTAGGGAATTAAGTGCTGAGAAAGCATGGGAAGCTATTGAGAATTGTGCCCAATATTATTATATGGTAGACAACCCAACAAACATTAATACAAGTCAATTGACCACAAATTTCAAGGATCATGAAACAAGTTTGTTTGGGGATGAGGGTAGAGTTGAGCCACCTAGCTGCATGTCATGGTTAGGCACTACCATAATACAGGGTGAACACTTAGGTTATCTTGATGTGATGGAGGATTTTGCCGAGCATGATCACATTGATCAAAAAGACCTAGGTTTTATGATCGATGACGATGAATCTCAAGAAACACATGATGAATCTTTTAGGCAATTTGAATATAGCAGTCAGAATATTGAGGATGATCCTTATGATTCGGATATAGAAGTTGAGATGCCTAGAGAAGCACTTGAGATACTAGGGAAAATGTTAGGGTTAGATTCTAATAAAACACATGATGAGGATATAGGTGGTCTTGACACAAGGAATGATGAGGTAAGTAACATAAGCCCACCAAGTACCCCACAAGTCCTACCATCATTTGAGGCACACACACCACCCGTGACTTACCCAGAAGAAGTAGAAGAGACTATAGGAACCCCAATAGAGGTAGAACCCTTGGACCAAACACAACTAGAGGATATAGGTTTGAATACTTGTAGTCATAACCTTTCTTTTAGTTATATGGAAGTTCCTAGTTTTGATGAACCGGAGCCTCAGCCAAAACCGTTACCTAATCTTCCATCCTTAGATGTGAATCTAGGAATTGAAAAAGGTCCCGATCCACCCATCAAACCATGTAGTCCGGGTAATGTTAAGATTAAGGAAGTAGACTCTAGGCCATGTGGAGTGGAAGCTAATATAGGAGTGAACCATGACCTTACATACTTACATCACCCATTCATGATTGATCACAAGAAACATTATGGGTTTAAACCGGGTTTATTAGGTCAAAGTGGATTCTTAACTTGGAGTCTCTCGAAGTTGATAGAAGATGATCCCTTTCTAGGAGAAAATCTTAATCCGCCCACTAACCCAATTGAATTAGGTAAGGTTATGATGAAAGGAGCACACCCCTTTGAGTATATAATTCATCCACCACTCTTTCCTCACGCGGCATACTTCCACCAAGATGGTGTGTATCGCTACTATCACCCGCACTTAATCCTAAGTGTAGGAAAAACCTCTCCTTTATCCGTTAAATAAGGGTAGAGTCAGGCTCGTGACTCGAACAAAAACAAGCGCTTCTTGGGAGGCAACCCAAGTTTTATTTGCTTTGTGTGTTCATTTATTTGCTTGTTTGATTTTATTTGTTTCCGTATGTATGTTTAAATTTTATTATTATTGATTCATGTTAAAAACTAATTTGTGAAAATGCTTTATCTTGTTTTTAACTTCGTCTTAACTACATATAAAGGTATTTTGCAAAAGTTAAGTGTAAGGGAAATCTAAATCGGTTTATTAGAACACAAATGAACATGAATCGTAATAATATTAAATGAACATACATATTAGTATTTGTTTGAGTCAAATGCTTGTATCGAGTCATAATGATGTTTTGCAGGAATTCCAGGAAGTAAGGTATAGGTTTTTCCAAAAATTTTCCGGAAACGTAACATGAGAATTCTGTCAGATCATTTCTGACGGCGTCAGGTTTAATTTTCTGAAAATTTTTGAAAGTTTTGTTTTCATAAAAATTTTTTATTAAATCTCTAACTTATAATCTCCAGGAATCTGCAAAATTATCATTCCACAAGCATTATATCCTTATATATAGATTTTATCCCGCCGATGTTATGCAGGTTTTCGTGTTTGTTTTCTCAGGTTTAACAGGTTATTTTGGACAAGGAAATGTTTTGAATCAAGCTTATGGCGATGCATTAGTCATGGAGCTTCAACATTACTTTGGAAGAAGATTTAACCGTGTTATTTCATTATCCACCGAGCGAATCAGGGGAGTATTTGATTTCATTCTTTTACTTTTTTCTTTTACATCTTGTTATTTGAACATTGGGGACAATGTTCATCTTAAGTGTAAGGGGGGTA
The DNA here is from genome assembly GCA_021014915.2 of Artemisia tridentata subsp. tridentata. Taxonomy (NCBI): domain Eukaryota; kingdom Viridiplantae; phylum Streptophyta; class Magnoliopsida; order Asterales; family Asteraceae; genus Artemisia; species Artemisia tridentata. The sequence goes on along the minus strand of CP139502.1, from coordinate 216,057,771 downwards.
AAAGTACGATTAGAGAATGCTATTGCGCTTGATTTTTGTTTGTTTAATAGTAGATGTGTAATAAAACTGAGATAAATACCTGTTAGGGCAATTTTAGTGCCAAATTTAAAATTTTTTACAACATATAGGAGTGAAACTTTGATCTTAATGAGCGTCTCACGGATAGGAGTTATATGACTAGCACAAAAACCGTACCACTAAAAAAAATTTCCACCCCCAAATATGTGAGGTTCACCCCTAGAATTGGTAGGAAAAGCATTTATGCTATGATGTGTGTACCGGTAGCACTTAGATTCTAGAACTTGCGTTAGGACCATTCCGAGGCCACAAGTGAGACTACATTCGTGTAGTTAGATTTACTACATGATAAGAGGCATTAGGATTAACCCATTGTTTTACACCTGTGTTTTTGTTATAATTACATTGGCTACATTGGTCAAGTAATTCTCCCACACCCTTTGCGTTGTACTCATTTTTAGTACACGATACCCCTAGTACACCCCTCAGAGCCTATCTTTTCGTTTCAACCTTTAAGCATTTTACTTAAAGGAAGAATTTGTTACACCCCACTAAAATGTACACCCAAATCGCCTTAGCCTACCTTGTATGCACTCATTTTTAGTGCATTATTGTGACAACATTTGTTTAAACCCAAGTTAATTATCTAATTGATTACATGGTTGCTAAGTCGAGTCATATCCTTGTACATATTGTGTTGGGACGATTGGGACTCATGGGTAAAGTACTAGTGTAATGGAGTAATGGGGAAGAACATCATTTATTACCCCCATATGTGCTAAATATTTTAAAAGTACTCCAAGTGTTTTAATTATCTTAATTCGAGTCATTAGAATAGTTATTTGTAAAGTTATGTAAAAGTTCAAGTGTAAGGGGAATGCAATGCCCCTATGATGTATTATTTTGGATGGTAGGGCAAAAGTGTATGCAAAAAAAAAAAAAAAAAAAAAAAAAAAAAAAAAATCAAGAAAAATACAAAAAAAATGAGAAAATGAAAAATAGAAAAAACATACGGACTACCATCCCGTTTCATTTTATGTTTATTTTTATGTTTTTGTTATTTTGTTATTTTGTTTCTAGCTTAAGATTGAGTCGAGTCTTGGCTTAGCAACATTGTATAGTACATGTAATTAATCAAGATCTTTAACTCGCCACCAGTAAAATATCCTTTATCCAACAAAACCTTGTTTTCCTTTTCCCTACACCTAACATTATAACCCATGTAAAAGCCCTCTTTGATAGTTTATCTTTGGTGCTTATGCCTAGTGGAGGAGGTTTTCGATCCTTTCCCAAGCCTATGGTAATCTATTTGCTATGACAGGTAGTGAGAGATATTATCCGTTTTCATTTATGAGATTTATTTTGATGACACTTGAGAGATGTGAGTATCTAAACACTACTTGTGAGGTGCTAGTTTGTAATCTCCGTGCTTATTATGATTGAAGTGGAACGATTATTTGTTGTAATTACTTTTATGTTTGCATTAAATGACCCCTAACTTGTATTTTGATTAGAATAAAAGCGCATTTGCTTGAGGACAAGCAAATCTCAAGTGTAAGGGTATTTGATGAAGCGAAAAGTGTACCGCTTTTAAGGGGTCATTTAAGCCCTAAATCGTATTTATTTGATCAAATATCGCCCTAAATCGTTTCTTTTGTCATTTTAGGTACTTTTGAGGAGAAATCTGGAAAAGGAGGCATTTTGGACGTTTTTGGAGCATAAAAGTGAAGAAAAACGACAAAGTCTCAAAAATCGGCTAAAAGTTACCTTTGACGGCGTCAACTTTTACTCTGGACGGCGTCATGCCTTGGCAAGAAAAGGTGGACGTGAAATTTACTCATGATAAGCCAGTGAAAATTGCATGTAAATTCTGACGGCGTCACGCTTTAACCTGATCAAGGGTGTCACGGCTTAAATCAAAAGGGGACGGCGTCACGTTCAAGGTTCGACGGCGTCAAGCCTTGATAAGCCAGAATGGATTGTGAAGAGCTAAAGAGGGACGGCGTCAAGAAGGCCATCCGGGAACCCTAGAAGCGGCGAGGTGACGGCGTCACACTCCATAAGGTGACGTCGTCAGATCCAAAAATCTATATATAGTTTTCTAATTTTTTGTCATTAGTGTGGAACTTTGTGTGTGGAATTTTGGGAGAAAACCCTAAGACGATTTTAGCTTCTTTTTCAAGGCTTTTTGCCTTGAGATCTTCCATGTTACATTGAAGATAAGTTATCAATTAATCATTCAATATGTCTATGTGTTGTTTGATTTTATCTTATTCTTGTCTTTTGATTAACATGTTAGGCTAAATTTATCTTGTGTTTGCTTAGATCTAATGAAACCTAGCTATTGATTATTGGTTATTAGTGTGTTGTTAGTTGTATTGGATGATTGTTTATCTATGTTAGGCTTAAGAAAACTGGCTAACTTCCTATTCGGTAACTTGCTTGAACGTCTTAAGAAACATGAACCAAAGGCGTACTAAAGGTTTTTATGGTTGTATTTAATGCACAAGCGAATTCTAGTGATCCCATGTTAGGAGCTTCCTAGCCGGCTCGACATAGGAGTGAAGTAGGAGCTTGTAGAGTTGGGGAAGTACGTACGCCACCCCACGAATGGTATTAAGGAATACACCCGTCATCCACGCAACTAATACACACTAATTAACCGGTAAAAGATAGTTAGGGAGTAAGGAAATCTAAGTAAACACATTTCTCTACATATAAGTTTCCACCAAACTTTTCATTTATGTTATTTTATTTTATTTGCATTTGTAGTTATTTGGGTTAGTTGACTAGCAACTAATTCCGCCCACTCCTTCAAAACTGAGATTTTACTTGCTTTCATAAAAATATAAAAACATAAAAAAGAATCTTCCTCAACCCTTAGACCTATTAGAGTAGCTTTTCATACCTAACGAACACTATTCCCTGTGGAGAACGATCAATCCCCCGTACTTACCACTACACTATACTACATCGGTCAGGTACACTGCCTGGTGGGGTTGTAAGCCTCTTGAGATCCCTCGAGAGGTAAAACCTGTTGTAAGGTTACAAAACCACACATCACGGGGTCAAAAACTTTATCTTCATTTCCGGTTGGAAATGATAGTAAAGTTTCAATCAGAGATAACTCCATGTAGAACGGGAGTTTTTGATCAGAAAGAAGTAGAGGGGAATCACTTTTTTCCAGAATTAAAAGTTCCTTAGATGAGGCGGGAAACTTTAAATTCTTATCAAGTGTCAATTTCATCAAAGGATGAATTTCACCATCATTGAGTATGCCTGGATTAAACACTTTGTTTTCACAGGAAAACTCAGCAGGGTACTTGATGGAGGACTCAATGGAGAAAAGGAAATCATCCTCGAGAGAATGAGGAGATAAGTCATTTGAAGCAATTGTAGCATCCTCAATTATGGTTTTCATTTTAGGGCCTTTTTCATCAGTAGGTTTGCCATATAAAAGATTTTTCCATTTGGTTTGATCGGCCCCAAAATCGAAGAGGTCGTCATCACTTTGGAAATCATTAGGCTCGGAGTAAGAATCAAGTGATGGAGAATGGTATAAAAGATTTTCAACTTCTTTAAGATCAACATGAAAGTAAAAAAGATCATCATCATTATCTGATGGAATTGGATCGTCGTGAGCGAGTTCATCAGTGAACTCCTCGGGATAAGAATCACATTTAGATGGATCACGGTTCAGCAAAAATTCCAATTCTTTAAGATCAGATTCAAAATCAAAGTCATCGTCCTCATCCCCCGGTGGGATTGGATCGATGTGAGCAAGTTCATCGGTGAACTCCTCAAGAAGAAAATCAATACTAGAAGTGGTACTGCCACTACTTTGTTCTTCTGATTTAGAATCAACAACTTGAACGGATTAGGAAGCTTTTCTTCTTTAATTTCCGTCGGAGGGAGTGAAGATGACGGCTCATTGTATAGCAATTCTTCAATTAAATGAATATCTCCCTCCGGATTAAAGACGGTGTCATCAATTTCCGGAGAAATTGGCTCATCACTAAGGAAAACCTCGAGCTCTTCCATAGTGGAAAACACTTCCCTCAACCGGTGTGAGAGAAGGGCAAGAGTCGGAAATGACGGAATCAACAATCTCAATATGATAAACTGGTTCCGGAGGTGGGACAAGTGGTGTGCTCTTAGAGCTAGCAATTTCCACCACTTCCGTTGTGATCTCTGAATCTTGTTCATCATAATCAAGAATACTCTTAACATCCGCGGAACATTTCTCAAACCATTTGCTTGAACCGGGTGTAATTTTCATTGCTTTGAGCTCAGCACGTTTGTGTGAAGTACTCTTAACCTCGAATCTTGAAAGTATCGAATCACTTCTTTTGGAAGCAATTACGGGATCAGATTTTTGATTAACCGTACCAACGTTGCATTTGGCGGTTAGAGGTTTAGGGTTCTGATTAATATTAAATGTGACTTTTTCATTATCAACCCGTAGAGTTATTTCTTCTCCATACACATCGATCAAAGCCCGCCCGGTCCTCAAAAATGATCTTCCGAGAATTAGAGGAACTCGGGGGTCAGCATCAAAATCAACCACCACAAAATCAGCGGGGAAATGGAACTTCCCGACCTTGACGAAGACATCCTCGGCTACACCTTTAGGAAGGGTTATGGAACGGTCCGCAAGCTCGAGGGTCATGCAAGTGGGGGTAAGTTTGGGCAGAGAAAGCTTTTGCCTTACTGACAACGGCATTAGGTTAATGCTTGCACAGAGATCGGCCAAGGCGTAGCATTCAACCATCCCCGGAAATTCACATGGAATAAGGAATTTTCCGGGATCTCCTAGCTTTTCCGGAAGCTTTTTGAGAATTACCGCTGAGCAGTTTTCATTCAGAGGAGTTTTTGCTAATTCAATTAATTTTTCCTTGTTGCTCAATAAACTTTTGAGGGTGGAAGTAAACTTAGGCATCAGAAGTAAAGCATCCGCGAAGCTTATATCAAAATGCAAATCTTGGAAGATTTGGAAGAATTTTTCCATTTGATTTGAAGCTTTTCGCGGAGCTTTTGATCATTCAATCTCGAAGGATATGGAAGTTTTGCTTTTATGGGAGCTTCTTCGGGTTCAAGCACAACCTTAGGTTTAGATGGCTGGACAACCGGAGGTTGGACGTCTTTGGTTCTTCCGTTGTTAGTAGGAAGTTCCGTGTCCTTTGTCACCTCCGTCTCACGGCCGGCTATCTTAGGAGGAGGAGAAGAATCGGTAGTCGGAGCCGTGGGTCCATCATATGATACACCACTCCTTGTAGTGATTGCCTTAACATCGCCCCTCGGGTTGGCGACCGTGTTGCTTAGGAGAGAAGTAGTACCCGAGCCTGAGGGTCGATCATTTAAATATTTTTTCATCTCAGTCATTTCCTAAATCAAAAACCTAGTTGTCTCTTCTTGGTTTTTATTGAAATGCTGCTGATTCTGCATTTGAAGCATTATTTGTTTTAAAATCTCATCCGAGGCCGATTGATTTTGAACAGAGCCTTGATTTTGATTATTGCTAAAATTCGGCCCTCGGTTGTTTTGATAAAAACCTTGGTTCTGATTTTGAAAATTCCCTTGGTTTTGAAAATTTCCTTGATTCGGGGCTTGATAATTTCCCTGATTTTGGCCTTGGTTATAATTCCCTTGATTCTGAGATCCTTGATTTATCCGATTTTGATTTTGATTAACTGGTACGTTTCGGTTTTGCAAATTCAGATTGGGATTTTGATTAAAACCGGGTGGTCCAAGGAAGTTGTTATAACGGTAGCTGAGAAGATTACGGTCTCCTTGCGGTTGGTAACCGTTACCTCCCTGATTGTAGGATCCCGTTGCAGCATAAACATTCTCTTGAGTGTAGCCACCGGAGGCTGGGCACTCGAAATACGGATGAGGACCACCACATGTTTCACAACTTTGATTGACCATATTGACTTGATTTTGAGGAAAATGGTTTTGATTGTTTTGGAATGAAGAACAACCGGGTGGTCCCATTTGGTTATTAGCACCTTGAGGACGGAATCCTTGAATCTGATTGTAGGATACTGATGCTACAGTAGCATTCAAACCTTGGCCACCGGAGGCTTGACAATCATAATAAGGATGTGGACCACCACAAATCTCACATTTTTGATTCACAACTTTCACTTGATGAGAAGAAGATTTTTCTTTGGTTAACGACTCAACTTGTTTAGCAAGAATTGCAATAGCCGCTAAAACTTCATCACTAGCTTTGTTATTGGCACTCGAAATGGGAATCTTGCTTCTCGAACTCCTCACTTTTGCTTTGTTCTCAATAATCGTGAAAGCATCTTGACTATTTCTCGTTAACAAGTTTCCACCCGCAGCAGAATTGAGTGAGTCTTGATCGGCTAGACTCAACCCATTGTAAAACGTATCAATTTGGTGCAAGTCGGAGAAACCATGATTAGGACACTTTTCTAATAACTCCTTAAATCTATCCCAAGCTTCGCTGAACGATTCATCGAAAGCTTGTTGAAATCGAAAGATTTGAGTTCTGAGATTAGAAGTTTTAGAAGGAGGGTAGAAATGATTGATGAACTTTGTAGCTAGATCTCCCCAAGTGAAAATAGAATTTGGGAGTTCTTTCTCTAGCCAAGTTCGAGCCGCTCCTTTCAAAGAAAAGGGAAACAATTTCATTTTGATTACATCGTAAGAAACTTGGTTAATCTTTATTGTTTCAGCAATGTCGGTGAAATTTCTGATATGAACATTAGGATCTTCATGTTCAAATCCGTGAAATGAGATACTCGTGATAAGATTGAGTAACCCGTGATTGATTTCAAAGTGATTTGCTTGAATATCGGGTATCACGATGGCTCTTCTAACACCATTGAAAGGTGTTTGAAGACGTTCCTCCATTGGACGGAGGTCGGGCACCGGTTGAGGTCCCATTTGAGGCGGTTTTTGTCCACCACCCATCGGTGGGTGTGGATCGTTATCGTTCATTTCCTCAACGGTTGGGAAATGAGCACGGTTTGTATGACGAATAATCCTCTCGGGATTTGAGAGCGGTGAAAGAAGATGATTAGAAGAAGAAGAACGGGTGTGCATACACCAAAATCAAACAAAGGTTTAAAAAGAAAACCAAATTTGAAAATAAAATATTTTTGGATTTTTATTTTTAAGGAAAATTAATCACAATATTTTTGGTACCGATCCCTCAATCGATATTCGTTTCTCTTACGACTACGCGCAGAGTGGCGGAGAAGCAAAGGTCTGTCGAATCTAATTAATAACCCGCCTCTTTCGGTTCGTCAATTTAATGTCGAACCATCCTTAAACCACTTGTATAGGTTGTAATCGAAAAATAATCCGAAAATCAAATGATTTCACGATTGTTTTGTTGTTATTTCGGAATGGTTTACAACACTTTCAATAAAGTGAGGATATATTATTATTTTTTTGTATTTTTGAAAACACTTTAGGAAAAGTGTTTTATTTATTTTCTTTTTGTATTTTTCTTTTTATAAAAACAAATAACTTCCGATGGAAGGGTCTTCAAAACACGATTCGACGAACGAAATTCAAACTCTTCTCAAGCCTTCCCCGGCAGCGGCGCCATTTTTTTGATTCGTCAGTTTGAGTATAGTTTATTTTTCCAAGGAAAAATACAACGGATGTATTTCCCCGGGTCGTAGTCCCAACGAAGGTTGAAGTCGAGTCGTCGTTTACGTTGTCGAATTTGTGTGGTGAATGTGAATAAGAATGATGATTGGTGTTTTACACTACGAATGATGAAATAATAAACAAAAATATTTACTAAGGCTAAGGGTACCAGTAATCAAAGCACACTAATCTAAAAACGAAAATTTGAATTTAAAAACGTACGCTACGAATTTTAAAAACGTAACTAAAAAGTGAATTTCTTAAATTTAAGTCCTAAAAATGTAAAATAATTTTTCCTAAACTCTAAATATTAAAACAAAATTTTGTAAAAAAGAAATCTATTTTTTGACTTTTTATTTATTTTTTTATGAATTAAAAACTAAAATAAATGATTTAATTGATTTAAAAATAATAAATGATTTTGGAAAATTTTGAAAAATTGCAGGTAAATCTAAAATTAAATTCTTAATCTAGGAAAAATAGAATCAGAAGCTAACTAAACCCTAATAAGCAAATATGGGAAATAAGCAGTTGGGAATAAGCATAAAAATAAGCGAAACAGTTCTAAAAATTATCCAAAGTTCAAAATCAGTAAAACACACTAGATCAAACTCAAAACAACTGAAAAGGACTAAATAAGGTACAAGCAGATAAGCAGTGGAACAGTTTCAATAGCTAGGTAAAACCAAAGGTCAAACAGGCAGTTTGCAGCTTATTTATAAGCTAGACCAGAGCTTAATTGGGAAATCTAGAAGCAGAAGCTAAAAGCTCATATGACAGACTACTTATTGTCCAAAAAACCCCAAATTCTATCCACAATTGATCCCTTAATCAAGCTCATAAACAGATGGTTGTGGGACAAAACTTAATTTGCAGGCCTGAGCAGTTTGATAGGGTGAATTGCAGACTTAAAATCAGCTGTCTAATAAGCTAAACCTTGAAATCCAATCTAAGATCTTAAAACCTGACACTAAAGGCTACCCAGAAACCACTTATCATGTTATGGAAACAAGTAAATAAGCAAAATGCAGTCCAATGAATGAGCTAAGAATAGCTCAAAAATGTGCAGGTCTGCTAAGCTAGACCTGATGCAGCAGAGATGATTTGACTTCTAAATTTTTGCAAAACTAACTGAAATGGTACCAATGCTTGGGACTTGACTTAACACACTAAATTACACCAAAACATACCAATAAGTAGCACCAAAGAAGTTTAGCTTATATAGAAGCTTACTGAAACAGTTCCTACTCTAAAATTTCACTTATGGATTCAAAAACCCTCAAACCAGTCCAAAGTGCTTAATATCTAATGAATTCTGCTTGAATATCTATCAATAAGCTTAAATAAAACTGATAAAATGGCAATGGAACAGTGACTAGTTCTAAATCTCTCAACATAAGCTTGAACCAAACACTCCTTTAAATTCTACTTATGCTAATTAGATCTAGAATTTGCAAAGTTAAGCTACACTACTGAATTAACTATGAATACCTAAGTTACTTATCAACTAAAAAGCAAAACTCAACAGCAAATAAGCACTAGTTACTACTTGAAACAGATTATGCAGATTTAAAGCTAGAACATGAAAAATTACAACTCACTTGGGTCCCTAGCTGAACAAGGGTATGAAACAGAACTGAACCACTATAATCTCAACCCAGGCTTATCACATAAGCCAAATAACACCCAATAAGCTCCTCAGAATCAGCTTATCTCCTCCAGAGCTTATTTGACCACTTGTTGACTTTTTTGTTGACTTTCTGAATTTTGAGACTGATTTGAATTTGAACTAACAAAACACTCATAATAAGCTAAACAGCTTATATGAGCTTATAAAAATGCGAAAACAGCTTATTGAAGCTGGGATTAAGCTACTTTTGGAATTTTGAAGTATTTTTCAAATATTTTTGGATTTTGTGGATACAATGAACAAATGTGAAAGATGTAAATTGAACTAAGCTGAGATTAATGAAAATAAACTAAATAAGCAATAATAAGCTAATGAGAACTAAAAGAGACACAAATTTATGAACAATCAAACTAACTTTTCATTAATAAAACTTTGAGAATACAAACTGAAATTGAAGTTACAGCTGAAATGTAAATGATTAAACTAAGAAAAGCATTAAATTTGACAAGAAAATAAAGTGGTAACAATTTTCTAAAGCATAAAAATTGGACAACCCTTGCTCACGAGGAGAGCTCTCTATTTATAGCCGGATCACAAGCTGCCATGTCACCAATCCGTGTGAGTTTGTGCTTCTTTGAATCAATATCAACCATCTGATCAAGCCTTGATCAATATTCTATCACAGACAACCCTTGGATCAAAATGGCCACGTACTATCAACCAATAGGAGGCCTCCTTTGTGCTGACATGTCATTCTCTTGTGTCAGGAACCTCCTAGATACGCGTGCAAGGACGAGACTACCCTTAATTGCGGTAATTTTGATGTACGGGTAACTAGGGTTCATCGCACAGTGTTTTTATCTGGGTAAGTTATGAATTTGGGGCGCGGTTTGTTTCTTGGTTTGACTGACATTTTATTTTACTTAACCTTTGACCGGGTTGGGGTTTGTGGGTGGATCCGGGTTATATTAATAGATTATGGGTCGCGGGTTTAAGTATGGTTGGGCTTGGTTTTGTTAATTTTGGGCTTTGTGGATTATACTTGGGTTGTAGGTTTTAGTTGGGTTTGTGAATGGATTTGGATTATAAATGAAATCCGGTTAGTGGGTTTTTTTTAAGATTTTTGGTTTAACAAGAATGCAAGGTCCAAAGTTGTTATTTGCTGAAAATCCAAGGACTATTTTTGCTAAACTTCAAATATGATCCAGGGGCTTGTCTTGAAAAATGGTTATTCTTTGAGGATCTGAATGACATAAAGCTTTCCGGCATCGGCTGTAAATATCTTTTCCATATCGCGTGCTCGTTTTTCCCGGTTTTGACTTTATTTTGTCCTTTTTTCTCGATATCCGTTCCTGCACATAAGCAAACACAAAAACACAAATATCTTTGGCATTTTGGTTAGTTTTTGGTTGTTTTCTTCAAGTAATATCTTGTGAGTACAGAACCGAGGGTCTATGCCCTTTATATCGGAGATCTGCCAAGCGATGGCACTCTTATGCTTTTTAAGCACGTCTAAGAGTTGGGTCTTCTCCTCATCTTTAAGGTCTTTAGAAATGATGATGGGATATTTTTCAGTTTCTTCTAAGAAAGCATATTCAAGATGAGGAGGTAAATCTTTGAGCTCGAGCTCCGGAGGATTCTCAGTAGACGGCTTTAATTCTTAGATTTCTTCTTTGTGAATTTCTTCCGGAGGGAGAGAAGATGACGGATCATTGTTAAGTAACTTCTCAAAGAGAAGAATGTCCCCCTCTGGGTCAAAGTCTGAATCATCAATTTCCGATGAAACTGATTCATTCTTAAGACAAGCCTCGATCTCTTCCAAAATGAAATCACTTCCCTCAAACGGAGTGAGGGAAGGGGAAGAGTCGGAAAGAATTGGTTGAGAAGAAGGAATGGGACTGCCACTCGAGGATTTATCGAAAAATCCAAGAATTTCTTGAGAGTATTCCTCCGAGGCAACATCAATCACATCAATTCGATTAATCGAGACGGAATCGTGATTGGAGGAGTATTTGAACGTTCGGTCTAGGTTGAAAGTCACGGCTTCATTATCCACCCGCAGTGTTATTTCTTCACCATATACGTCAATCAAAGCACGCCCGGTCCTCAAGAACGATCGTCCAAGAATTAGAGGAACCCGGGGATCAGCATCAAAATCTACAACCACAAAATCGGCGGGGAAATGGAACTTCCCCACCTTGACAAAGACATCCTCGGCTACACCCTTAGGATGGGTTATGGAATGGTCCGCAAGTTCGAGGGTCATGCAAGTAGGAGTGAGTTCCGGTAGAGAAAGCTTGTTCCAGACGGAAAGCGGCATTAGGTTGATGCTTGCACCGAGATCGGCCAAGGCGTAGCATTCAACCATTCCTGGAAATTCACATGGAATGAGGAATTTTCCAGGATCTCCAAGCTTTTCGGGAAGCTTTTTAAGGAGAACCACTGAGCAATTCTCATTTAGCGGAGTTTTTGCTAGTTCAAATAATTTTTCCTTATTACTCAATAAACCTTTGATGGTAGAAGCAAACTTAGGCATCAGAAGTAAAGTATCCGCGAAGCTTATATCAAAATGCAAATCTTGGAAGATTTGAAAGAATTTCTCCATTTGATTTGAAGCTTTTTTGCGGAGCTTTTGATCATTTAATCTCGAAGGATAAGGAAGCTTGGCTTTTACGGGAGCTTCTTTTGGCTCAAAAACAATCTTTGGTTCAGACGGCTGGACAACCGGAGGTTGGACGTCTTCGGTCCTTCCGTTGTTAGTAGGAAGTTCCGTGTCCTTTGTTACCTCGGTCTCACGGGCAACTACCTTGGGAGGAAGAGAAGAATCGGTAGTCGGAGCCGTGGGTCCATCATATGATACACCACTCCTTGTAGTGATCGCTTTCATATTGCTCCTCGGGTTAGCGATCGTATTGCTTGGAAGTGTTCCTGAGCCCGAGGGTTGATCGTTTAAAGACTTCTTACTTTTCGAGATTTGATTAAACAACAACCGATTTGTTTCTTCCTGAGATTTTTGTTGATTTTGATTTTGAAGAATTAGTTGTTTTAATAACTCATCCGAGGGCGATTGATTTTGCACAAATCCTTGATTTTGATTATTGTTAAGATTTGGCCCTCGGTTGTTTTGATTAAAACCCTGATTGTTATTTTGAAAATTTCCCTGATTAAAATTTCCTTGATTCTGATTTTGAAAATTCCCTTGATTCGGGGCTCGGTTATAATTCCCCTGGTTTTGATAACCTTGATTCGCTCGATTTTGATTTTGAACATTGCGGTTTTGCACATTCTGATTTTGATTTTGGGTGAAACCGGGTGGTCCGAGGAAATTGTTAGAACGGTAGCTGAGAAGATTACGGTCTCCTTGCGGTTGGTAACCGTTACCACCCGTGTTGAAGGTTCCCGTAGCAGCATAAACATTCTCTTGAGTGTAGCCACCGGAGGCTGGGCACTCGAAATACGAATGTGGACCACCACATGTTTCACAACTCTGATTGACCACATTAACATGCTGATTATTGTTATTCTGATTCATACTTTGATGTATTCTTAAGATAGCAGTGGACATATCATTCATTTGTTTAGAAAGAGCTGCTATCTCGGTGGTAGGAGAAGTAGTGTCAGCTCGAGTAGACTCATTCCTCTCGGCAGAGGAATCCTAAAAGTTATGATGGGTAGTCATGTTCTCAATGAGATCATAGCACTCTTCTGGTCGTCTTTTCATGAAAGTACCAACGGCTGCAGCATTGATTGTGTCACGGTGTCTCAATGTTAAACCATTATAGAATGTGTCTATTATGGTTACTAACAACATATTATGGTTTGGACACCGGTCAATCGAAAGCTTATAGCGTTCCCATGCCTCAAATAATGATTCATCGGGAAGCTGACGGAAGTTACTTATCTCATTTCTCAATTTCGTCACCATCGACGGTGGGAAATATTTTGCCAAGAACTTTGAAACCATTTCATCAAAATTGTGAATGGAGTTCTTGGGAAGACGATCAAACCAAGCGGTGGCATGATGCGTTAGAGAATATGGGAAGAGATAAAGACGAAGCGCGTCATCGGAGACCCCATTTTGTTTCATGCTCTGGGTGACGGTAATGAATTTGTCAAGATGTTTGTTTGCATCGTCACCCGGCAAACCGTGAAATTGGCAAGAGTTTTGGACTTGTTGAATCATGTGATGTTTAAGTCCAAAATCTGCGGCTTGAATATTGACGGGGGCAATCGGGCCACCACGTCCAAGCATTGTAGGTTGGCACAACTCCTCCATCATTCGGAGATCGGGAGCTGGCATTGCATTGTGATTTTCACCACCCACCGGCGGGGGTTGATCGTTGTTGTTCATTTCCTCAATGGTTGGGAAATCAACACGGTGAATGTGACGGATAATTCTCTCGGGATTTGAGAGAGGTGAAAGAAGGTTATGAGACGAAGAGCGGGTGTTCATACACCAAAAAGAAACCAAGATTCAAAATTCAAAAACAAAAACAAAAATTTAGAAAAAGAAAATATTTTTGGTTTTTATATCTAAAGAAAACTTGAGATTACAATCTTTTTGGTGATCGTTTCATCAACCGTACTCGTTTCTTTAAAAACTACGCGCAGCGTGGCGTAAGAGAAGAATGGATCTCTTTTCGGCTTGCAATTTAATGTCAAAGCCTAACTAGAACCCCGTGTATAGGTTGTAGTAAAGAAATAATCCGAGTAACGTTTAACTTAACGATCTCTTTTGTTGTTTATTGGAATGGTTTACAACACTTTCAATAAAGTGAGGATGTATTATTTTTGTATTTTTGAAAACACTTTAGACAAAGTGTTTTATTTATTATTGATAGATCGTGTTTTGGTGATTTATTGTGAATCGGGAGGCCTTGGATGATGAAAGATCATCATCTTCATGGCAAAAGTTTAGAGAGATAAAGTGTAGAGAGATAAAGAGGAAACTTGGATGATTTTTTTAATGATAGTGAAAATGAAAAACACACACAAGCTTCAACCCTCCTAGTGAAGTCTAGGAGGGGTATATATAGGGCCAAAACACATGACTTTACAATAATGACACTTTTAGTCCATGTGTTTGTGTAACACCCCCTAATTTGGTTTTGTGGCAGCGGAAAATAATTAGGTGTTACACTGAGGATCGACGTCAAAATTTTTAGAAAACGGCTTGAAAAGGCGTTTTGAAAGTTATATGTCATTCAAAATAATAGTTTTGGTACAAAGGTTGAAATATTTGATTTGAAAATCCCACAAAAGTATAGTAATTTGGAAAGAATGACATATTTGATTTTCACACCATTTAAGTTATCAGAGTATTTAATGCCCGCTCCGTGTCTTGTCCTGCTCTGTTGATTACCTGAGATAAACATGCTTAAAATGTCAACACAATGGTTGGTGAGTTCGTGGAGTTTGATAGGAAATAACTTTCTTTTGATGAATTCAAGAGTTGATAGTTGAAATAAATACTAGTACTTCTTTAAGTAACTAGCAAGTTTGCAATTGGATAAAATCCACGAGTAAATCATTTATGAACTCAGATGATCATAAGTTTCAAGTTTAAAGGAAAATGAGTTACGTTGTCATATGCTTGCAATGAAATAATAGTTTAACTTTTAAAAGTAACGATATGCCAAGCATTGAATTGTCTTTACCATAAGACACAACTAATCACATAGGATAGCAGTTAAGTTCCAAGTACATGATACATATTCCAATCATATAGTGAAAACAATAGTTTTAAAGTCTGATGTCTATCAGTGTGGAGTGGTCGTTTCTAAATACAGTTGTATCCGAATATATATATAAGAAGACATATATATTCATAAGGTTATATTGCTCTAAGCCTCATGACGCGCAAAACGTTATCAAAAGTACCGTAAAACGGCGAAAGTCACATCAGGGTTACTGATGGTTTTGCCCTAATTAATAGGTGATTGCCTCATCCTATTATGTGTCAAATATAGTGTATCACGACTAAATATGACAAGCCATAAGGCATTCCATCCAGTATTTAGTGGGATAGGTCGTCAGCCTTTACAGGTTTCGAAGCTGTCCACTATATTCGCGCTCACCGTAGTGATTAATGGCTCATGATCGAGGGACTTTATGGCAATATAGTTAAACTTAGGCAAAATAGGGCTCGGGGTTTCATAGAATATGCGTACTTTGGTTTTGGCAATTATTTCTTGTTGAAAATGTAGAAATATCATGGTAAAGTTTATAGTACATTCAGTTGTTATATGAATGCATAAAATGAGTCTCAATATTTTGTTACAACAAGTAGTTTGAAAATGTTATTTTCAAATATAGCATTTAAGCTAAGCAAACAGTTTGAAAATATAACAAGCATATATCCCCGTCAAAGGGTGATTTAATTCATGTAAAACATAGTTGATGATTTTGAATAAATCATGAGAGTTTCCAGAGTATAAAATACTTAAAGCAGTTGAAGCATGTATCTCACCCAAAAGAGTTAATAAAACAATTATTAAAAGTAGGGGCCACGACTCACCTGGAGTGTATCTGACAAGATGGAATTATAAGTTCAAGTAAGACTTATGGAAACGATCACGGAAACGTCTTCAATACGAGACCTGAATATGAGGAATATCTAAGTATTCGACTTGTAACTAACGATGAGTGTGAAAGTGAGAAATCGTACAACGATTTGATGATGTGGGTGTGATATGCTTAAAATGCCTCAAGTTAAGAAAAATATAATATCATACAATGATATTATCTTGATTCTTATGTCACTTGACTCGAGGTATTATCTCCTCAAAATATGATGAAATGATATGCGAGTGAAATCGTTTAATAAATAATGAAAATTAAATATATTTAACTAGAATGTGTAAAATGCATGGGAAGTGATGCGGTGATGAAAAATGGAAAAATGAAATAAGAATGTCAAGTGAAAATAGTTGGTCCTTTTCCTTTCCCAGATTTTACACTTTTTACCCTAACTGTGTTTGCGTTACGTCGTTAGTCCTTCGTTAAATATAAAATCTAATAATAGTCCAAAAATAGTCCAAATGTCCATGTAAGGCTTGAAGTTCATTCAAAGGTCAATTTAGGTCCTTTGTAAACTGTTTTCACAGCTTCAGTCCATAAGTTTCATAGTTTGGCAGTTTTATTCCTTCCAGTTAAATCGTGTTACATTTTTAGTCCAAAAATGTCAAAATGAAAAGGAATAAGTGGGCGAGTTTTTCTGGGTAATATTTAAGATAAAAGAAGCTTATTTTAACAGCTTATTCAGCTAGTAGCTTAATTTTCACTTAAATGGGCCCTTAACGAGTTGCAAAATCTAAGCCCATTATTGTTTTTAGTTATTTTCCCAAAATAGTTCATATGTTTAGCTTAGGCTGTTTTAAAGGTTCAAATTGTGAGTATTTTAGCATGGTGTTTAAACAAAAAGTGTAGCTAGTAGTAGGGTCTCTTGGGTCGTATAAAGCTAGGGCATGTTTAGTTAGTTAAATCATAAGATATTAAATCGGTGTTAAGGCTAGTTGGGTTGGTTTTGTTATAACAAAATACTTAGAAACTTCTAAGTGATTTCGACCTATGTTCTTACGTGGGATGCAAAGTTTTTATACGTTTGAGCCATGCATGCAATGAATGTTAGACGTGAAAATGGTGTATGTTGTGATTCTAAATCGTCCACAGTGGAGGTTTGACATTTGCTTGTGGGTTTCACATGTACCAACAACATGTAAAAGGAATTATCTCGTTCGAGTAAAAGATAATGCATGCATGGTTGTGAGCTATTGCGTGTAAGTAAAATGTGGATGGTCACTAAATCTTCCTTAGTGGAGTTGAACTCATTATTAAGGAGAAGATACGTTCGAGCATGTGTAGGCATGAGATAACAACTTAGCGTGCATGTGTTCTATCGTGCATTAGAATGGTTTTTAACTTGTCCTCATTGAGAGTTTTAAACAAATGGGTTTCATGCACTCTACTCGAATGAAGAACATATACGATTTTTACAAAATAAATGATATGTTCGAATACAAAAGTTTTATGATACATGCTATGTTTTGTGTGCGTGTGACATGAAACAAAGAGGATTAATGAGTACTTATTACACATTTTTAAAGGTGGTGGAGAAAGCAGTGATGATCGAACGAAACATAAGAAGGAGGCAGTGGGCTTGTTGGGTTCGAATACGTTTTTACGTATTACTTCCTTACTCGATCGCTTCCTATGGTGAGACAAAAAATGCTTCTAAGTTGTTAACGTTTTTAGTGAGGGTGAGATAAGTGAGAAATGAGAATGAAATGTGTATGAATTTGGCAGTGAAGGTTGCTAGAAACGAGTGGGTTTTATAGAGATAAACTACACAACATTTTGACTAGATTGCCCTCAAGCTTAATCATGTCTCTTTACTGTACAGTGACATAAAATATTCACATGTTTCTACTATAGCAATCATGGGAAAGCATGGAGAGGATTGGTAGAACTTTGTCTCTAGTCGTTGGTTTATATACATATTCGATTGATATTATTAATTGAGTGTCAAGTGGGTTAAGCAAGTTATACACGTTACTGCTTCCTTGGCTGACTTAGCAATCATCAGGAGGTATGGGAAGATTTATAGGGCTTGTCTTATGTTGTTGGACTATATCCATATTCGATTGATATTTAAATGGGTGTTAGATAGATTTAGCGTGTGACTTCATAAACTTCCATCCTCAATGTTTCCTTAACATCATGCTGTGCCAATATTATCATCGGGAAGGCCTAGGAAAAAGTCGGGTTCGAATTAGTTCGGTTTTGTGATTTTCACATATGTCGAGTTGGGTGAATCGGGACAAACGAAAGGGTCCTCAAAACCATATCACTTCTCGACTTGAGTTTCCAAAATTTGGCATACGAATAATATAGTGGGTCGTGTATGAGATTGTGTAAAAATATTCAAGGGTTAAGTTTAAGATTTGAAAGATATCGAGTCGCTTTTGAAGAGGTGTGGCTGGTCGAAATTGCATGAACTAACAAAACAAGAGTTGGGCTGGATCGAGCGATGTGGGCTGAGAGTTAACACAGCCCGGTTGGCTTTGCATTTGTAGAATTAGTGAAAGATTTTTAGTAGTGATTAGTGTTAATTAAGTGTAGTAATTAAGGGTAATTAGGAAAGTGCTTATATCTTTGTGTAGAGATTTATCATTATCAACTAGTTTTATTTGTGAAGTTTTAAATTTAGTGAGAATGGAATCCCGTGATTTAGTTGTGTTTCGAGTAGAGGTTTCTATTTAATATATATCACGAAACATATCGTGGCAACGATAGCAATAAGAGAAAAGTTCAAATTTTCCCATAAAAATGGGTTTTATTAAACAGTAAGTTGAGATTATCATAAATCAGCGAGATTTATTACGATGGATTTTTGCGGGATCTCACAGTATCCACCCCTAATTTTGAACTTCGTCCCGAAGTTCAGTCCGTGATAGGTGTTGAAAATGTAGTGTTCCGAGGTGAGAGTTTATGGAAAAACGTTGTCGAGAGATTTATATTTGATTATCGAGGAAACAGGATCCAATTTGATTTATTCGTACCAGACGAATTAAATTTAAATGTTAGATCAACTAATGCATTCATAAGCTATGAATAGTGAAAGTAACGGTCGAGAGCAGGAAATAATTAACACTTAATGTTCAGTGTTCTAGTGATTCGAGAATAATGGATTTTTAATGGTAGTGATTTTGAAACTTAATGGTCGTGAATAGTAAAATAACGGATACTTTTCCCCTATTAATACCCTATTTACTTTTCCCCTTTTTTCTTCCCCACTTCACCTTTTCACTCCATCCCTTTCATTCCACTTTTTCCCAACTAAAAAAAAAACATGCCGCTGATCGCCATAGTTTTCGCAGCCATGTTCATCGTTTTCGCCGCCGTTTGTTTGGCTCTTCTTCCCGGTGAAGATTCCGGCCCTTTGATCGGATACTTGTTGGTTATCGTACCCCTCACAATCCTAGCCATTTTTACGGATAAATTTTGGGGGTGAGGATCACGAGTAGTGTTGTTAGAATGTACCTTTGTTGTGTGTCGATGTAATCTTTAATAAATGTGGAATGAAATCTCGTTTATGTTTAGTTAACGGTTCGCTTTTATCTGTCTTCTAGAATAATCAGGGTACTTCATCCTATGGTGGCGCTTGCTTTTGCTGGTTTGGTGGTGGTTTTTGTTGCTATGGCGGGCCAACCTATTGAAGACTCTATGCCTTTTATTGTGTTCATTGTACTATTAGCACTTCCGATGTTAATCATCTCGCTATGTATTAATTTTCGTGGGTTCTTATAAAATTTATGTTATTTGTGTTTTCCTCATCTTGTTGCGAATTCTTATAGTTTCTAATTTCGTGCTTTTCTCGACTTCTTATAATAAGGTAATGGGTAATAAGTGTAGATCTTACTGGGGTTCGGTTAAAAGTGAGGTTTATGAACAATTTATTTTTGTCTCGAAATTTTGTCTTTGGAATGAAAATTGTTATAAAAACTTTGAAAAGATAGTTGTTCCATTTATGACATGATTCTTCCTAAATTATACATAGGTAGCTAGGCTATGTATAATTGAGGACTAAATGATGTAACGCTTGGTGCAGTTGTTATGATATTCTTGTTCTCTTCAAGGAATTTTATATGATTCAATTATCATAGTTTCGTCACAAAATCAGATACCCTTTGATTATTTTCAAAAGAATTTGGAAAGTTGTTGTTCATATACCGAGGATAATTCAGAAATTTTCTAAAGTGATATGTGGATGTTCTTGGTATAGACCTAAGTTTTAGGTGAGGATTTCTTACAATGTGGTATCAACCTATGATTTGGTCAAAATGGAGTTAATTAAATCCTTAGGGTAATATCTGTGTGTTGTTACATACCGATTTATGAATAGAGAGGTGGAATAGAAATTGGAATAGACGTAGATTATAATCATGGCAATATTACAAGGTAGAGTTCTTTACGGTAGAAGGATAACTGTTACACTTAGGTTACATCCATCGTACCTAAGGTAAATACAAACGGAAATATAACTTAGATAGTTCTAGACCAGAGTTTATTTATTTTACAGCAGGAATCCATTCATCTGCTTAACATAGAGGTCATTCTTCGACATGGTTAAGATTCCTCGACGAGTTCCTATTCCCTTGTACAATTCTTGGGCTCCCAATGGGCTTTGTAGTTCGGGCAATAACTCTTGTAATGATTCATTTCACCATATTCATGGCATTTTATGGATGAGGGTTGCTCATTTCCTTCTATGGTTTTGCAATCTCTTGTCTTGTGGCCTGTTTTCCGGCACCTTCCGCATTTATCAATGCAATGTCCGGTGTGATGCAACTTACATCTTGGGCACAGAGGTTGCTTTCCATGGTAGTTGTCTCTTTTAGTAGAAGTGGTGACGCAGTTTCTTCCAACTTCTGATTTGGGCCTTTGTTGGCGAAGATAGTCAATGCGGTCTTGTAGATGATTGCGGATGCAAACATCATTGTGGAACTCACATTCATTGAGGATAAAGGATCTTTTCTCCTCAAGTTTTCGCTTTTGGTTATTTTTCTTAAGTGCAATATCTTGCTTAATTCTTTGGGCACATGTACGTATAGGTTTAGTTATTTTCCTTGGAGTCTTTAGGTAAATTGGCTTACACCCCATGAAACTTTCATGGTTATGCTTACAAGGTATAGCCTTCTTTCTTTCTTGTCTTGTCATGTTATTGTTACTTGGGTGAATTGTTGTAGTCACTTCATATACCACTGTAACGATATTGTTTTCAAATTCCTCGATGGTTTTAGGAGTCATGGTCGTGGTAAGTGCTGAGGGGGTTTGGGTGTTGCTCATGTTGGCCATCTTCAATGACTACAACAAGAAACACTGATTTAGTATTCACTTTATCATTAGAATAATTTCAAATAGTGAAGTATTTGCATATTATTGCTAACAATGTGATCTTAATACAAAATCAAAACTAACTGAGGATCATAGAGATACGATGTATCTGGGTAACATCGTAAAATAATTATCTCTTGACATGGGATTGCTAAGGAACAAACGAATTCATCAAAAGCTGAAGTTCATCAACTTTCTCTTCATTTATCAAGTTCTCTTTTGAATATTTGTTCTTGGACTTCTAGGGTTTATTGTTTAGTCGTGGTATATTTGATGTACAATCACTGTTACAATCATCAATATGGACATAACTCTAATAACTTGTTTGATCAAAACAACCAACACAAGGTCTTTTATTAATGTCTCATTGATTCTTGTGGAGTCATTTGTTTACCTAAGAGAGTAACAAATGGTGAGGTTTTGCATGGCTCATTGCATTTATAGCACCATAATAGGGTTTGGTGGAAAGAATTTGTTTACAACAGAAAGGTATAATAGAAAGAGTCTGTCATAGCTTAAAAGTCGATTACAAATTCTGAGAGTTACAGAATTATGGAAAGATACATGGAATACTATCCAAAACTATTTGGTTTATTGAGCACAACAACTATACTTAAGATCAGTTACGTCTCTGACGTAGACATCTAACTTCTGCCTCAAGATCCAGTTGTGCAGCTTCCATGGCTGAGAAACATTCCTGGCATGCATTCATCTGATTAGCTAACATGTTTTCCAAGGCCGCAATCTTTTGGCTTTGGATTCTTGCTGTGTCTCTAGCTAACCATAATGCTCTTTCAATGTCCTCAATCCTAATGTGTGTTTGGGTGTGGCCTCTTCCCAAACAGCGGGTTCTGGCATCCAAGTTTCTAAGTTCTTGTTCGTAATTGTCCTTCATGTTACCAACGTTTACTCCTAGATCAAACACTTCTCGTCTTTCACCATCTGTCCTCTTAAACAGGGTATCAATGTTACGGTCATACCATTCGAATCGTAATGGTTGTAACTCTTTTAGCTGTTCAGAGTGAGTGTCTAGTATGTTGGTGTGTTGGTGAAGGCGAATCCATATGGAGTTATGGGTGTCTACAGTGTAGTCATGAGAATTGGGTGAGGATGCATTCTCTGGGACATCTGGCATGGGGAAATCTGAGATATCAGGCAAAGGAGAATTTAGCTCGATCTTCTTCCAAGTCATCTCTTGGTGTGAATTCTGTCCAGATTCAAATGTTGGTTGACCACCAATCAAATCTTCATCTGAATAGGATTCGGTTTGCTCTCCTAAGTTTCTGACGTGGAGGTGAGTAAATAGGTGATGACGGAGGTGATTTCAGGGTGAGTTCTATGTCAGACTGGGGTTGTGACATTTTTACATAAGGATCTTCAGTATCTGGTGCAATTTGGTAGGTAGGTGACGCATGTGTAGTAGGAGAGATAGTCTTGGTAATATCGACCAGTTTAGAAGACATGGTACTGTAGCAACAGTAATTGTGAATATTCACACGTTTAAGGTGTAACATCGAGTGTAAAATAATACGGTGTGTAATGTGTGAAGAGTAAACATTAAGCATGTAAAGATTAGTACAAAACAATCTTAGTAGGTAATATATTGAGCACGGCAGTCTGCAGACACGGAGGGCGTAAAATGGTATGGTGTAAAATCATTTATTTTGAAAGTGTAGTTATAGTTCAATGTTTGAAAACATTTGATTCTCTATAACCTGTGGCTCTGATGCCAATCTGTAACACCCCCTAATTTGGTTTTGTGGCAGCGGAAAATAATTAGGTGTTACACTGAGGATCGACGTCAAAATTTTTAGAAAACGGCTTGAAAAGGCGTTTTGAAAGTTATATGTCATTCAAAATAATAGTTTTGGTACAAAGGTTGAAATATTTGATTTGAAAATCCCACAAAAGTATAGTAATTTGGAAAGAATGACATATTTGATTTTCACACCATTTAAGTTATCAGAGTATTTAATGCCCGCTCCGTGTCTTGTCCTGCTCTGTTGATTACCTGAGATAAACATGCTTAAAATGTCAACACAATGGTTGGTGAGTTCGTGGAGTTTGATAGGAAATAACTTTCTTTTGATGAATTCAAGAGTTGATAGTTGAAATAAATACTAGTACTTCTTTAAGTAACTAGCAAGTTTGCAATTGGATAAAATCCACGAGTAAATCATTTATGAACTCAGATGATCATAAGTTTCAAGTTTAAAGGAAAATGAGTTACGTTGTCATATGCTTGCAATGAAATAATAGTTTAACTTTTAAAAGTAACGATATGCCAAGCATTGAATTGTCTTTACCATAAGACACAACTAATCACATAGGATAGCAGTTAAGTTCCAAGTACATGATACATATTCCAATCATATAGTGAAAACAATAGTTTTAAAGTCTGATGTCTATCAGTGTGGAGTGGTCGTTTCTAAATACAGCTGTATCCGAATATATATATAAGAAGACATATATATTCATAAGGTTATATTGCTCTAAGCCTCATGACACGCAAAACGTTAACAAAAGTACCGTAAAACGGTGAAAGTCACATCAGGGTTACTGATGGTTTTGCCCTAATTAATAGGTGATTGCCTCATCCTATTATGTGTCAAATGTAGTGTATCGCAACTAAATATGACTAGCTATAAGGCATTCCATCCAGTATTTAGTGGGATAGGTCGTCAGCCTTTACAGGTTTCGAAGCTGTCCACTATATTCGCGCTCACCGTAGTGATTAATGGCTCATGATCGAGGGACTTTATGGCAATATAGTTAAACTTAGGCAATATAGGGCTCGGGGTTTCATAGAATATGCGTACTTTGGTTTTGGAAATTATTTCTTGTTGAAAATGTAGAAATATCATAGTAAAGTTTATAGTACATTCAGTTGTTATATGAATGCATAAAATGAGTCTCAATATTTTGTTACAACAAGTAGTTTGAAAATGTTATTTTCAAATATAGCATTTAAGCTAAGCAAACAGTTTAAAAAATATAACGAGCATATATCCCCGTCAAAGGGTGATTTAATTCATGTAAAACATAGTTGATGATTTTGAATAAATCATGAGAGTTTCCAGAGTATAAAATACTTAAAACAGTTGAAGCATGTATCTCCCCCAAAAGAGTTAATAAAACAATTATTAAAAGTAGGGGCCACGACTCACCTGGAGTGTATCTGACAAGATGGAATTATAAGTTCAAGTAAGACTTATGGAAACGATCACGGAAACGTCTTCAATACGAGACCTGAATATGAGGAATATCTAAGTATTCGACTTGTAACTAACGATGAGTGTGAAAGTGAGAAATCGTACAATGATTTGATGATGTGGGTGTGATATGCTTAAAATGCCTCAAGTTAAGAAAAATATAATATCATACAATGATATTATCTTGATTCTTATGTCACTTGACTCGAGGTATTATCTCCTCAAAATATGATGAAATGATATGCGAGTGAAATCGTTTAATAAATAACGAAAATTAAATATATGTAACTAGAATGTATAAAATGCATGGGAAGTGATGCAGTGATGAAAAATGGAAAAATGAAATAAGAATGTCAAGTGAAAATAGTTGGTCCTTTTCCTTTCCCAGATTTTACACTTTTTACCCTAACTGTGTTTGCGTTACGTCGTTAGTCCTTCGTTAAATATAAAATCTAATAATAGTCCAAAAATAGTCCAAATGTCCATGTAAGGCTTGAAGTTAATTCAAAGGTCAATTTAGGTCCTTTGTAAACTGTTTTCACAGCTTCATTCCATAAGTTTCACAGTTTGGCAGTTTTAGTCCTTCCAGTTAAATCGCGTTACATTTTTAGTCCAAAAATGTCAAAATGATAAGGAATAAGTGGGCGAGTTTTTCTGGGTTATATTTAAGATAAAAGAAGCTTATTTTAACAGCTTATTCGGCTAGTAGCTTAATTTTCACTTAAATGGGCCCTTAACGAGTTGCAAAATCTAAGCCCATTATTGTTTTTAGTTATTTTCCCAAAATAGTTCATATGTTTAGCTTAGGCTGTTTTAAAGGTTCAAATTGTGAGTATTTTAGCATGGTGTTTAAACAAAAAGTGTAGCTAGTAGTAGGGTCTCTTGGGTCGTATAAAGCTAGGGCATGTTTAGTTAGTTAAATCATAAGATATTAAATCGGTGTTAAGGCTAGTTGGGTTGGTTTTGTTATAACAAAATACTTAGAAACTTCTAAGTGATTTCGACCTATGTTCTTACGTGTGATGCAAAGTTTTTATACGTTTGAGCCATGCATGCAATGAATGTTAGATGTGAAAATGGTGTATGTTGTGATTCTAAATCGTCCACAGTGGAGGTTTGACATTTGCTTGTGGGTTTCACATGTACCAACAACATGTAAAAGGAATTATCTCGTTCGAGTAAAAGATAATGCATGCATGGTTGTGAGCTATTGCGTGTAAGTAAAATGTGGATGGTCACTAAATCTTCCTTAGTGGAGTTGAACTCATTATTAAGGAGAAGATACGTTCGAGCATGTGTAGGCATGAGATAACAACTTAGCGTGCATGTGTTCTATCGTGCATTAGAATGGTTTTTAACTTGTCCTCATTGAGAGTTTTAAACAAATGGGTTTCATGCACTCTACTCGAATGAAGAACATATACGATTTTTACAAAATAAATGATATGTTCGAATACAAAAGTTTTATGATGCATGCTATGTTTTGTGTGCGTGTGACATGAAACAAAGAGGATTAATGAGTACTTACTACACCTTTTTAAAGGTGGTGGAGAAAGCAGTGATGATTGAACGAAACACAAGAAGGAGGCAGTGGGCTTGTTGGGTTCGAATACGTTTTTACGTATTACTTCCTTACTCGATTGCTTCCTATGGTGAGACAAAAGTTGCTTCTAAGTTGTTAACGTTTTTAGTGAGGGTGAGATAAGTGAGAAATGAGAATGAAATGTGTATGAATTTGGCAGTGAAGGTTGCTAGAAACGAGTGGGTTTTATAGAGATAAACTACACAACATTTTGACTATATTGCCCTCAAGCTTAATCATGTCTCTTTACTGTACAGTGACAGAAAATATTCGCATGTTTCTGCTATAGCAATCATGGGAAAGCATGGAGAGGATTGGTAGAACTTTGTCTCTAGTCGTTGGTTTATATACATATTCGATTGATATTATTAATTGAGTGTCAAGTGGGTTAAGCAAGTTATACACGTTACTGCTGCCTTGGCTGACTTAGCAATCATCAGGAGGTATGGGAAGATTTATAGGGCTTGTCTTATGTTGTTGGACTATATCCATATTCGATTGATATTTAAATGGGTGTTAGATAGATTTAGCGTGTGACTTCATAAACCTCCGTCCTCAATGTTTCCTTAACATCATGCTGTGCCAATATTATCATCGGGAAGGCCTAGGAAAAAGTCGGGTTCGAATTAGTTGGGTTTTGTGATTTTCACATATGTCGAGTTGGGTGAATCGGGACAAACGAAAGGGTCCTCAAAACCATATCACTTCTCGACTTGAGTTTCCAAAATTTGGCATACGAATAATATAGTGGGTCGTGTATGAGATTGTGTAAAAATATTCGAGGGTTACGTTTAAGATTTGAAAGATATCGAGTCGCTTTTGAAGAGGTGTGGCTGGTCGAAATTGCATGAACTAACAAAACAAGAGTTGGGCTGGATCGAGCGATGTGGGCTGAGAGTTAACACAGCCCGGTTGGCTTTGCATTTGTAGAATTAGTGAAAGATTTTTAGTAGTGATTAGTGTTAATTAAGTGTAGTAATTAAGGGTAATTAGGAAAGTGCTTATATCTTTGTGTAGAGATTTATCATTATCAACTAGTTTTATTTGTGAAGTTTTAAATTTAGTGAGAATGGAATCCCGTGATTTAGTTGTGTTTCGAGTAGAGGTTGCTATTTAATATATATCACAAAACATATCGTGGCAACGATAGCAATAAGAGAAAAGTTCAAATTTTCCCATAAAAATGGGTTTTATTAAACAGTAAGTTGAGATTATCATAAATCAGCGAGATTTATTACGATGGATTTTTGCGGGATCTCACAGTTTGTGCCAAATAAGATAACTAATGTAATCACAAATATGTTGTCACATTTTGGTGCGAGAAGCATACCCAACAATCTTCCCCCAATGTGGCAACATATGGGATTACTTACATCATATCCTACAAGTAAAAATACAAATAAAGAAAGGTCTTCATAAGCTCTTCATGTGCTGAGGATGATTACAGTTGACGCTCTTTGTCTTTATCTTGTACCTCGGCTTGAGAACTTTTCTTTACTCGTAGTCACATGATGTAATATACATGAACTGGATTAACTTCCCCCCAATTCATGCTGCATGTCTTTAACGGCTTCTTCATATACTTTGATGTAGTTAACACGTCTTCTAACTTTTGAAGGTTGTAAGTACGCAGCGGAATTTGTAGATGACATCGTAAACCACACCACGCAAATCTGACTAGTACTAAGTAACGATTATGCTCAATGCGGAAGTCCCGTTCGGGGGTAACATGCAAGAAATTAGCAAGATCTTCTCACATAAGTAGGCTACTTCGCACATCACACCCTGCGAAAGTTGAAACGATTACACCAAAATCACAAAACTGAACCACTGATCATCTCTGCGGACCACCACAACTTGCGAAACTCGATCACGTGAGTCTATTATGCATCCCTGATGTGCACATTTCTTACCCCTGAATGCAGCTCCATCTGGAAAAAGAGTGTTTTCGCAAAAAATGCAAGAAAAGTCAAAGAACATCCACTCTCTCTTCCCCCACGATGTCTTCGCGGAATCGGAAGCATACACACTATGGTTACGATGGAAACGGAGGCAGCGTAAACCCTGTATGTCCAATTAGTCGAAGATGTGTGAAGTACCAAAAAATAGCCCGTGAGAATCAACTGCTGATAAAATCTCTACTCTTCTATACTCTTCTCATCTAACTCTTTACCGACCCCATTATCATTCTGACGGCTTTTTGTAGTGACCACTGATGGAGAAAACCCAGTATTACGAACTTGAGACTGAAGTAAAATAACCCAAGCTTGTGACTTAAACTTGCACTATTGTCTGACTAAGTACCTATACTGAGCACTACAACGTAACTCCTTAAAGCATAGGTCGTTTCATATACCCATCCAACCATCCTTTTCTGTATATGAACTCATCGTGAATTATCCACATCTTTGTGTGACACTTGAGCACTACAATGTAACTCCTTTAAAGTGATAGCTATACTTTGTGAGCACAACAGCGTAACTCCTTACATCAGGTATAACTAGATAACTCAAATCTTAATCATTTTGAAGGTTATAAGCTCGGACAAGGATCTCGAAGAATCATGCATCCAACCAACCCCGATATCTTCAAGATACTAAGTACACGCACCCGTGATATTCCACTTCAACCTCAAATAAATAATAAAGAATTAACCCCGTAGTCACATCTTGCGGTTCAATACCTAACACTAGCCTTTTGACGGTTTAAAAGAACTATGATAATGGTTTAATCCCGATCTTGTCAAAAACGTGTTCCCGTGAAAACTTTGTAACAACCAAAATAAAGACCACACATTTACCATAATGTAATAAAAATTACATTTGATAAATACTGCGTATTGATTTTATGATTGGTCCAACATTTAATTATAACCAATTCGGATACAATCCTTTCAGCCCAATCCCACACGGTATTTATTATACCACTCAACCCTAATCTCACATAATCCTAATCCTTTCTCAACCGCCCCCATCTACACATACACGCTCCCCAAAAAAAAATTCTAGATCTGGGAAAGAATAAGAAAAACTCCGTCCCTCATCAATCTTTAATCCAAAAAACACAATTGATCTCATCAAACTTTTATACATCAAGACATCCTCAATCTTCCACACTCATTCAATTTGGACGAAGAACATAAACCCAGGCACAACCATGTCGTTACCTTGATGTTATCAATAATTGCTCAAGTCGAATCGAGAAAGCATTAGTGAAGGCTTCAAGATTATTTGGAAGGTCATGGTAGGTTTTATATGTGTTTAAGTTCTTGTTTAAATCGAATAGAGATGAAGATGATAACAAAATTTGTTATTGTCTTTGCCTCTTAATTTTCGGATATTTAAATGAAGCTAAAGCTTCAAAATAGATCGATGATGATATAATCATTTCGTGTTAATGACAGTTGATGTCTCCGAATCTATTGAAACACGAAAGACAATATCTGAGATCTTTATTTAATTTTATGTTCGAGACATGTTGTTAGTTGGATGAGGTTGGTTTAGGATAGTTGTGGATTTTGGATGTTGATTATGGAATAATCTTGTGGTGATGTTTTGAACTGAGGTCATGTAATTACTAATCATTTGGACGTTGGTCATGTAATAGTAGACTGGTTTTTTTTTGTTCATAGTCAGCATCTGCTTTATCTCCGTCTTTTTTTTTTTTAATTTTTGATAATTGTTTGACTTGTTGACCCGTTGACCGTTTGACCGTTGACCGATTGACCAGAGCATTTGCGATAAGTGGTCTTGTCACAACAGCGATAAGTGGTCTTGTCCCAACTGCGATAAAACGCATTTGCGATAAAATCGCAATAGCAATAAAATTATCGAATTTCTTGTACAAGAAATCGAACTCAGATAGAAGAGGGTTTATCGGGATTGCTTTACAAGCAATATCGATAAAAAAGGGTTTTGACTTTTTGACCAAGAAATCCGGCGAGATTCCGGCCAAAATTTTTCGACTATTTTTTTTCGACCGCCTTTTTGCTAACCCAGATCTGACCACTTAATGAGTACATAAAGCCCATCTTGACCACAGATTCAGACCATAAACTCCACGGGATTAATCAAATCAGTCACACAAACAAATGATAAGGATGTATGCGGACTGAAAAATGACCAGATACATTAAGAAACTGACAAGATTCGACCGCTACAAAATAGTGATAAAAAACCAGCTTTGACTGTCCAGATCCACAAATAAAAAATACGATTTTTGACAAGATAATCACAACAATCAACCAAAACTAGTACCATGGCTCTGATACCAATTGATGGATCGTGTTTTGGTGATTTATTGTGAATCGGGAGGCCTTGGATGATGAAAGATCATCATCTTCATGGCAAAAGTTTAGAGAGATAAAGTGTAGAGAGATAAAGAGGAAACTTGGATGATTTTATTAATGATAGTGAAAATGAAAAACACACACAAGCTTCAACCCTCCTAGTGAAGTCTAGGAGGGGTATATATAGGGCCAAAACACATGACTTTACAATAATGACACTTTTAGTCCATGTGTTTGTGGCAAATAAGATAACTAATGTAATCACAAATATGTTGTCACATTTTGGTACGAGAAGCATACCCAACAATTTTGTTAATACAAATATCGTCCCAAAAACGTTATTTATATTTTTGATCTTTACTTAGTTTTGTTAATGACAATTACAAGGTATATCTTTTAGCAAATTATAAATACTAGCTTAAGTCTCTTAAGTACACATTTTACACTTCACAAAATAACCAAGAATTACAAGTTTGCTTATTTAGTAACTTGTTTCCTTAAAAGGAAACTTTAATTCTAAAAACATTCCATGATTACATTGCATACATCACATATAATATCTTTGTTAGATTGTGATATATCTTGTTTAGATTTACAAGTTACATAGTTGACATTTGAGGATTTTGGATGATTTGGTAAGATATGGAAGATTTGGAAAGATACACCAAATCTATTAGCTGTCAACACCCACGGATCCAAGTCCAATGAAGGACGGATCCATATAGTGGGATCCGTGGGATCCGTTAGCTGGATATCAACTTGTCTATAAATAGCAAGCTGATCATTTGGCTTTCTCATCACTCATATAGCTTAAACACACATATTCATTCAGTATATATCTTACTAACATCATTCATACTTGCATTTCACTTTGATCTTCCTTTTTGTAGAAAAGAGATCAAGCTTTCAAGGATCTACAGAACCGTAATCCTTTAATTTCATTACTGTGTGATATTGTAGTTTGTTTCACACATCATTATCTATCATTTGTAATCAGTGAGTGTGGTTAGTGTTTTAGTCCTCAAAACACAAAGAGAGTAGGGAGTGGTTGTACCCTTGTAAAGAACTCGACATCTAGCTTAGTGTCGGTAAAGTATTTAGGCGACGTCAGGTTGGTTCTGCCTTGTAAAAGAACCCGGTGTTTAGCTTAGTGTCGGTAAAGTATTTAGGCGACGTCAGGTTGGTTCTGCCTTGTAAAAGAACCCGGTGTTTAGCTTAGTACCGGAAAAGGAAGTAAGCGACGTGTAAAGGTTTTCTCCGCCTAGAAAAGGAGTTTGTTTCTTAGTGAAGGATAAACTCTCGAGTTGGAAGCTCAGGGAGTGGAGTAGGGCAAGGAAGAGAGTCCTTGTAGCCGAACCACTATAAACAACAGTGTTGTGTGGTTTGATCTTTCCTCTCTTTATCTTTTGTTTATATTGTGTGATTATTTGTTTGTGATTGTTTCCTTTGAATTAACATATAGTAACAAAGCAAATAAAACTCGAAAAACGGTAAAAACTATTCAACCCCCCTTCTAGTTTTCCACAATTGGTATCAGAGCTACGTTACTTAAGACTTTTAAAATATATTGTATTTTAAAACTTAAAACGATCCATGGATTTTGAAAACTTTAAAGAAGGGCAATCTATGCAGAGACCACCTCTATTTGAACCAAATTGCTTTATTTATTGGAAAAATCGCTTTGAGACTTATGTGAAGTCAAAGGATATAGATCTATGGTATATAATAGTTGATGGTGATTACAAACCTATTAGTAATAATATTTCGGGTGGTCGGGATGAAGGAGCTTCTCTTACTCGTCACAGTGATGAGCAAAAGAAACGAATTGCCAAAAATAATGAAGCCAAAATGATGCTTTATAATGCCTTACCTAAGAAAGAATATGAAAGAGTTTTTATGTGTAAAACGGCTAAGGATATTTGGCAATCTCTTATTATCACACATCAAGGGAACTCACAAGTAAAAGATAACAAAATTGATCTTCTTGTCCAACAATACGAACAATTTGTTATCTCTGAAGATGAGACCATTGATAGTGCTTTTGCTAGGTTCAATACTATTATTACATCACTTAAAGCACTTGACGAATCTTTTTCTAGTAAGAATTTTGTCAGGAAATTTCTAAGAGCACTCCATCCGAAATGGAGAGCAAAGGTGATAGCTATTGAAGAATCTAAAGATCTCTCAAGCATGATACTGGATGAGCTCATAGAAAACCTAAAAGTTCACGAAATGATTATGGAAAAAGACTCGGAAGTTGTCAAAGGCAAAACGGAGAAGATTAAGCCTATTGCCTTGAAAGCCAAAGCCGAGTCAAATGACGACGATGAATCTTGTTCAAACAGTGATGATGAAGAATATGCCATGGCCGTGAGGGATTTCAAGAAATTCTTCAGGAGACGAGGAAAGTTTGTAAAACCACCTCGTGATGAAAAGAAATCCTCTCGGAAAGATCGTGACGATAAGAAAGGTAAGGTTGCCAGGAAATGCTATAGGTGTGGTAACTCCAGTCACTTAATAGGAGAATGTCCAAAGCCTCCAAAGACCAAGTCTTAAAGAGCCTTCATTAGTGGAGCTTGGAGCGATAGTGAAGGAGATGATGATGATGATGAGCCTAAGAACAACGAAATTGCCCTTATGGCTGATGACACAGAAGAGGTACATTCTGATTCATACTCTTCTATAGATGACGAAACCTTAGAAGTAGAATATAACAAACTGTGTGACGTCACTTTAAAAATCATAAACAAAAACAAATTTTTGAAAACAAAGACAACACTTTTGGAAAATGAAGTATTTTGGCTTAAAGAAAAAGCAATACGAATTGAAAAAGGTAAAGATAGTAAAGAAACGTGTGTTTCTTGTCAAGAACTAAAACTTGAATTAGAAACCTTAAGATCTACACAGGAAGATTTAATCAAACAAAATTCAAAGTTTAAAAAGTTTGATAAAAACATAAGTTGTGCAGATGAAATAATGAAAATGCAAAAACTACCTCATGATAAAACAGGACTAGGCTTTATGAAACTAGGAACCTTAAGTGACCATAAGGAACAGACTGTGAATAAAACTGTTTCAACCAAGTTAGACACTCACGGATCCGACGTATCCATAAATTTGGATCCGCCAGTTGTACCCAAGGGATCCGCGGGTACTGAGGCTGAACAGAAGGTTCACAAAGTCGATCGTTCCGAGTTTGTTAAAGTTACTAGAAAACCTAACAGTAATATAACCAATAATAAACACAAACCAGCAGTATCTTTAGGAAGAGGTCAAGCTAGAAATGAATATAGAGTTAAAACGGATCAACAGAGACCTCAAATGAGTTTTCCCAAACACCCCTTTCCAAAGAGTATAGTTAATCCACAACACACTTATCAAAATAATTGGAACCAAAACATGTCTAGAAACTTTCATGGTCCTAATTATATGCCATGGAACAATTGTCCACCATTTCCCTACATAAATCATGATAATGTCATGTTTAACCCAAACGGACCCATGAGATATTGGGGACCAAATGCTTGAGTCTTTTATGAACTTAGGTATGCTTGAAAGTTGATCTTGAACCTGATGAGTGGATCAAAGATAGTGGGTGCTCAAGACACATGACGGGAAACAAAAATCTTTTCTCAACCTACCAAGTGTATGACGGAGGTAATGTCACATTCGGTAGCAAGCTTAAAAGTAAAATCATCGGAAAAGGTACAATCTCTCATGACTCTCTATCTATTGATGATGTTGCTCATGTAGATAATTTAGGATTTAATTTACTTAGTATAAGTCAATTATGCCGCAAAAAGTATAACGTCCTTTTCAGTGAAAATGGAAGTAAAATACTTGAAGATGGCATAACCGTAGGAAAAGGTGTTTTAAAGAATAATGTCTATGTTATGAAATTAGATAAAACACCTAAAGATAAGTTATGTCTTACCTCCTTGGACGAAAACTCAACTCTATGGCATCGACGCTTAGGTCATGCAAATATGAGGCTTATTCAATCCTTGTCATCCAAAGAACTCGTTAGGAACCTACCTAAGTTGAAATATGACCAACACTTTTGTGATGCTTGCAAAATTGGGAAACAAGTACATAATAGCCATAAGGCTAAAAACTTGGTATCTACATCTAGATGCCTAGAATTATTACATATGGATTTGTTTGGCCCGTCGGCTATACAAAGTTATGGAGGAAATTTTTACACTTTAGTTATAGTAGACGATTACTCTAGATATACATGGACAAAATTTTTGAAAACTAAAAATGAGGCATTCGGTAAATTTGAAATTCTAAGCAAGAAAATTCAATATCAAATATGAAGTAACATAGTATCTATTAGAACTGACCATGGTCGAGAATTTGACAATGAAATCCAATTTGGAAATTTTTGTGATAATAATGGAATAACTCATAATTTCTCGGCTCCTCGTACACCTCAATCAAATGGTGTAGTAGAACGTAAAAATAGAACAATTCAAGAAATGAGTAGAACTATGTTAAATGAACAAAACATACCTCAAAAGTTTTGGTGTCACGCTGTAGATACTTCCACATATATCCTAAATAGAGTTTTAATTAGACAATTTTTAAATAAAACCCCCTATGAAATTTATCGAGGCAAAAATCCTACATTAGGATATTTTAGAGTTTTTGGAAGCAAGTGCTTCATTTTAAACACTAAGGATTATCTCACCAAGTTCGACCCAAAGTCGTATGAAGGTGTATTTCTTGGGTACTCACAAAACAGTAAAGCATACATAGTATTAAACAAGGAAACATCAAAAGTCGAGGAATCATTGAACGTAACATTCAACGAAAGTCCACCTCCCTCTAAGACATCACCTTTGGTAGATGATGACTTATTTGAAAGTCAAATGGCTAAAGATATAGAAAACATTGAAAATGACAATGAACCTGTAAAAGGAGAGATAGTCAATATCAAAGAAACAAAAAGTCATCCATTAGAAAACGTCATAGAAAAACTTAATGAAAGAACATTAAGATCCAAAGCTCAAAATGAAAGTAATTATTTTTGTTTTATTTCAACTGTTGAGCCTAAAAATATAAACGAGGCAATAAAAGATGAATCTTGGGTAATTGCTATGCAAGAAGAACTAAATCAATTTATTAGAAATGATGTTTGGACATTGGTCCCTCCACCTAAAAACCAAACCATAATCGGCACCAAATGGGTCTTTAGAAATAAAATGGATGAAAATGGTATTGTATCTAGAAATAAAGCTAGGCTAGTAGCTCAAGGCTACAATCAACAAGAAGGTATAGATTATGATGAAACTTTTGCACCCGTAGCTAGACTTGAGTCTATTAGGATATTACTTGCATATGCATGTGCACATGATTTTAAGCTATTTCAAATGGATGTCAAAAGTGCTTTCTTAAATGGTTTTATAAATGAAGAAGTATATGTTGCACAACCTCCCGGCTTCACCGAATTTGAAAAACCAAATTATGTTTTCAAACTTAAGAAAGCTTTATACGGACTTAAGCAAGCACCAAAGGCTTGGTATGATCGACTTAAGACCTTCCTAGTTGACCATAAGTATACCATGGGCCTAGTAGATAATACTCTCTTCACCAAGAAAAAGGGATCACATATTATCATTGTCCAGATATATGTGGATGACATTATATTCGGTTCAACTTGTCAAGAGTTATGCAACGATTTCTCAAAAATCATGCATGACGAGTTTGAAATGAGTATGATGGGGGAACTAAAATTTTTCTTAGGTCTCCAAATAAAACAATTAGAAGATGGGATATTCTTCAACCAATCAAAGTATATCAAAGATATGCTTAAGAAGTTTGGTCTTGAAGACTCAAAACCCATGAAAACACCCATGTCCTCCGAAACCAAACTCACAAAGGATGAAGAAAATGAATCCGTAGATAGCACTAAATATAGAGGAATGATTGGTAGTTTACTCTATCTTACGGCTAGTAGGCCTGACATTATGTTTAGTGTTTGTCTATGTGCACGTTTTCAAGAAGATCCAAAAATGTCCCATCTTGAAGCCGTTAAACGGATATTTAGGTACATCAAAGGTACTACACACTTAGGATTATGGTATCCCAAAGGAACGGGTGTAGAAACCATAGTGTATACCGACTCAGATCATGCCGGTGACTATGTTGATAGGAAAAGTACTAGCGGTATTTGTACTTTTGTAGGATATTGTCTCACATCATGGTTCGCTAAGAAACAAACTGCCCTCGCAATCTCAACAACAGAGGCAGAGTATGTGTCTGCAGGAAAGGCGTGTCAACAAGCACTATGGATGAAACAAGCTCTCGTCGACTATGGAATTGAACTCAACAACATTCCCATTCTTTGCGACAACAAAGGTGCTATCGATCTAAGCAAAAATCCAGTCCAACATGCTAGAACCAAACATATTGAAATACGCCATCACTTCCTTCGCGACAATGTACAGAAGGGAATCATCTCAATTGAGAAAGTTTCCTCAGAGGACAACATTGCCGATATTCTCACAAAACCTCTAAAATGAGAACCTTTCAACTATCTTAGACTTGGATTAGGATTAATGGAACCTAGTGATTAGGAAAAACATTAGTGTAAATATTAGGTTAACCAAACTTGACACTAAACCAAAAATTGCGTTCTGATCCGCGAAACCAATCGATAACAAAGGCGGATCCTTTGTTTTGGATCCGCCAGATCCGTCGCATGCACAACCAAGTTTATTATTAAATAAACAAGAACAAGTACTATTCATTCCTCACTCCAAAACATATCACCCTACTGTATTCGACACACACTCAATCTCCATCACAATTTAGACCATTTTCTTCCACAAATTTGTGCTTCTAACACCACTGTAAGTATTCTTTTCATGTTTATACTCCTGATCTGCGTCTAGGATTTCTATTTCATGCACAAAACCAAAACTTGGGGTATATGCATAATTCTTGAAAAATCATGAAGCATATTTACTGTATCATACTTAAAAACATGTTTTTCTTAGTTAGGAATTACATCTCATAGCACATTGTCTTAATTTAACAAAAACCCCATGAAAATTTTCTTAATAAAACTTTCTAACGACTAGGTAAAATGATCTTTTTGAACATTGTTCATACAAATGCAAAAACGTTATCTTTTAGACATCACTTGCATAATGTCTCTTGAATGCTAAAGGGAATACATAATTAATATGTATTTTCGGGTACATTCAACCGTAGCTACATTGAAATAGGAGCGTTTGGGTTATCTCTCGTTTTTAACTCAAAACTTGCATAAACTAAATTTTCATGCATCAAAAAGGGTCGAGATAACCGCAGCTCCACATTGTCCCCATGTAGGCACACACTAGAAATTTTACACTTACTTTGATCATTTCAACTAAAACTATGTAACTTTTGTAATTAGGAAAATCATGCCTCCCGCAACAAACTACGATCACAAAAGAACCGTTAACTACTTACCCGAAGTCTACAAAACCAAAGGTCTAACCAAAGCCCAAGTCGACATTTTCAAAGCCTTAGAGAAAAAGTATGTCCATGAGGGTAGAGCCGTGGATTCCTCGTTCTATGAAGGAACCCAACTTAGGGAAAACTTAGCCGCAATTCGATTTGATACTCTTTTAGATATAGATAAACAAATCGTTCCTAGGTTCATTCTTGAGTTTTATGCTAGTGTAGGTCTCAGTTCGAGTGACCAAGGTTACTTAAGTCTTCACTTTACTTTAAATGGAAATCATATCAACATCCCTCTTGATCAATTTGGTGAGGTCTTGGGCATTCCAAATCAAGGGACATGTATTTACTCGGACAAATGGTCTTTAACTATCTTAGAATCCAATCTCGATAGGACGGCACCATATGTCACTCCTCTCGCATCAAAAGAAGTGCTTAGGGAACATCTCTTCATTCCTAAGAACAACCCCACAAGGATGTATCGTGGCCGCGAAGTTGCTAGAGACCCATTTGCCATGGAACTAAATGAACTCAAGCCCGAATTCAAGAAAATAGAAGAGGTCTTAAGGGCCAACGTCATGTGTACGGTAGGGAACCGTGATCACATAAATGCGTGCTTGTGTCATATGATGTTCAACATCTCAACTCGTCAACCCTTCAATCTTGCGTATTATGTTGCTAAAAGGATGTGTGACATTCCGATTCAAGGCAAGATTGCATTGCCTTATGGAATGCTCTTGACTAGACTCTATAGAGCTTTTGCACCTGTCCGTCCAAACTCCTTAGGATTTGTCCCAGAATACACAGAGATCCCACACACTTTCGTTCCCTTAAGTAATTTTAGAGTATCGGTTGATAAGGGAAAACGTCCTCGTGCACCAACATCATCCTCATCATCTTCAATGAGTGAAGATGATGGTTTGCCAAATTCTAGGATTCCTCCACCCGAATACTTAAGCCATCTTCCTCCAATTCAAAATGAATCCGCTGAGTATCGCAACATTAAAGGAATGGTGAAGAATCTTGGTCGTTGGATGATGAAATTGCACAAAGGTATGAAGAAGTTGAAGAAGAAGCTTAGTTGAAGGAGTGTTTGGATTTGAACAATGTTAGACAATGTGATGTTAAACTTGTATGTGTCTCGACTCTATCTGATAATACTTGTTATGTATGTGTAATAACTAACATTTGCAGGTAGATAACCCTCATGGTTATCAATTTTCCGGGTTATAGCCTATGTTTGGCATAACACCTAAAAAGGTAAGTTTCTAAGAACGGATTAATCTATGATCAATCGTGTGTTAATATTATCATATTTAGTTGTTTTGCTATACATATTAGTTGTTAAATAAGTTCTAGGAGAATTTTCGGGTTTTCGTCGAAAAACGCGAAATATGACAAGTCTTCTGTTTAGTTTTAGTATTAGGGACACGGATCCGGCGGATCCCAAAACTTGGCTCCGCCAAGTGTTATCGTTGGTTCCGCCATCCGGCAACCTGCGGATTAGGCAGAT
This sequence comes from Artemisia tridentata subsp. tridentata, assembly GCA_021014915.2. Classification (NCBI taxonomy): domain Eukaryota; kingdom Viridiplantae; phylum Streptophyta; class Magnoliopsida; order Asterales; family Asteraceae; genus Artemisia; species Artemisia tridentata. The sequence continues at coordinate 216,018,549 of CP139502.1, read as the reverse complement.
CCCATAATTTGGATCCGCAGGTTACTTAGTAGATTTTAAAAACCATTTTGACTCATCCCGATTATTAGATTTTAATTTCTTGTACCATTTAGAATTCATCCAACTGATCATAAATCATCTTAGAATCATTTAGGAATACTTACAAACTTAGGAACAAAATTTCCCACCAAAATTTAAATTTTTGAATTTTAGGTGTGAGTTACCAAACTGATACAAAGAAGGAACCCTTTTTAGGGATCCGTCAAATCCGTAGAAACATCATATCATAAGATTTTCCACTATCTCCTTGTATTTACTGCAAATCCCCAACACATTACTCAACCCAAGCTCAATGGATTGACTTCCTTGATATGACCTGCACAAATTTTTGTTCCAAATCATTAGAAACCTACATTCTCTATTGGATTCACATCAAATCCAAACACACAGACTCACAAACCTTCTGCCTATAAATTAGTACTTTAGGATCATCAATTCACATCACAACCATCTCTTCTCCTGTACATCTTAGCTTTCATACTTCACCATGACCAAGTCAAACAACTCCTCCACATCTAAGCCACCAAAAAGGACAGCCCGTATTAGTGTGAAACCTTGTTGTCTCATCAACATCCACAATTCATCCTCAGAAGAATCATCACCACTAAACATCTCATCACCAATTGCTAGTGAAAATTTCCTTACCTTGTCTACTCCAACTCCCTCACATGCAGTCATAAAAACACCACCTCCTACCATTACTCCAGTAGGAACCACACCACCACCAGCTCCATCACAGTATGAGAAATCTCAATCATCACCAAGCTCACCAAAACTCCAACCCATGGAACTCTTTAGGACTCCACCAACATCTCCACAACCATATCTTGAAGAGTTAGAAGATCTTCCACCTACATCCACCAATCCTCCACCAATGAGTCTTGAAAACTTAGAACCCATGCTATTCCATCCTCTCCATCCGGAGATTCATGGTCCTCTATACCGTGAAGCACCACAACATCATCCCCAAATACCACCACTATCACCAACTTCAACACTCATCGCCATAGATGAGGCGATGTGGAGCAACATTCCTCAAACCCAAGAGGAGATAAGTGCGGAGTTAACACAACTCTATGCTTTCTCGGGTATGGTTGACCATCGCCTTCATGAAGCCATGGACATTCAAAACATCTTAATGAACTCCCTCCAAACAACACCACCAACCAATGAACAACAACAACAACCATCCAACAACAACAACAACCAACCACCACCACCACCACCACAAAACTTGGAGCCTACTCTTCCTCCCGGTTTTTCAAGTCATGATTGTGCACATTGTGAGAGAACATCTCACTTGGCCCAAAGGACCAACATTTTGGTCCATGAGCTTCAAAATGAGATGAGGTTCATCTTGAACCACATTCTTGAGCGTTTAAACGCCATCTCTCATCCTCCTCAATAGGAGCTTTCTAGTCTAGTTGTTAGACCTTTTAGATTGTTGGTTTAGGACTTTTTATTTATTTCTAGGATGTCTTTTTATTGTACTTGTAACATCATTTTATCATTGTGACTTTTGTCACAAAATTTTCAATATCTATGAATGTGATGTTTTATGCTTATGAGTGATCAACATATTGCATATTATCATTATCTTTGATAACTAACATCCTTATATAGCTTGTTGTACTCTATATCATGATTGCTTTAGGTACAAATAATCATCAGACACTTACTTTGACTTTTTAAAGTCAAAACATATTAAAAGGCTTGTTTGGAAGAACACTTCACATGCATTCTACTTCTTCATTGAAGTTATTCATCACTAACACTTCATTTGCAGCATATCATACCCTTCAAAAGTATACGTTGGTACTCGAATAATGGGGAGTATACATCGAGGGGGAGCATTTCATGATAATTTCATATTATAACCATTTGTTTTGTAGGTACATACATCATTTACTTGTTACTCCTTCTAGGGGGAGTATAAAACAAGGGGGAGCTTTAAAGTTCTCTAAATCACATTCCGCTACGCTACTCTTTTTGTTTCGACAAAAAGGGGGAGAAAGGACTAAGTTTGCATTAACTGTGATTCATCACAGTACATACACTTTTACAAAAAATTTCTTTAATAAACAAACTTAATATATATTTTTAAGAACTCATGCTATATTTATTCTCTTGCTCAAAAATATACCTTATGTTTTGTCATCAACAAAAAGGGGGAGATTGTTAATACAAATATCGTCCCAAAAACGTTATTTATATTTTTGATCTTTACTTAGTTTTGTTAATGACAATTACAAGGTATATCTTTTAGCAAATTATAAATACTAGCTTAAGTCTCTTAAGTACACATTTTACACTTCACAAAATAACCAAGAATTACAAGTTTGCTTATTTAGTAACTTGTTTCCTTAAAAGGAAACTTTAATTCTAAAAACATTCCATGATATCATTGCATACATCACATATAATATCTTTGTTAGATTGTGATATATCTTGTTTAGATTTACAAGTTACATAGTTGACATTTGAGGATTTTGGATGATTTGGTAAGATATTGAAGATTTGGAAAGATACACCAAATCTATTAGCTGTCAACACCCATGGATCCAAGTCCAATGAAGGACGGATCCATATTGTGGGATCCGTGGGATCCGTCAGCTGGATATCAGCTTGTCTATAAATAGCAAGCTGATCATTTGGCTTTCTCATCACTCATATAGCTTAAACACACATATTCATTCAGTATATATCTTACTAACATCATTCATACTTGCATTTCACTTTGATCTTCCTTTTTGTAGAAAAGAGATCAAGCATTCAAGGATCTACAGAACCATAATCCTTTAGTTTCATTATTGTGTGATATTGTAGTTTGTTTCACACATCATTATCTATCATTTGTAATTAGTGAGTGTGGTTAGTGTTTTAGTCCTCAAAACACAAAGAGAGTAGGGAGTGGTTGTACCCTTGTAAAGAACTCGACATCTAGCTTAGTGTCGGTAAAGTATTTAGGCGACGTCAGGTTGGTTCTGCCTTGTAAAAGAACCCGGTGTTTAGCTTAGTACCAGAAAAGGAAGTAAGCGACGTGTAAATGTTTTCTCCGCCTAGAAAAGGAGTTTGTTTCTTAGTGAAGGATAAACTCTCGAGTTGGAAGCTCAGGGAGTGGAGTAGGCAAAGGAAGAGAGTCCTTGTAGCCGAACCACTATAAACAACAGTCTTGTGTGGTTTGATATTTCCTCTCTTTATCTTTTTTTTATATTGTGTGATTATTTGTTTGTGATTGTTTCCTTTGAATTAACATAAAGTAACAAAGCAAATAAAACTCGAAAAATGGTAAAAACTATTCAACCCCCCTTCTAGTTTTCCACATATTTTCTTTTTGTATTTTCTTTTTATAACAAAAACAAGTAACTTCCGAGGGAAGGGTCTTCAAAACACGAATCAATGATCGAAATTAACAAACTCTTCTCAAGCCTTCCCCAGCAGCGGCGCCATTTAATTGATGTATAGTTTTTCAATTAAGTATTTATTATTCCAATGAAAATACAACAAATGTATTTTCCCGGGTCGTAGTCCCAACGAAGGTTGAAGTCGAGTTGTCGATTCAGAGTCGTGAAACGTGAAGTGAGTAGTGAAATAAAAGTGTGATATTTTGGATTTTACACTAAAAATATGAAATTTAAACTAGAAACAACTAATTAACTAAGGCAAATGCTAATCTAAAATGCTTAAGGCTAAAAACGCAAAGAAAAACTAAAAACGTGTAAAACCCGGGATAATCCCGAGCCTAAAATGTAAAGTCTAAGAAATATAAACCCTAGGTATGAAATGAAATTTTTCCTAAGTCCTAATCAGTAAAAGAAAATTTTAGAAAATAGAATTATATTTTTTTGAATTTTATTTAATTTTTTATGAATTAAAACCTATTTTAAAGAAATAAAATAAAGAAAAATAGCAAAACAATTTAGAAAATTATGAAATATTTCTGGAAAGTATTTTAAGCTATTCTAATTGTAAAAAAAATATAAGGTTTGAAAAAGCTCTCATGGATAAGCAGTAATAAGCTAAAACAACTTTGATAAGCTAAATGGAAAATAATGGTTTAAGAATAAAATGTTGCAACATAAAACACAAGCATAACTAGAGCATAAATGGTAAACGCGTGTGTGTGAGTGAGGAGGCCTGGGTTCGAGTCCCAGGTCTGTCTAATTTTTTAAAACTATATATATATATATATATATATATATATATATATATATATATATATATATATATATATATATATATATATATATATATATATATATATATATATATATATATATATATTATTTTTCTTTTGAAAAGCTAATAAGGACTAAAAATAAGCTACTTTTGAAACTGGAAATATTTTTTTAAAACCACAAATAAACTGAGAACCAGCTTATGAAATCAAATAGTGTTGCTTTTTGAAGAAAGAAGAAACTTGAAAAGATTAGCTAGTAAGGCAAATAAGCTAAAATAAGCTATGGGCTACTAAGATTAAGCTAATGCAAACAATTCTATTCTAAATAACCAAATAAGACCTGAATAATCTCTAATAATCAGCGGAGAAGCAAAACTTAAACCCAATAAGCAAAAACCCAAACTGAGCAGGCCTAAAAGGAGGGTCTGAGGCACTTTTTAAACCCCCAAAAAGCTATCCAAAAGCTGATCTTAAAATTTACAAAAATAAGCAATAGCTAAACAAGCCACCAAAGAACTACTGTGAAAATTTTCAGCTTAAAAGGACTAGTATTGAAGAAGTTAAAAATCAAAAGGATGGGCTAAAAACCAATGAGGGCTGCTGATTCTGATGCAGCAGATGGGGTTTTTAAACCTTAAACCCTTCAATACTCAATGGAAGTTGACCAAACTATGAACACTTACTTTAACCAAAGACTTGCACCTAAAAATGCAAAAAGTGATTGCCAAATAAGCTCAGGTTAATTGCTAGCTTATGTGAGCAGTTCCTATTCTATATTTTACCCTACTGATGCAAAAACCTCAAAACAATCCAAAACTGCTTAAAACCTTCTGAGAACTGCTTATCTGTCTCACAAAAAGCTCAATCAAAACTCACATGAAGGCAAATGAACAGTAGCATCAGATTATGTCCCAAAATAAGCTTAATGCCAAACACACCTTATCTCTAAACTGTTTTAGGTATTTGATTGATTTAAAGTGATTTAATCTATGATACTGAACCTAACTTATTACTGATGCTATATGAACTATAATTAAGCTAAAGTGATAGAAAAATGAGCACATGAATAAGCTATAAGCTAATATGCTAAATATGACTTACGTATGCAAAAATGAGATAAATGAGAAAGAGTAAGCTAGAACAAATAAATGAGCAACCAAATAGCACAACTAGACTAAATAAGCAGAAATATCACAAGTAAGCACTCGAATAAGTAAAAAATAAGCAATCTACTCTATTTATGCAATTTTGAGCTAAAATTGAAATGGAATAACTCACTTTTGGCCTCAGCTAAACAGAGGCACCCAATTAAGGGCAGCTACAAGCTCCAGCTTATTCAGAGAATAAGCTGGTAAAGTCCTTCTTGCCCCTCCATTGCAGGCAACTTCCAAAAGCTTTCCACAAATATGCAAAGGAATATTAAACTTTATGATTTAAACTGATTTGATTCCTAATGAACTCACAAATAGCTAACAGAAGCTACAATGAGCTCAAACTAATAGAAAATAAGCTTGTTGAAGCTTGATGTAACTGTTTGAACATATTTTTTCAATATTTTTCTGATTTTTTTTGGATTTTTGAGATTTTTATAATAAAACAGATAAGTAAGCTAGATTAACTTGTAAAAGCTTAAAAGTAAATTAAATAAGAGCTTATGGAACAGTAGCAAGAGTTATGAACTAAATAAAGTAATTAAGCATAAAAACTGAGATTTAAAGTGCAAAGTAAACTAAAAGAAATTGGACTTCTATTGATTTAGAAAGCTGAATTACACTGAAATTGAAAGATTACAACTGAAATTATAAGCTAATTAGACTAGAAAACTAAATTGGCATAATAACGACCTAAAAATTACATGAAAATGTGAGGAGAGGAGTGGGGTATTTATAGCTGAGCTTGGGTCTTGATTAGGGTTTCTGGGAAGCTCCTAGATCCTCTCTTATCAGCCCTTGATTGAAAGATGTCATCATTCCCTTCATTTATGGCCCTTGGATCATGTGCCAGCTTGTCTCAACCAATAGGAGAGCGTGGGATTGCCAACGTGGAGGATTTATGACAACATTCTGACTTGGCAGACCTTCTAGATGCTCAGGTGAATTTTTGTACGGGTAAATTTGGTGAGCAGGGTAAGTTAGGAGGAAGATAAACAGTTACTTGTAGCGCGCCCTTTTTATTTTGACCTGGGTTGTTAATTTGTTGACCGGGTATGGGTGGTGTGTTGGATAGGGGTATTAATAAAAAGGAGGTGGGCTCGGGTTTTGGGCTTAGACTTATTGGGTTTGGATTTAAGTTTAAGGGTTTTATTTTTAGTTTTGAATTAGGTATAAGGTTTAGGGGTAAGAACTGCCAAGTTGTGAATTAAAGGGATTTTTTCTGCCATTCTTTAATAATGTGATCCAAGGGCTATTTTTGACAATCTTTGCTTCTTCAAGGGTCTTTTTGGCATTTTGAGTTCAATTTTGATAATTTGCTTCCCCAGCTTTAGCTTTTGACTCTTTTCCATTCTCGTGCTCGGTTTTGTCGGTTTCTGCTTGATTTTGTCCATATTTCTAAATATCCGTACTTGCATATAAACAAACACAAAAACACAAATATCTTTGGCATTTTGGTTAGTTTTTGGTTGATTTGGTCTCAATTTGGTCAAATAAAGGTATGTGAATAAGCACATACCAAAATCTCCCAAACTAAGATATTGCAGTGTCCTCATGCAATGTTATAAAAACGCGTTTTTGAAACCAAAAATTTCCAATCTTTTTTTACTAACTTTAAGAAGTAGCAAAATTTTCAAAAGAGATTAAGAAATCCAAGGTTTTAAAAACTCCCCGATTTTCCATTTATTCTATTTTTTTTATTTTTCTCATTATCATGTGACGGTTTTTTTGACAATCATTATCTATCAATAACTTTTAGGGTCAACGAGTAGGAAACACTACTCATAAAGAAGTGACCATACGGATAAAATTCGTCATCCCTGATTTTTCACGAGTCCCCAAACTAAGCTTAAAAACAAAATCATTGTTATTTACAAGTTAGATGCCAACACTACCCATGGAAGTTACTTGTGTAATTACCTCTTGCTCCCATTTTCCTAATTCGCCTCTATTTATTTTATTTTTGGTGAGAAATGAATTGCTTCATATTTTCTCGTTTCGATAGGTTTTTAGTCCGATAAAGATACTAAATTAAGATGCTAAGTAGTTTTCAATCTTCTCTCGAGAACCGTTGCTTTGAAAATGAGGTCCACATCAAGATTTTTATTTATATTTTTGACTTTTGCATTTTTCTCTTTTTCATTCATCACCATTTTTTTTTCATTTTTCATCATTTCACTTTTTTTTTTTTTTTTTTTTTTTTTTTTTTTTTTATCACTAACTTTTCACTTGCGTACCCTAAACGACGGAGCTTCACGGTTTAGTTCCAAGACCTTACACCTTCCGAAATAAAGGATCCAAGGACCGTTACAACGGAGTGTTCCAAGACTCTAGACATTCCTGAAATGAGGATCCAAGGTGGTTAGACCAAGACCTCACACATTCCTGAACTAGAGGTCCAAGGGCCAGTGCAAGAGGGTAGCCAAGACCTAAACGCCTTCCGGAAATAAGGATCCAAGGCCCGATCTCGAATCCGTAGCTTAGAGCAGTTAACTTATTATTATTAAACGTATTTATTAAGTAACCTTGATATGTACCCAATTTTTAAAGCAAGGATTCTTTTAAGAAGATCAAGAACTAATCATCAGAAAAACCAAACATCTTTAAGTATTCTTACAGTTATATATGGTGAAACAATTTTGTGGGAGCAAAAGGCCACAAGTAACTTCGATGAGCTTTAAAGAGAACCAACTACTCCACGCTTAGCATCTAACTTCTAAATAAACTCTATCATTTCTCGTTCTTCGCAAATTTAAAATCTTAAATATTAAGATCCGCGAATTCTTAGCCAAGAAAGGTTAAGGGGACAAGCTAGGGCTCAACACGCTCGATCAAGTCAGAATTTTATTCCTACTCTCACCAGCGGAAAGTCATTAAAATGTCAAAATTTATTATATTTTTGCAAAAATTTTTAAATTTTCTCATTTTTTGGATTTTTTCCATTTTTTTGGAGGAAATACTGGGTTGCGAGAGTAAACGGCAAAAAATGCAAGGCAAAGATCAAATCAAAAGATGACCCCCCTAGACTAAAATGAGACATTGTCCTCAATGTCTTAAAGGTAAGGGTTCTCCTACATAAATCTAAGGCCGTTTATTAATTATGCCAAAGATAAATGTTAAACGATAAGATTAAGGATATCGGATGAGCAACGAATGATGAAACTCGAGTGGAGAGAAGCAAACCACGAGCACGAGAGTCTTCATTATTCGGCAAATCCTGGACATATCACAGGAAACCACGAAACACAAGATATGGAAGAGGTAGCCCTCCTCACTTTTATTAAGAAAATAGAAAGAAGATAGATGGATAAGCATGGGGTGCCTCCCACGAAGCGCTTTGTTTTTGTTAACCGAGTCACGTAGCTTGACTCGACCCCGAATTTATTTGTCCATGGGGAAAGTTTGGAGATCCGGGACAACCATTGATGGTGAACGGCCCAGACCAGCGGGTTTTTAATTTTCCCGAGAAGATCTTTAATCGAGAATTGAAGAGGAGGACTCGATCACCAACATTGAAGATGCGGTTTTTAATCTTAGAGTCATGAATCCTCTTTGTTTTCTCTTTGTAGATTAAAGAGTTCTCGTAGGCTTGATCCCGAAGTTCAACTAATTCATTTATTTGAACCTTGCGGTGATCACCCGCGGTCTTGAGGTCAAAATTGGCATGTTTTAAGGCCCAATATGCCTTATGTTCGAGCTCGATGGGCAGATGGCAGGCCTTTCCGTAAACCAGCTTGTAAGGAGTACACCCGATGGGTGTCTTGTAAGCTGTTCGGAAAGCCCATAATGCATCATCCAATTTGTCTGCCCACGAGGCTCGATTTTCACCAACGGTTCTTTCAAAGATACGTTTCAATCCATGATTTGAAACCTTGACTTGACCGCTCGTTTGCGGGTGATACGCGGTAGAAAGTCGGTGGGTAACACCATACTTAAGCATTACTTTTGCAAATTGATCATTGCAAAAGTGGGTACCGCGATCACTGATTATAGCCCTAGGAGTTCCAAATCGGGAGAAGAGATTTTTCAAGAACTTAACCACAACTCGGGCGTCATTAGTGGGGAGCACTTTCGCTTCAACCCATTTGGACAAGTAGTCGACGGCCACGAGTATATACTTATTCCCTCGTGAAGACGGGAATGGCCCCATAAAATCGATGCCCCACACGTCAAAGATCTCGCAGAATTGAATTGCATTTTGAGGCATTTCGTCTTTTTGCGAGATTTTTTCTTGATGTTGTCAAGAGTCACATGACTTTACCAAGTCGTGGGCATCGTGGTAGATTGTCGGCCAATAAAATCCAGAATCAAAGACTTTTTTAGCGGTGTAGCTGGCACCATGATGTCCCCCCGTGGGTCCATTATGGCATGCCGTGAGAATGTCAACGGCTTCTTGGCCATGCACACACCGTCGAATTACTTGATCAGCACATATTCTGAATAAGTAGGGGTCGTCCCAAAAGTAATGTTTAACATCTTTGAAAAATTTCTTTTTCTGCTGGGACGACATCCCTTTCACCACAAAATTCCCCGCATGGTAATTTGCATAGTCGGCAAACCATGGGGTACTCGGATCATTTTTTTAAGATACCATCCCAAGTGTCTCGAGAGGAAATGTTTCGGTGATTTCCTTGTTCTCGAGATCACTTTGATGGGGATTTTCAAGTCTGGACAAGTGATCAGCGGCCAGATTCTCTGCTCCTTTTTTATCACGAATGATAATATCAAATTCCTGGAGTAGAAGAATCCACCGAAGTAATCTCGGCTTAGCATCATGCTTAGCTAAGAGATACTTGAGAGCAGAATGGTCCGTATACACTATGCTTTTGGATAAGACAAAATATAGTCTGAATTTCTCAAAAGCGTAAACAACGGCCAACAACTCTTTCTCGGTAGTAGTATAGTGAGATTGAGCGTCGGTCATTGTCTTGCTAGCATAGTGTATCGGCTGAAAGTATTTTGATTTGCATTGCCCCAGGACTGCACCAATAGCATAATCACTCGCATCACACATTAGCTCAAAGGGCAAGTCCCAATCGGGGGCAACCAATATCGGAGCTTCAGTCAATTTCTTTTTAAGAACCTCGAATGCTTCGATGCATTCGGGAGAGAAGATGAATGGAGCATCTTTTTCAAGAAGATGGGTCAGAGGCCGGGCGATTTTAGAGAAATCTTGAATAAATTGTTTATAGAAACCGGCATGACCAAGGAAACTTCGGATTCCTTTAACGGTAGTGGGATGAGGTAGTTTTGCGATCACATCGACTTTGGCTTGATCTACCTCAATCCCGGCATTTGAAATTTTATGGCCGAGGACAATGCCCTCTTTAACCATAAAATGGCACTTCTCCCAATTTAGCACAAGATTGGTGTCTTTGCACCTTTGAAGCATTTTGTCTAAATGGGAGAGGCACGAGGAGAAAGAATTTCCATATACAAAGAAATCATCCATAAAGACCTCCATTGTTTTCTCGATCATATCGTGAAATATGGCCATCATGCACCTTTGGAACGTGCCCGGAGCATTGCATAAGCCAAAAGGCATACGTCGGTAGGCAAACGTTCCATAAGGACATGTGAAGGTGGTCTTTTCCTGATGTTGGGGATCAATTGGTATTTGAAAATACCCAGAAAAGCCATCGAGAAAACAATAGAACTCATTTCCCGCCAAACGCTCAAGCATTTGGTCCATAAATGGTAGAGGGAAATGGTCTTTATGGGTAGCATTATTGAGTTTTCGGTAATCGATACACACTCTCCATCCGGTGACGAGACGTATGGGGATTAACTCATTTTCTTCATTTGTTACAACGGTCATTCCACCCTTTTTGGGCACACAGTGGACCGGGATAACCCATGAGCTATCAAAAATTGGGTAAATCATCCCAGCTTCAAGGAGTTTGATAACTTCCTTTTTGATGACATCATGGATTTTTGGGTTAACCCGTCTCTGTTGCTGGACAGCGGGTTTGAAATTTTCTTCAAGTAATATCTTGTGAGTACAGAACCGAGGGTCTATGCCCTTTATATCGGAGATCTGCCAAGCGATGGCACTCTTATGCTTTTTAAGCACGTCGAAGAGTTGGGACTTCTCCTCATCTTTAAGGTCTTTCGAAATGATGACGGGATATTTGTCAGTTTCTTCTAAGAAAGCATATTCAAGATGAGGAGGTAAATCCTTGAGCTCGAGCTCCGGAGGATTCTCAGTAGACGGCTTTACTTCTTTGATTTCTTCTTTGTGAATTTCTTCCGGAGGGAGAGAAGATGACGGATCATTGTTAAGTAACTTCTCAAGGAGAAGAATGTCCCACTCCGGGTCAAAGTCTGAATCATCAATTTCCGGTGAAACTGATTCATTCTTAAAACAAGCCTCGGTCTCTTCCAAAATGAAATCACTTCCCTCAAACGGAGTGAGGGAAGGGGAAGAGTCGGAAAGAATTGGTTGAGAAGAAGGAGTTGGATTGCCACTCGAGGATTTATCGGAAAATCCAAGAATATCTTGAGAGTACTCCTCCGAGGCAACATCAATCACATCAATTCGATTAATCCAGACGGAATCGTGATTGGAGGAGTATTTGAACGTTCGGTCTAGGTTGAAAGTCACGGCTTCATTATCCACCTGCAGTGTTATTTCTTCACCATATACGTCAATCAAAGCACGCCCGGTCCTCAAGAACGATCGTCCAAGAATTAGAGGAACCCGGGGATCAGCATCAAAATCTACAACCACAAAATCGGCGGGGAAATGGAACTTCCCCACCTTGACAAAGACATCCTCGGCTACACCCTTAGGACGGGTTATGGAACGGTCCGCAAGCTCGAGGGTCATGCAAGTAGGAGTGAGTTCCGGTAGAGAAAGCTTGTTCCAGACGGAAAGCGGCATTAGGTTGATGCTTGCACCGAGATCGGCCAAGGCGTAGCATTCAACCATTCCTGGAAATTCACATGGAATGAGGAATTTTCTGGGATCTCCAAGCTTTTCGGGGAGCTTTTTAAGGAGAACCGCTGAGCAATTCTCATTTAGCGGAGTTTTTGCTAGTTCAAATAATTTTTCCTTATTACTCAATAAACCTTTGATGGTAGAAGCAAACTTAGGCATCAGAAGTAAAGCATCCGCGAAGCTTATATCAAAATGCAAATCTTGGAAGATATGAAAGAATTTTTCCATTTGATTTGAAGCTTTTTCGCGGAGCTTTTGATCATTTAATCTCGAAGGATAAGGAAGTTTGGCTTTTACGGGAGCTTCTTTTGGCTCAAAAACAATCTTTGGTTCAGACGGCTGGACAACCGGAGGTTGGACGTCTTCGGTCCTTCCGTTATTAGTAGGAAGTTCCGTGTCCTTTGTCGCCTCGGTCTCACGGACAACTACCTTGGGAGGAAGAGAAGAAGCGGTAGTCGGAGCCGTGGGTCCATCATATGATACACCACTCCTTGTAGTGATCGCTTTCACATCGCCCCTCGGGTTAGCGATCGTATTGCTTGGAAGAGTTCCTGAGCCCGAGGGTCGATCATTTAAAGACTTCTTAATTTCCGAGATTTGATTAAACAACAACCGATTTGTTTCTTCCTGAGATTTTTGTTGATTTTGATTTTGCACAAATCCTTGTTTTGATTATTGTTAAGATTTGGCCCTCGGTTGTTTTGATTAAAACCCTGATTGTTATTTTGAAAATTTCCCTGATTAAAATTTCCTTGGTTTTGAAAATTTCCTTGATTCTGATTTTGAAAATTCCCTTGATTCGGGGCTCGGTTATAATTCCCCTGGTTTTGATAACCTTGATTCGCCCGATTTTGATTTTGAACATTGCGGTTTTGCACATTCTGATTTTGATTTTGGGTGAAACCGGGTGGTCCGAGAAAATTGTTAGAACGGTAGCTGAGAAGATTACGGTCTCCTTGCGGTTGGTAACCGTTACCTCCCGTGTTGAAGGTTCCCGTAGCAGCATAAACATTCTCTTGAGTGTAGCCACCGGAGGCTGGGCACTCGAAATACGAATGTGGACCACCACATGTTTCACAATTCTGATTGACCACATTAACATGCTAATTATTGTTATTCTGATTCATACTTTGATGTATTCTTAAGATAGCAGTGGGCATATCATTCATTTGTTTAGAAAGAGCTGCTATCTCGGTGGTAGGAGAAGTAGTGCCAGCTCGAGTAGACTCATTCCTCTCGGCAGAGGAATCCCAAAAGTTATGATGGGTAGTCATGTTCTCAATGAGATCATAGCACTCTTCTGGTCGTCTTTTCATGAAAGTACCACCGGCTGCAGCAATGATTGTGTCACGATGTCTCAATGTTAAACCATTATAGAATGTGTCTATTATGGTTACTAACAACATATTATGGTTTGGACACCGGTCAATCGAAAGCTTATAGCATTCCCATGCCTCAAATAATGATTCATCGGGAAGCTGATGGAAGTTACTTATCTCATTTCTCAATTTCGTCACCATCGACGGTGGGAAATATTTTGCCAAGAACTTTGAAACCATTTCATCAAAATTGTGAATGGAGTTCTTGGGAAGACGATCAAACCAAGCGGTGGCATGATGCGTTAGAGAATATGGGAAGAGATAAAGACGAAGGGCATCATCGGAGACCCCATTTTGTTTCATGCTCTGGGTGACGGTAATGAATTTGTCAAGATGTTTGTTTGCATCGTCACCCGGCAAACCGTGAAATTGGCAAGAGTTTTGGACTTGTTGAATCATGTGATGTTTAAGTCCAAAATCTGCGGCTTGAATATTGACGGGGGCAATCGGGCCACCACGTCCAAGCATTGTAGGTTGGCACAACTCCTCCATCGTTCAGAGATCGGGAGCTGGCATTGCATTGTGATTTTCACCACCCACCGGCGGGGGTTGATCGTTGTTGTTCATTTCCTCAATGGTTGGGAAATCAACACGGTGAATGTGACGGATAATTCTCTCGGGATTTGAGAGAGGTGAAAGAAGGTTATGAGACAAAGAGCGGGTGTTCATACACCAAAAAGAAACCAAGATTCAAAATTCAAAAACAAAAACAAAAATTTAGAAAAAGAAAATATTTTTGGTTTTTATATTTAAAGAAAACTTGAGATTACAATCTTTTTGGTGATCGTTTGATCAACCGTACTCGTTTCTTTCAAAACTACGCGCAGCGTGGCGTAAGAGAAGAATGGATCTCTTTTCGGCTTGCAATTTAATGTCAAAGCCTAACTAGAACCCCGTGTATAGGTTGTAGTAAAGAAATAATCCGAGTAACGTTTAACTTAACGATCTCTTTTGTTGTTTATTGGAATGGTTTACAACACTTTCAATAAAGTGAGGATGTATTATTTTTGTATTTTTGAAAACACTTTAGACAAAGTGTTTTATTTATTTTCTTTTTGTATTTTCTTTTTATAACAAAAACAAGTAACTTCCGAGGGAAGGGTCTTCAAAACACGAATCAATGATTGAAATTAACAAACTCTTCTCAAGCCTTCCCCGGCAGCGGCGCCATTTAATTGATGTATAGTTTTTCAATTAAGTATTTATTATTCCAAAGAAAATACAACAAATGTATTTTACCGGGTCGTAGTCCCAACGAAGGTTGAAGTCGAGTTGTCGATTCGGAGTCGTGAAACGTGAAGTGAGTAGTGAAATAAAAGTGTGATATTTTGGTTTTTACACTAAAAATATGAAATTTAAAGTAGAAACAACTAATTAACTAAGGCAAATGCTAATCTAAAATGCTTAAGGCTAAAAACGCAAAGAAAAACTAAAAACGTGTAAAACCCGGGCTAATCCCAAGCCTAAAATGTAAAGTCTAAGAAATATAAACCCTAGGTATGAAATGAAATTTTTCCTAAGTCCTATTCAGTAAAAGAAAATTTTAGAAAATAGAATTATATTTTTTTGATTTTTATTTAATTTTTTATGAATTAAAAACTATTTTAAAGAAATAAAATAAAGAAAAATAGCAAAACTATTTAGAAAATTATGAAATATTTCTGGAAAGTATACTAAGCTATCCTAAATCTAAGAAAAATATTGGATTTGAAAAAGCTCAACTGGATAAGCAGTAATAAGCTAAAACAGCTTTGATAAGCTAAAAGGAAAATAATGGTTTAAGAATAAAATGTTGCAACATAAAACACAAGCATAACTAGAGCATAAATGGTAAACGCGTGTGTGTGAGAGGAGGCCTGGGTTCGAGTCCCAGGTCTGTCTAATTTTTTAAAACTTTTTTTTGTTCTTTTGAAAAGCTAATAAGGACTAAAAATAAGCTACTTTTGAAACTGGAAATATTTTTTTAAAACCACAAATAAGCTGAGAACCAGCTTATGAAATCAAACAGTGTTGCTTTTTGAAGAAAGAAGAAACTTGAAAAGATTAGCTAGTAAGGCAAATAAGCTAAAATAAGCTATGGGCTACTAAGATTAAGCTAATGCAAACAATTCTATTCTAAATAACCAAATAAGACCTGAATAATCTCTAATAATCAGCAGATGAGCAAAACTTAAACCCAATAAGCAAAAACCCAAACTGAGCAGGCCTAAAAGGAGGGTCTGAGGCACTTTTTAAACCCCCAAAAAGCTATCAAAAAGCTGATCTTAAAATTTTCAAAAATAAGCAATAGCTAAACAAGCCACCAAAGAACTACTGTGAAAATTTTCAGCTTAAAAGGACTAGTATTGAAGAAGTTAAAAATCAAAAGGATGGGCTAAACCCTTCAATACTCAATGGAAATTGACCAAACTATGAATACTTACTTTAACCAAAGACTTGCACCTAAAAATGAAAAAAGTGATTGCCAAATAAGCTTAGGCTAATTGCTAGCTTATGTGAGCAGTTCCTATTCTATATTTTAAGCTTTAAATAAGCTCTATTAGGTCTGTTATTCATTTTATAAGCTCTTTGGTGTATAAGCTTGATATGTTTTCAGTTTTTAGTGATTTAGCTTATTGCTTTAGTACTTATTATATAGCTTAAAGTGGCCTAGTCAGTCTGTTTGGTATTTCAGTTGGCATCATTAGCTTAATCCTTTTCTGAGCTTATTTCTTTTTTATGAACTGCTTATTTAAGTTTAGATTTGCTTATTAGGTTAGACTTTAGGATTTTGAAGTTTTTTTAGTTTACACACAAGCTTTTAGAAGCTTGTTTGATCAGTTCAGTTAGTACCTTAGCATTTTTAGTACTTTTAAGCTGTCTGCTGAATAAGTGCTTTTTCCTGCTTATTATTTGAGTTTTAAAAATTTTGTTTTCACAAAAGTTGTCTATTTTTAGCTTATTTACAAGTTCCAAAAAGAAAATTTTCAAAAAAAAAAGCAAAAAGGGAAGTTGGGAAGCCCAGGGTGAGCCTAGGCTCGAACCCTAAACCTCTATCAACCTCAACCTTAACACTCACACACCCTACCACTGCGCCCTTGGGACTTTTCTGTTAGTGTTTGATTAGATTTTATATTTAACCACTTTTTAGCCTTTGTAGCTTATTTCACTTATTGCTTAATAACTGCTTATCCTAATAAGCTGTGATCTTGCTTTTATTTTTCCTAGATTCTTCATAACTTTAATTAGTTTTCCATAAATTTTTATAATTTTTCACTTTAATTTAGTATTTTTTATATATTTTTTTAGTCCAAAAGTATTTTTAATTCATAAAAAATAAAATAAAAATCAAAAAAATATAAATCTTTTTTCTAAAATTCTTTTTAATCATTTAGGACTTTTAGGAACCAAATTTGCACATCTAGAGTAGATTTTTGAGTTTTAGGTTTTCGTAGCCCGTTTTAAGTCCCGTAAGAACCTGTTTTTTTAGTTTTAATTACATTTTTGATTTTTGTGCTTTGCTTATTCATTTTATATGCTTTTTAGTTTATGTTTTATAATTTTAGATATAATCCCAAAATTCCTCACTTAATCAAATCATTCGATCACGAACGAAATTCACCGTTCCATTCACACTTCATTTGGAACCTCACGACCCGGGAAAAATCAATACTTCCGGATTTATATTTTGTTTGAAATTCTTTGACCTCTCGGTTTATTCAATCTTGGTTAGAGATAGAATTTACCCTTTGGTCGGTTTTTCCAACACTAATATATATATACTTGTGCACACACACCAAGTTTTTGGCGCCACTGCCGGGGAAGTTGTGAAGTGAATATCGAGTTACGTTTGCAGATTAGTGATTTGAAGATCCTTCCTCGTGAAGTTACCGTTTTATTTTGTAAATATTTTATTTTCTTATATTATTATAAAAACCAAAAAAATAAAAAAATCACGAATACTTTTCCTAAAGTATTCATAATACCAAAAAAATTAAAAAAACCAAAAAAAATCATGAAATCAATTGTTACGTCGGCTCACCTTTAGATTACAACCTATAAGAGGGTTTTAAGGAGGATTGACATTAAATTGTGGAACCGAAAGAAACGGGTTTTTAATTAGCATTTATTGCAGACCTTTGTTTCTCCGCCACTTTGCGAGTAATTCTAGAGAGCTACCGAGCACCGATTGACAGATCGATTTACAAAAATATTTGTTTTTCATTTCTCTAAATATATAAAAAAACCAAAATATTTTCTTTTTCAAAATTTATTTTTCTTTTAAATTTTGTGTTTTTAGTGTATGCTCACTCGTTCTAAATCGAACTTAATTGATAAATCTTTTACAATACCGACTCAACGTTATCGTCGATGCAACAAATGAGTAAACATACCCGAGATACGTACTCTTGTTGATATTCCCATTACTGAAGTGGTGGATGCTCGAACTATGTCGGAGTTGCTCCAAGCACCCACCGAGGGTTACGGAGATGCAATTGTTTTACCACCAAATTTATCCAAGAATTTTGAGCTTAAAACTGGTTTAATTCAACTAATAACGTCAAATCAATTTCATGGTTTTGAGAGGGACGATCCCCACGCCCACATCCGATGGTTCAACAAGTTGACTTCAACTATGAAATATCGGGATGTCCCTCATAGCGCGATCAAGTTGATGTTATTTCCATTCTCTCTTGAGGGGACAGCCCGGATTTGGCTTGAAAAAGAACCCCCTCGGTCAATTACAACTTGGGAAGACCTCGTCTCCAAATTCGTGAATCATTTCTTTCCTCCTTCCAAAATGACTAATCTTAAGAATGATATCACAAATTTTCAGCAACGTTTTGACGAAAATTTTGGTGAGGCATGGGAACGATTCAAGGATCTCCTACGAAAATGCCCACATCACGGTTTCTCTGAATTGCACCAAATCGACACGTTCTACAATGCTTTAACGCAAACCGATCAAGATTCGCTAAATGCAGCCGCCGGTGGCAATATCTTGAATCGAACTCCAAGAGATATTTTGACTATCATCGAGAACAAATCAAAAGTTCCTACTTCACAAAACAAACCGACCAATATTTCTAGCACGGATTCTAAGATTGATAAACTCACGGATGCTATCCAAGCTTTGATTCTATCTAATCAAAAGAACCTTTCTACCCCACAAACTTCTCCACCCGCTCAAGTCAAAGCGATGGAAGAAACTTGTGTCACTTGTGGTGGTCCTCATGCTTACTACAATTGTACTGCCACCGATGGCCGTCCTTTTGAAATTAATGCCGTAGCCGGGTCTTACAACCAAGGAGGTAACCAATACCGTCCTCAAGTTGACCCGAGCTATCGTACTAGCAATCAAATGGGACCACCATGATTTTCTCAATCGAACAACCAAAATAGGTTCAATCAAAATCAAGGTAGAGGGCTGATGCGTGGTTTTGCGACCTTACAACAGGTTTTACCTCTCGAGGGATCTCAAGAGGCTTGCAATCCCCACCAGGCAGTGTACCTGACCGATGTAGTATAGTGTAGTGGCAAGTACCGGGGGATTGATCGTTCTCTAGGGGAATAGTGTCGTTAGGATTGAAAAACTACTCTAATAGGTCTAAGGGTGAGGGAAGATTCTTTTTGTATTTTTTTATATTTTTATAAAAGCAAGTAAAATCTCAGGTTGGAAGGAGTGGGCGGAATTAGTTGCTAGTCAACTAACCCAAATAACTACAATTGCAAATAAAATAAAATAACTGAAAATAAAAAGGTTGTGGAACTTATATGGAGAGAAATGTGTTTACTTAGATTTCCTTACTCCCTAACTATCTTTTACCGGTTGATTAGTGTGTATTAATTGCGTGGATGATGGGTGTATTCATTAATACCAATCGTGGGGTGGCGTACGTACTTCCCCAACTCTATAAGCTCCTACTTCACTCCTATGTCGAGCCGGCTAAGAAGCTCCTAACATGGGATCACTAGAATTCGCTCATGCATTAAATACAACCATCACTAATACAAAAATGGGATTTAGTCACACATGCTTTTTTTTCGAACAGCCACACAGTCGCCTTTTTATGTGACTAAATGTATCAGAATAAAAAAAACAGCCACACTTGATCCGACGTGTGTGACCATTTCGGAATTACATCCGAGGCTACAGCCACACATTTGAATATTTTCGTGACTATACGTATCTGGTAAAAAAAATTTTGATTTTTTAGTCACTTATAATTTAGGACGTGTGACGGATACAAATAAGGTTGAAACATTAGTCAGACTATATATATACATATGTGACAAATATATGTCACGCAATTGAAAAGTGTGACCAAAATCCATATATGGTCACACGAAGTAATTGTGTATGTGGCTAAATCATATGCTCAAGTTTGTCACACATTATTTAAGCGTGACTGCTAGTTTTTGTTGAAAATTTAGCCACATATGAATTTGAAATGTGTGACAACTGAAAAGTAAGTTTGAAGCATAGTTACGATATGCATTTAAAAGTGACAAATATATGTCACACACTTGAGATGTGTGACCAAATGTCATATATGGTCACACTAAACCATAGGCATACATGATTAAGTGTGACCAAAATTCGATACAAATAGTCACGTAAGTTAATATGTGTGTCTAAAGTTAAGTGTGTGTTTGCCTGCCAATTCCTAATGTGTATGGTCACACATTTAATTGTAGCACAATCATGTGACTATAGGCAATAGTCAAATTTTGTCACACATTATTTAAGTGTAGTCACAATTCGATACATATGGTCACACATTTCTGATAACTTATGCAATAGTCAAAAATTTAAAAATATCAATGTTTTGGCTCGATTGTAAGCATTTATGTAAGCATATTTTGTCAGACTATACATTCTAGCAGTAATAACTATACATTCTAGCAGTAATAACTATACATTCTAGCAGTAATAACTACACATGTTTATCTCATAAGCAGTAATGACTATACATGTTTAAGTCAAACTATACATTCTAGTAGTAATAACTATACATTCTATTTCTTGTCCTTGGTCCTAGATACTCTTCTATCTTCTTGAGCAGTTCATATGCCATGTTATCATAATTAAGCTGAAGCTTGAGTATTTTCTTCCCACGCAACATCTGATGTAGAATGTCTTTGTGAAACTTTAAAGGGTAATCCTTTTCTACAAGCATGTAGATCACCAACTCATTCACAGTTAAAGCATGTACTCCACATCGTTGAAAATTTTTCCATTCTTTAACAGTATTGTGCGTTAGTCTTCTCCAACATTCATCTTCATGATTTGGTTCAAACATTACCTTCAAATAATTCCAGACTTCTCTATCATAAGCTTGTTCTGGTGTCTTATTACCAAATCTTTATTTGAGTAATTTCCATAGAGCTATCATATCTCGTCTATCAAAATCATGAACCATGTGAAGAAAGCTTACAAACCTTCTAGAAGAACCATCATGCCTCTTAATATCGTAATAAATTGTTTCGCAATGAGATCCAGACTTATAATCAACAATGGGATGTTTGATAGTTAAAGGTTGTGCATCCATGGCTTCTCCTATAGAGTCAACTGCAAGTTCAGTGTGAGCTTGCATTTGTTCTTTAGCAACAGCTTGCTCAGTTTGTTCTTGTTTTCTCTTTTTACTGCTTTCTATTTCCAACTGTTCACCTGCTCTCTTTGAACTATCATTCAAGAAGAGTTCATTGTTTCTCTTGGCAATTGCATACAATTCTTCAATGCTTTTATCATCCAAGAATTTCAAATCCTTTAGTTTCCAACTGGCCACATTCTTCAAATATCTGCACATGAGTAGATGTTTATGATGTACATATTGGGTGTTGTTGATATTAATATAAATTTACCTTTGCAACAAAAAAATAAATAAATAAATAAATACCTGCACATGAGATCTCTTCTTTGTTTTTGAGTGGGTGGCTTGTTCTTCTTAGCTGCATATCTTTGTGCTGCAAACTTCTTCTTTTTTGCATCAAAAATTTCTTTCAGCATCCTGGCTTTTTCATCTACTGAGTACTTATCTTGCTCTTCTTTATGTACTATTTTAGCAAACTCACAATCAGCTTCAACCTGAGCCCTTTCCTCCAACCATGAAGCTATTAACTCTGCATTTTTTTGCGCTTGTAATTTCTCTGCATACTCCTTGTCTGAAAGAATCTGAGCAGCTTCTTGAGCATCAAGATCAGCCACTTGTCTTTTCAATTCTTCATCTGTAATCATTGGTTGTTGTTGTTGTTGACTAGGTGACTGAAACTTAAATTTCTTCTTAGGTTTTGAACTCCTCATCTTTGTTAATATTTGAGCCATAGTCATATCATCATCACCTTGAGTAGCAGTAACCTTATCAATAGCAGGAATAAATTTAGTCTCAGTAGCACTAACATCAATAGCAGCAATACTAACTTCAGTCTCAGTATAGAGAACTAACCTTATCAATAGCAGGAATAGCAGGAATAACTGGCTCACTAGCAGGAATAACTGGACCACTAGCAGGAATAACTGGGTCACTAGCAGGAATAGGTGGCTCACTATCAACAGTTGTAACCTTGCCCAAACGCCTATCCATCACCGCTTCATTCCCTTTGTTATCAGCAACTAGAAATTCCATTGGATCACTCTCTTCACAAATACTTTCACCCTCTTTATCCTCCCCTGAAACTTTTCCTTCATTCCCCCCCTGTTTGGGAGCATCCTTAGAAGCTTCAGAAGATTTAACCTTTTGTTTGGGAATTCTTGATCCTTTGACTCCTTCTAAATACCTAACCCTTCTCTTCAAAGCCTTTATCTCCCCACCTTGAGCTTTGATGACTCCATCTTGGGAAGAAGCTATTGCTCGTAGATCACCAATTTGTGCAGACAGCTTGGCACAGGTATCCTTCAATTCATTCAAAAGTTGCATACTATCCTCACCACTTCGGCTTGTGTTACCTAGCCCGAGAGGTGGATCACTGGAAAAGTTAAGTTCAGCCTCACCCCTAGGATGAACATCCGAACCCCCCATTGTTTCCATGTGACTGGGACCTTCACCTGAATCAGTTCCAGAGGAACTTTCTTCATTAGAAGTTGTCTTGGTTCGGGTCTTAATGATGTTACCACTGTCCTGTGCTGCTGCTAAGCTAGACACAGTAGTGGCAGCCCTTGCCAACATGTCACTCTCCCCCCAGTGACATCCTCATCTGCAACAGTTGGTATAGAACCACTAGCCTGAGGTAGCTCAGTGTTCTTGGTGTTAGTCCTACGTTTATAGGTCTGTTGTTGTTGTTCTGTGGGTGTGTGATGGGTACCAGCTGGGATTGCTGAACCTTCACCCATTTGGGTTTGGGCTAGTGCCAACATTGTTGGAAACAAAGGTGTCACTCTCCCTGAAAAATCTTTTCCAACCCTCCTCATATTAGCAAAAACCTTTTTGGTAAGGCAGGGAGTGGGAGAAACATTTTTGTGACTTTTCTTTTTTTTAAATTGGTTGTCCAAAAAGAGTTGCAAAAACCTTGGATATAGAAAATATTTAGCCAAAGAACTATCCAAGTTCCTAACCATATTATCAAAAATTAATTTTGAGAAATTAAATCTTTGAGTATTTTCAGCCAAACAAATTATAGCAGAAGCTAAATTACTGCTAAATTCATTCCATGCAGTGGTCTTTGGACTTAGACACACTAAGACAGTATGAATAAAGAATTTCCACTGAGGAGAAAAATTACCTTTTTGGAACTTTAAAGCATCTGTATATCTCTCATAGCCCATCAGTGCAAGTTTTTCAAAGATTATAGTATTTGGAAGATTCTCAACTCCGTTAGCATCATCTAGGAGAAGATCTCTTCGAATAGACGCCTCTGTAATGATAATCATCTGCCCATCTACAAGGGCATGGATTTGTGCTTCCGCATTAATAGTATTGACCTTAGCAGACGACCAAAACTGGATAATGTTGGAAGTATATATAGTAGGTTTTACTGTTAATGCAAACTTAATATAGCTTGCATTAAGGAAATCAATGATCTCAGTAAAATCTACAGACTCATTGGATTTTTCTAAAAAGGCAACATTATTATGAGGTTCGGTAAAAGTTAGGTTCGACATTATGATTTGATTTGGGGGTTTTGCAATTTAACGATTAAAATTCGATTAGGGAGTGGAAGAGAGAGAGTAATGTGTGCGTGAATGTGATTGTGTGCAGCAATTGGGGGTTTATACCCTTTAAGTAAAAAGTGATACAAACTACCCTGCACTCCCAACCACTGCTAAAAGGATACCCAGCAGTACAACGTTTCGCTAGCAGTACAATTGTTTACCTAGCAGTACAATAATAATAACTACATTCAAATATCATAAACTTGTAATAATAACTGCATTCATATATTAAACCAAGTCAAAATAAGTTTACATTTACATAGGCAAAATATATAAAGAAAAGATACATTAAGACACATATTTACTAGCTTCAATACTTCTGTAAACATCAACTATTTTCTCTCTTTCTTCTTCTATTTTTTTGTTCCTCTCCTCAATTTTCTTCTGATGCTCCTCAATGACCTCTAAATCTTTCTTGTTCCTTTCTTCATACATCTTTATACGCTTGTTGTGAATTTCTAACAACGCGTTTTCAACACCATACTGGCCTTTACTACATTTCTCCCAAATATTTTGGGACATGCCAATTTTTTTATATTTTTCAGGCATTGGTGGAGGAGAATCATCCCTTGGGCGTTTGTTTTTGTTGGAAGAAGGAGTTGAAGAGGAGTCAGCCATTGAAATTTGAAATTTATTTTCTAATGAAAATATCAAAGGAGTTGTATATGGTACGGTTGATTATGAACGGTTTTCCATGTCGAGTTGTACAAATAGGCTAGAGAGGTATACGAACGGTTCCCAATACTTTAGGCGGGAAGAGGGACCATCGAGAGGCGCCAAAAGTAAACAGATGGATAATATTGATCAGATTTGGTTTGTGTTTGGTTTGGATTTGACTAGTGTAGTTGATCTAGAAGTGTGTTTGGTGTTGGATTGACTAATTGACTTTTTCATTAGGGTAATTGATATTTTCTATATTAATGATGTTTAATGTAATTTGTGTGCTAACTTTAATGACTAATTGACTTTTTCATTAGGGTAATTGATATTTTCTAGTACATGTTTAATGTAAATACATGCTTTAATATCTATCGCAGTCTGAATGTGTTTGAGAAGTATGGGTATATTTAGGCCACTTCCAACAATAACTCAGCCTTAACAAATTAAAATTCAAATTCAAATTCAAATTCAAATTCAAACGTAAGATAAAGTACAACAAATTAACGCTGCGTTAACGCAGGTTAGCCCCAACAATTAAAATTCAAAGTCACGTTAATAAAACGTGTGCATTTGTACCCTATAAATACCAATGCTTCTGAAGCACAAGTCACACAGAAACACATTCCAAACTTCTCAAATACTCAAGATCCAAGCATCTCAAATTCAAGATGTCTTCCAGAAAAGATTTCGGGCAACAATTTACAAGCCCACCTCGCCAAAAGGATTTTGGCCAACAATTTTCAAGCCCACCTCGCCAAAAGGATTTTGGCCAACAGTTTCCAAGCCCACCTAACGAAAATGAAAAATTCCATACTCCACCCGAGCATATCTTTCCGGTTTTCCAACCGGAAAATTTTTCAGTGAATAATCAACCTGAAAATGAACCGGTTCCCAACCAAGACCCAAATCCGTTTGGGTTAACTGAGGAACAACTTAGGCAAGAGGAAGCAGATATGCAAGTCCTCCTGGAAATGGAAGCACTTGAAAGAGAAGAGGAAGCTGATCGTTTGGAGCGGCACGCCAGGGAGGATGAAGAACGTAGGCAAAGGTGGGAGTCTGGTTTTTTCACACCTTCCGAATCCTCTGAAGATGGTTACCCAGATTCAGATGATAGTTTTTATTAATCGTCCGTTGTTTATGTTAATCGTATGTTCTTTATGTTAATCAATCGTTGTTTATGTTGACGTAGTTTTTATTTGACATTTAATGTATTTCTATTTCATGTTTAATGTATTTCTATTTTATGTTTAATGTATTTGTATTTGATACTTTATTTTCAATTTATAAATTGAATTGAATTTGAATTGAATTGATAAATTTTAAATATATCCCGCCCTTTTGTTTAATTTGAATTTGAAATTTTAAATTTTAAATATCCCGCTCGTTATTAATATGTTGTACTGTTACTTTACGTTTGAATTTGAATAATACTCGTACGGTTACTTTTACTTTCAATCTGATTTTTAAAATAGCCTCCAACGGCTAGTTTAACGGCTTTCCACTATCAAAGCCACTTTCACAACACTTCGTTTTCTCACACAACTTCTTATAAAACTCTCTCGCAAGTATCACTAGTTTTAACACAAACACTGTGGCTAACAAATTAACTAGCAGAGGTGCAAAAGGCTATCCTCACCCGATTACACAATGAACAAGAAAAAGAACTCAAATTGATTAACAATTTGCTAGGTGAGATAACTCGTATTATGCTACAGATGCATAATCGTGCTGATCCAGAGGTCAAAAGGTTGCGTGAGTTGCCTCAAGACCATCCAGCTATCAGGGTTGGTCTAGAAATTAAACTCTTTTAAGAAATGATGAAACAGGGTCGAAAGGTTGCGTGAGTTATTGTTGGGTGTGTTGCTCATGTACAAACATATAATCTCGGCTCATTCGTTAAACATCTCGTATACAACCATATCATCTCGGCTCATTCAATTCGTTAAACATCTCGTGTATAACCATATCATCTCGGCTCATTCGTTAATTAAACATCTTGTATACAACCATATTATCTCGGCTCATTCGTTAAACATCTCGTATACAACCATATCATCTCGGCTCATTCGTTAAACAACTCGTATACAACCATATCATCTCGGCTCATTCATTAAACATCTCGTGTATAATCATATCATCTCGGCTCATTCGTTAAACATCTCGTATACAACCATATTATCTCGGCTCATTCGTTAATTAAACATCTCGTATATATACAACCATATCATCTCGGCTCATTCGTTAAACATCTCGTATACAACCATATCATCTCGGCTCATTCGTTAAACATCTTGTGTATAACTAAAGCTCAGTTAATTAAGGGTGAGTGTGTTAAAGCTGACGTGGCATTGTGTTAAAGTTTAAAGCTGAGTTATTGTTGGGAGTGGTTAGAGTATTTTCTTTTGTTTTTTCGGTGGATTTTAGCGTGACTTAATCTTAATACCGCCAATTTTGTCCATATAATATTCAACTACGTACGGATAACTGATACCCGCGGGGAAACCCGAAAAACCGATGGATAATATTAATCGGGTATCCGGTGGGATATGGGGCGGGTACGGGTATATTATAAACGGGTTCGGTTATGGGTATACTAAACCCCGCCCCGAACCCGAACCGTTGCCATCCCTATTTACCGGCTATAGCCGGATTTCACCGCCACGTCATCACCATTAGTTTTTTTTTTTTTTTTTTTTTTAAACAAATCTTGCCACGTCAGCTATAGTTAAACCAAACCACAAATTCAATATTCAACCAGCAATTAATCCCTTTACCTGGTCATTTGTAAACACACACAAAAATCAATAAACCCTAATCAACACACACATTCTTATGGCAAACACAAGCACGCAAACAATGAAACCAAATAACAAAAAGGTAATTAGTAATTTGTGTTTTGTAAATGTAATTAGTAAGGGTACAATAACTAGTAATTATGTAAGTATTTTGGTTTGTTAAATGGGTAGTAGTTTGTACTGTTGATGTGATGGTTGCACAGTATGATACATTATTTGCGATTATTAAGATAGTACTCTATAAAATTTGGAGCCAAAAATTTGATTTATTCAAGTTTATGCTTTAATTAACAGGTTCAAAGGGAAAATTTTCAAATAATTCAATTGTTAATTTCAAATTACAACTTGGAGGCAAATTTTTGGATCAAAATTTTTTGAAGCACAAACGATTCATATTCTTGGTGTATAGCCTCTTTTCTCTCCTTAAAAAAAGACTGCAAATAAAAAACAAAAATCAAATCTTCTCTCACCATTACTCTCCAAGCTAAGCCATAATCATTTTCTTTTACCCTTTTTTGCTCAAGAGTCATGGAAACTGAACCCATTGTTGATAACCATACTTTGCTTCCTCTTGATCATATTGTACATGATGATAACGCCTTAGAATATGAATCCGAAAAGTCTTCTGATGAAGAAGATATAGATGAGCCTGTAACCAACCAAACACCTGAGATAGTAGCTAAGAGGGGCTCAACCAGGCTAGTAAAGTTTCGCGCGAAGCATGACAAACCTGGTGCAATAAAGCTCAAGGTAACCTTCGATGCATTCGGTAGGGTAACAGGGGAAAACAGAGCAGTGTTTGTGAGTTTTTTAGGAGATGTGGCTCGTGAGCAGATAGGTGTGAAGATTCTACACTGGAAGAAGGTGAATAAAGAATCAAGAGATAAACTATGGGATGAAATCTTGGTACATATATACTATTTTGTAACCCAGTACTACATAAGTTTATGTATGCAGTTACATTATGTGCAACTAATTAACAACATTGTGTTAATCTTTTCAGAAATTTTTTGTTGTTGACGTCAAATACAGAAAATTGATAATGATTCGTCTTGGTAAAATGCTAAGGAATTACAGAAGGAAGCTCAAATTCAACTACATTTTGCCCAACCTAAATACACCTTCCAAACTGAATGAAGTCCCGGACTTGTATAATACAATAATGAAATCAGAAGACTGGGTCGAGTATGTTAAATACACGACCACCGAAGCATACAAGGTTTTAATTAGTCATCTTTAATTAAGTGTATCTGTCATTTTATTATTTTCAGTTTGCAGCATTACCGCATCTAAACGCCTTATGATTTTGTGTTTTTTGGAGAAATCTGAGAAAGGTAAAATGGCGCGTTCCCAAAATATTTATCAGCATAAAATGGGACGAGGTGGATATGCTTATTTCAAAGAGAAAATGGTAAGATTACACAATGTTTGTTTTACCAATTAAGAGACGATTAGTATGAGAAATGAATCTGTTTACATTGCCCAATTTGCACATTTGCATTAATACCCTCATATTTTCGATTATCTTGGTTTAACTGTACATGTGTAAGCATCCTCATATTTTCGTTTATCTTGGTCTAACTTTACATGGGTATGCATTTGATGTTTATTAGATCCAAAATAAAGAGATTGAAGCGGATGAAGAACCCCCCCCCCCCCCCCCCCCCCGTGATGTAATGTGGGTGAAAGGAAGGGTAAACAAAGATGGCGAATACCCAAATGCTGATATTAAATCAAAGGGAGATGAACTTGTAAGTTTGACTACTAATTCTATTATTATGCTTATATAGCAGCAACATTTAACTGTGTACTAGCAGTAGTAGCTTGTATACCAGCAGTTACTCTAACATCATCAAGAAGACTTTTAATCCCAACATTTCTTATATTTTTTGTGCAGAAAGAAGCTGATGACAAGATCAAGGAAGGAACATCGGGTTTTGATGATGGCACTGATGCCATGACATTTGTATTTGGTAAGGAAAAGGGCGGTTATGCCAGAGGAGTGGGAGGTGCAGTAACATACAAAGAGTATTTTGGCCTTCCTCGAAGAAAACAAGAACCCAATGAAAAAATCGCCTTACTTAAAACTCAACTGGATAATGAGAGACGCGAGCGTGAAGAAAAAGATAAATTGATCAAGAAATTGTCCGCCGAGATGACCGAAAAAGATGTACAGGTCAATAAATTATCCGGTGAGGTGGAAAACACAAATATAATGCTTTGTCAAATTCTGCAACAGTTGAATAATAAAGGGATGAATATAACTCTGCCAACTGAACCATCGCCAATAGCCTCAGTTGTAAGCCATTTTTTATGTTGTTAACAATTTCATTTTCTAATGCTAACACTACTGATGCTAATGATACTAGGCATTGAACATAAATTGATGAGTGACTGTATTTCTTAATTTATATTGCAGGTGACTCCAATGGCCATTGACAATATTGCAGGTGACTCCAATGGCACTCAGACAAGTGGTGTTGTAAGTCCTAAAGATGCGGGAATTGAGGAGAAATCCAATGGCCTTGAAACTTCTAAAAAGGTAACGGAAACAATGGTAAGTATAGTAATAAAAGATCGCCCTTTGATTTTTGAATTTTACATACATGATCGACTAATGTACCGTGTTTTATATATACGTATAGGAACCTGCTGCTAAAACTGTCAGGCCTAAGCATAACCTTAAGTCACGACGAAACGGGTCTCCAGATTCCCAATCGCTACAAAATGTGTCGTCTCCAACACAACCACTGCCAACAGTATGTATTTCAACATGTTTCTTGTTACTCTTTTGTTTAAATAATGTAACGTGTTTTATATATACATATAGGAACTTGCTAAAACTGTCGGACCCAATAAGCCAAAGCAAAAGAAGCGACGAAACGGGTCTCCAGATTCCCAATCGCAACAAGATGTGTCTCTAACACAAGCACTGCCAACAGTATGTTTCAACATGTTTCTTGTTATTCTTTTGTTTAAATAATTTCTGATATATACATAAAAATTCTTTTTTTGTAGACACTTAAGTGCAAACTGTGGATTATAAAGCAAACAAACATTGTTGCTTTGGGTACCGTATACCAGTCTCATGGAAAGCAAGTGCTGCATAACCGACCACTCCCAAGTGATTGCTACAAAGTGTCGATTGATGAATCGTTAGTTGATGCAGCATGCGTACCGGACGTAGCAAATAATGGGTTAAAAGTAGTTAAGAATGTTGAAGGTAGTTTCGTTGCATGGCCAAAGGATCAAGTTATTTTTGAAGAGGTGGTACGTACATGTGTTTTTTCAACCTACATATATAATTATTCATATGTAATTCAATGTTTGATAGAAGCGTCTTTTGTTTACTACAGGTTACACCAACAAACCATGTGACTAAATGTGTACCACAGGCACCACCGAAGAAACAATATATATCTGCTAACGACTTAAGGAAAACTGCTAAGGGGGTGAAGGTTCAAAAGTCTTTAGATATTTGATTAATTAAGTACGACATTACAATTGTATATTCTATCCAGTTATATACATTCGAGTTTAATTCAATTTGAAATTTCTTTTGTTTTTTAATATTGTTTTATATATAATATATATACTCATTCCAGCAGCACTAGCATAGTACTAGCAGCAGTAACTCTGCTTCAGCAGGACTACCTTAGTACTGCTAGCAGTAGCAACTCTGCTCCAACATTATTGGTCACTCTTTGTTTAATTCGATGTGTGACTAAATAGTACCAAAGGCCACACAAAATAAAAATTCATGTGACCATTGGATGAACAATAGTCACGCAAAATACACAATTCTTCACTTTACACAGCATATGGTCACACTTATTAACAACTTTGGCCACTTTATGCTTAATTGTATGTGACTATATACCCAAAACAAGCATGCTTTGTGTGACTAAATATTATAAAAGGCCACACAAACATAAAATTCAAGTGGCCATTGGATGATCAATAGTCACACAAAATACAAATTTCTTCACTTTAAACAGCATATGGTCACACTTATCAACACTTTTGGCCACTTAATGCTTAATTGTATGTGACTAAATAACCAAAACAAACATGCTTTGTGTGACTAAATATTACAAAAGGCCACACAAACATACAATTCATTTGGCCATTGGATGATCAATAGTCACACAAAATACACATTTCTTCACTTAAAACAACATATGGTCACACTTATTAACACTTTTAGCCACTTTATGCTTAATTGTATGTGACTAAATACCCAAAACAAAGATGCTTTGTGTGACTAAATATTACAAAAGGACACACAAACTAAGAATTCATGTGACCATTGGATGATCAATAGTCACACAAAGTACACATTTCTTCACTCAAAACAGCATATGGTCACACTTATTAACACTTTTGGCCACTTTATGCTTAATTGTATGTGACTAAATACCCAAAACAAGCATGCTTTGTGTGACTAAATATTACAAAAGGCCACACAAACTAAGAATTCATGTGACCATTGGATGATCAATAGTCACACAAAATACACATTTCTTCACTTAAAACAGCATATGGTCACACTTATTAACACTTTTGGCCACTTTATGCTTAATTGTATGTGACTAAATACCCAAAGCAAACATGCTTTGTGTGACTAAATATTACAAAAGGCCACACAAACTAAGAATTCATGTGACCATTGGATGATCAATAGTACACATTTCTTCACTTTAAACAGCATATGGTCACACTTATTAACACTTTTGGCCACTGTTTTTTAAATTGTATGTGACTAACTCGAAAAAAACAACACACGATGTGTGACTAAATCATCACAAACGTCACATTTATTATATTTTCGTGTAGCCATAGGATGGGAAATAGTCACACATACTGATGAATCCAACAAAACTTGTGCCTAATTAGTCACACATATTCGGGTTTTGGTCACTCTTTTTCGTTGAAAACGGCCACAAACTAAACAATGTGACCATATGATACCTACGGTGGCGCGACTTTTTGTCACACACACCCAAAAAAATGTGTGTGACTATATGCATATAGTCACGCATTTCCAGTGTGACGATAGGCAATATCTGTACCAGTGCATAAAAACCTTAGTACGCATTGGTTCATGTTTCTTAAGACGTTCAAGCAAGTTACCGTATAGGAGGTTAGCCAGTTTTCTTAAGCCTAACATCGATAAACAATCATCCAATACAATTAATAACACACCAACAACCAATAATCAATAGTTAGGTTTCATTAGATCTAAGCAAACACAAGATAAATCTAGCCTAACATGTTAAATAAAAGACAAGAACAAGATATAATCAAACAACACATAGACATATTGAATGATTAATTAATTACTTATCTTCAATTGAACATGGGAGATCCAAGGGTATAAAACCCTTAAAAGTAGCAGAAAAATCGTCTTAGGGTTTCTCCTCACAAAGTTGCACACTAATGACTAAAAATTATGAGAATATATATAGAAAATCAGATCTGACGGCGTCACGTTATAGAGCTGACGCCGTCACCTCGCCGCGGTTAGGGTTTCTTGATGGCCTTCTTGACGCTGTCCCCTTTTAATCCTCCAAAATCCTCTCTGGCGCGTCAAGGGTTGACGGCGTCACAATGGTGCTTGACGCCGTCATAGGTACTTTTCCTGCAGATTTTGAGACTTTGTCGTTTTCTTCACTTTTATGCTCCAAAAACGTTCAAAATGCTTCCTTTTCCAGATTTCTTCTCCAAAGTACCTAAAATGACAAAAGGAACGATTTAGGGCAATATTTGATCAAATAAATACGATTTAGGGCTTAAATGACCCCCTAAAAGCGGTACACTTTTCGCTTCATCAAATACCCTTACACTTGAGATTTGCTTGTCCTCAAGCAAATGTGCTTTTATTCTAATCAAAATACAAGTTAGGGTCATTTAATGCTAATATAAAAGTAATTACAACAAATAGTCGTTCCACTTTAATCATAATAAGCACGGAGATTACAAACTAGCACCTCACAAGTAGTGTTTAGATACTCACATCTCTCAGGTGTCATAAAAGTATATCTCATAAATGAAAATGAATAATATCTCTCACTACCTGTCATAGCAAATAGATTACCATAGGCTTGGGAAAGGATCAAAAACCTCCTCCACTAGGCGTAAGCACCTAAGATAAACTATCAAAGAGGGCTTTTAAACGGGTTATAACGTTAGGTGTAGGGATATGATAAACACGGTTTTGTTGGATAAAGGATATTTTACTGGCGACGAGTTAAAAATCTTGATTAATTACATGTACAATATGGCGTTGCTAAGCCAAGACTAGACTCGACTTAAGCTAATGAAAAAAAATAACAAAAAGACAAAATAAACATAAAATGAAACGGGATGGTAGTCCGTATGTTTTTTCTAACTTTTTTTTTTTTTTTTTTTTTTTTGCATACACTCTTGCCCTACCATCCAAAATAATACATCGCAGGGGGGTTGTATCCCCCTTACACTTGAACTTTTACATAACTTTACAATTAACTATTCTAATGACTCGAATTAAGATAATTGAAACACTTGGAGTACTTTTAAAATATTTAGCACATATGGGGTAATAATGTTGTTCTTCCCCCATTACTCCATTACACTAGTACTTTACCCATGAGTCCCAATCGTCCCAAAACAATATGTACAAGGATATGACTTGACTTAGCAACCATGTAATCAATTAGATAATTAACTTGGGGTTTAAACAAATGTTATCACAATAATGCACTAAAAATGAGTGCATACAAGGTAGGCTAAGGCGATTTGGGTGTACATTTAAGTGGGGTGTAAACAAATTCTTACTTTAAGTAAAATGCTTAAAGTTAGAAACGAAAAGATAGGCTCTGAGGGGTGTACTAGGGGTATCGTGTACTAAAAACGAGTACAACGCAAAGGGTGTGGGAGAATTACTTGACCAATGTAGCCAATGTAATTATAACAAAAACACAGGTGTAAAACAATGGGTTAATCCTAATGCCTCTTATCATGTAGTAAATCTAACTACACAAATGTAGTCTCACTTGTGGCCTCGGAATGGTCCTAACGCAAGTTCTAGAATCTAAGTGCTACCGGTACACACATCATAGCATAAATGCTTTTCCTACCAATTCTAGGGGCGAACCTCACATATTTGGGGGTGGAAAATTTTTTAGTGGTACGGTTTTGTGCTAGTCATATAACTCCTATCCGTGAGACACTCATTAAGACAAAAGTTTCACTCCTATATGTTGTAAAAAATTTTAAATTTGGCACTAAAATTGCCTTAACAGGTATTTCTCTCAGTTTTATTACACATCTACCATTAAACAAACGAAAAATCAAGCGTAATAGCATTCTCTAAGGTATCGTACTTTACCCCCCCTTACACTTAAGATGAACATTGTCCCCAATGTTCAAATAACAAGATGTAAAAGTAAATAAGGTAAAAGAATGAAATCAAATACTCCCCTGATTCGCTCGGTGGATAAAGAGGTAACATGGTTAGATCTTCTTCCAAGGTAATGTTGAAGCTTCAAGATTAAAGCAGCGCCAAAAGCTAGATTCCACATACATCTCCTTGTCCAAAATAACCTGTTAAACCTTAGAAAACAAACACGAAAACCTGCATAACATCGGCGGGATAAATCTGTATAAGGATATAATGCTTGTGGAATGATTATTTTGCAGATTCCTGGAGTTTATAAGTTAGAGATTTAATAAAGCATTTTATGATTCCGGAAGAAAAACAAAACTTAAAAAAAAAATTCCAGAAAACTGTTCCTGACGCCGTCAGAAGTGATCTGACAGATTTTTCATGTTAAGTTTCCGGAAAATTTCTGGAAAAACTCAATCCTTATTTCCTGGAAATCCTGCAAAATATCATTATGAATCGATACAAGAATTTGACTCAAACAATTACTAATATGTATGTTAATTTAATATTGTTATGATTCATGTTCATTTGTTCTAATAAACCGATTTGGATTTCCCTTACACTTATCTTTTGCAAAATACCTTTATATGTATTTAAGACGACGTTAAAAACAAGATAAAGCATTTTCACAATTTAGTTTCGAACATGAATCAATAATAATAAAAATTAAACATACATACGGAAGCAAATAAAATCAAACAAACAAATAAATAAACACACAAAGCAAATAAAGCTTGGGTTGCCTCCCAAGAAGCGCTTTTCTTTATTAACGAGTCTTGTAGCTAGACTCAAAGTCCTTTTAACCTATGTAAGTGAGATCGTCATCGAGGACATCTTTAGGGTTAAGCTTGGATTGAAGTTTTCTATTGGTCCGCATAGTACGATATATCTTTTCAAACCTCTCTCCATCCAGGTCATACAATGTCATCTTAATATGCCATGACCCATCTCCATCTTTGGGTGGTTTGTCCCAATCCCACTTATGATCATTGTCTTCACATGTCCACCTATTCATTTCTAGGTTAATTGGCAAAACTCCTAGGAAATCAATCATCTTCCTAAAAACTAGAGGGTCTTCAAATGGATCCAATTCGGTGTCCCTAGCCAAGAGTTGTTCTACCGTATGTGTTCGGCTCACAAAGTCCTCTTCTAGGTAAAATGGGCGTTGGGGTCCTATGAAGTCTCCATCGATCCAGGGTCCATATCTAGATGGTCTCCTATTTAATTCGAACCAATGGGGTGTTGGTTCCTCACTAGTATCATAGGCATGTTTCTTCACATCATAGACTGACCAAGTATCACCTTCTCCTACCGCTATCTTAGATTCCTTACAATCAATCATAGCACTAGCGGTAGCCAAAAATCCTCTACCTATCAACAATGGGCATGTAGGGTCGCTAACCATATCAAGGACGTGGAAATCGGCTAAAATGGTTAGTTTTCTTATGTGTACTAACACGTCCTTGACTACTCCAACCGGGTAAGCAACACTTCTATCCGCTAAGCCTATTATTATCTCGGTTTCTTCAAGTTTCCCTAGTTTTAGAGAGGTTTAGAGAGGTAACGGAAGTAGGTTAAGGCTTGATCCAAGATCGGCTAATGTGTCATAAGCCTCCGAATTACCGATCTTGCAAGGTAGAACAAATAAGCCCGGATCATCTAACTTCTTAGGTAGTTTGTTTTGAACGATGGCGGTCCCTTTGTCACCTAACTCGAGCTTCTTCTATTATTTTTCTAAGAGGGCATTATAATAGGGGGCTCGTGCTAATACATCAATAACCGGACGTTCAAGGTGGAGCTCCTTGAATTCTTCATCAAGGTTTTGAGTGGGAGGTGTTTCAACTATGTTGTTGACCAATTTAGTGTTGGATATCATAACTTCTTGGTCATTTTGAACGACTTGGGTTTGTTTGAAACACGAGCTCATGGAATTGACCGAATAATATTGTGGACAAGAACTAGGAGACAAAACTGATGAAATGGCGTTGACGGTTAGTTTCGGGTTCTTGACTGTGTTGCTAGGGAGTGCTCCCATTTCTCGGTCATTGAGGGCTTTCAACAAAGTGTCAATCTTATTGGTCATCTCGCTTTGTTTTTGTTTGAAATCGGCTTCAAACTTTGCTAAACGAGCTTCTTGAGATGTCACGAAGTTGGACATCAACCCTTCAAGATTATTGGTACTACCATAGTTGGAAGGATTGTTGTTGAAAGTACGGTTCGAAGATGAACCGCTTGATTGAAAACGATTAGGTGGGTTGGGAGAATTGGTTTGTTGTGCGTTTTGGTTTTGTTTCCACCTAGGGTTTGGGTGATTTTTCCATAAGGGGTTGTATGAATCACCGTAGGGGTTTGGCTCGGGTTTGAAAGTGTACCACTTGTCTCCCGCTCCGTCGGTACGCGAGGATGCATAGTCCGCAAAAGCTTGTTCGGGGAGTTCCACGCAATCACGAGTGTCGTGGGACCACTACATAATTCACACGAAGAAGTGATTTTGTTCACTTGGCTTGAAGGTTTAGGAGCCTCGTAGGATTTCATAAGAAACTTGACTTGGTCTTTAAGTTCTATGATCCTACGGTCGGAAGTGCTTGAATTGTTCGAAGGCAAAGATATTGCCTTGACCGTTTTATTCAAATCACGGGGATCATTCCAACTTTCGTTGTCATAAAGAGCAAGATCTTCCAGGAGAGCCCATGATTGTTCCGCACTTAGATCACGTAGCTTACCACCGGCCGATTGGTCAATGGTTTGCCTCGTGGAGAGATTGATGTGGTCATAGAAGATTTAGACTTGGAGCCAAAGTTCTATGCCATGGTGAGGGACTTTTTGGAGTAAGTCCTTGAATCGAGTCCATGCCTCGTAGAGGGTTTCGCCTTGACGTTGTTGGAACATCAAGATATTATTCCTTAGCTTGGTAGTTCTTCCTGGTGGGAAAAACTGAGCAAGGAAACGAGTGGTGAGATCATCCCAAGAGGTGATGGATCCTGCGGGTAGACGCTCTAGCCATTGACTAGCTTGGTCCCGCAGAGAGAATTAAAAGAGACGCAGTCGGGTCGTCTCTCGAGTGGCAACATCAAGGTCTATAGAATCAATGATTTTGAGAAAGTCCTTGAGATGTTGATTAGGATCTTCAGAACGAAGTCCATGGAATGCGCATCCGCTTTGCACCAACCAGATGGTGTCGGATCGCAAGGGAGTGACATTGGCTCCTTGAGTGAGCTCAATGGTGTTTCGATAGCCATGGTGGCTAGGACGAGAGTAGTCTCCTAAGGTACGGGCTCTAGGAGGTGGGTGTTGTTGTGGTGGTGGGTTGTTGGGATCGAGGATATTACCACCTTCCATGATGTCGGATGGTAATGGTTACGAACAAAGAAACGAAGAAAAAAGATAGACTAAAGAAAACCTAGAAAAATAAAATAAAAATCTCACTAGAAAGGAATCTAGTGAGTAGACCTAATAAAATAAAAATTCAACCTAAACAATAACTATTCCCCGGCAACGG
Source organism: Artemisia tridentata subsp. tridentata (assembly GCA_021014915.2). Lineage (NCBI taxonomy): Eukaryota > Viridiplantae > Streptophyta > Magnoliopsida > Asterales > Asteraceae > Artemisia > Artemisia tridentata. The sequence continues at coordinate 215,980,351 of CP139502.1, read as the reverse complement.
CGCCAAAAACTTGATGCGTGGTTTTGCGACCTTACAACAGGTTTTACCTCTCGAGGGATCTCAAGAGGCTTGCAATCCCCACCAGGCAGTGTACCTGACCGATGTAGTATAGTGTAGTGGCAAGTACCGGGGGATTGATCGTTCTCTAGGGGAATAGTGTCGTTAGGATTGAAAAACTACTCTAATAGGTCTAAGGGTGAAGGAAGATTCTTTTTGTATTTTTTTATATTTTTATAAAAGCAAGTAAAATCTCGGGTTTGAAGGAGTGGGCGGAATTAGTTGCTAGTCAACTAACCCAAATAACTAAAATTGCAAATAAAATAAAATAACTGAAAATAAAAAGGTTGTGGAACTTATATGGAGAGAAATGTGTTTACTTAGATTTCCTTACTCCCTAACTATCTTTTACCGGTTGATTAGTGTGTATTAATTGCGTGGATGACGGGTGTATTCCTTAATACCAATCGTGGGGTGGCGTACGTACTTCCCCAATTCTATAAGCTCCTACTTCACTCCTATGTCGAGCCGGCTAAGAAGCTCCTAACATGGGATCACTAGAATTCCCTCATGCATTAAATACAACCATAAAAACCTTAGTACGCATTGGTTCATGTTTCTTAAGACGTTCAAGCAAGTTACCGTATAGGAGGTTAGCCAGTTTTCTTAAGCCTAACATCGATAAACAATCATCTAATACAATTAATAACACACCAACAACCAATAATCAATAGTTAGGTTTCATTAGATCTAAGCAAACACAAGATAAATCTAGCCTAACATGTTAAATAAAAGACAAGAACAAGATATAATCAAACAACACCTAGACATATTGAATGATTAATTAATTACTTATCTTCAATTGAACATGGGAGATCCAAGGGTATAAAACCCTTAAAAGTAGCAGAAAAATCGTCTTAGGGTTTCTCCTCACAAAGTTGCACACTAATGACTAAAAATTATGAGAATATATATAGAAAATCAGATCTGCCGGCGTCACGTTATAGAGCTGATGCCATCACCTCGCCGCGGTTAGGGTTTCTTGATGGCCTTCTTGACGCCGTCCCCTTTTAATCCTCCAAAATCCTCTCTGGCGCGTCAAGGGTTGACGGCGTCACAATGGTGCTTGACGCCGTCACAGGTACTTTTCCAGCAGATTTTGAGATTTTGTCGTTTTCTTCACTTTTATGCTCCAAAAACGTCCAAAATGCTTCCTTTTCCAGATTTCTTCTCCAAAGTACCTAAAATGACAAAAGGAACGATTTAGTGCAATATTTGATCAAATAAATACGATTTAGGGCTTAAATGACCCCCTAAAAGCGGTACACTTTTCGCTTCATCAAGGGCAAAATATGTAAAACCAATTTCAAGCCCCGATCAATTAATACCCGACCCAAGGGGTCAATTTCAATCAAGGGTATCAAGCTCCTAATTACTAATCCTTAATTGTTCCCTCCAATGAACTTACAAATTATATTAAGACAAATGAGGCTAACATGAGGGCAATGCAAAATCAGATAACAACTTTGAAAAATGATTTCCAAAATTCAATGTCTAAGCAGGGTAATGAGCTTAAGAATGAACTTAGAACTACAAACAGCAAAATTGATCAATCTCAAAGCAAAATCGAGAACATGTTTGATTTTATCATCAGTCAATTTCATCAAGCTTCAGCTTCGGGATCTCTCCCGGGCAATACCATTCCAAACCTAAAGGGTGAATTGAAAGCCATCACCACCCGAAGTGGTGTTGCTTATGAAGGACCCACGGTTCCTACTACTTCTTCTTCTTCTCCTAAAGTAGTGGACCGTGAGACCAAGGTGACAAAGGATACAGTGCTTCCTACTAATAAGGGAAGTACCAAAGACGTCCAACCTCCGGTTGTCCAAAATTTCTGAGCCAAAAGTTGCTCCCGCTAATCCTCAAAAGTCTAATCCTAAACCGTCAATTCCGTACCCATCAAGACTTAACGATCAGAAGCTCCGTGAAAAAGCTAACAACCAAATTGAGAAGTTTTTCCAAATCTTCCAAGATTTGCACTTCGACATTAGCTTTGCGGATGCTCTTCTTATCATGCCAAAATTTGCTTCGACAATCAAGAATTTGCTAAGTAACAAAGAAAAATTATTTGAATTAGCTAAAACGCCGTTGAATGAGCATTGCTCGGCAGTTCTCCTAAAAAAGTTACCAGAAAAACATGGAGACCCCGGCAAGTTTCTCATCTCATGCGATTTTCCGGGAATGATTGAATGCCTAACCTTGGCCGATCTAGGCGCAAGCATCAATCTTATGCCATTTTGCGTTTGGAAAAAGCATACCCTTCCAAAACTTACTCCTACACGTATGACTCTCGAGCTAGCAGATCGATTGATTACTCATCCTTTGGGAGTCGCCGAAGATGTCTTCGTGAAAGTAGGAAAGTTCCATTTTCCGGCTGACTTCGTTGTCGTAGATTTTGATGCCGACCCTCGGGTTCCCCTCATTCTAGGGAGATCCTTCTTAAGGACGGGGCGTGCTTTGTTTGACGTTTATGTTAAAGAACTTACTCTCCGTGTTGATGATCAGGCTGTGACTTTTAAACTCGATCAAACTTCGAGATACTCCTCCAATTACGATGATACATCGGTCAACCGAATTGATGTCATAGACATTGCTTCTGAGGAGTATTCTCAAGAAGTTCTTGGATTTTCAAATAATTCTCCGAGTGGCAGTACCACTCCAGCTTCTGAACGTATCCTTTCCGACTCTTCCCCTTCTCTCACTCCATTTGAGGGAAGTGACTTCATTTTGGAAGAGATCGAGGCTTATCTTAAAAATGATCAAATTTCACCAGAAATTGATGATACCGACTTTGATTCGGAGGGAGACATTCTCCTCCTTGAGAAGTTACTCAATGATGATCCGTCACCTTCTCTCCCTCAGAAGGAAATTAAAATTGAAGAAATAAACGAAATTAAGCCGTCTAATCCTCCGGAGCTCGAGCTCAAGGATTTACCTCCTCATCTCGAATATGCATTTTTAGAAGAAACTGATAAATTTCCCGTCATTATTGTTAAATATTTAAAAGATGAGGAGAAGACCCAACTTTTAGAAGTGCTTAAGAATCATAAGAGTACCATCGCTTGGCAAATTTCCGACATTAAGGGTATTGACCCTCGTTTTTGTACTCATAAGATTTTAATGGAAGATGACATCAAACCCGCGGTGCAACAACAAAGAAGGGTAAACCCGAAAATTCATGAGGATATCAAAAAGGAAGTTCTCAAACTCCTTGATGCCGGAATGATTTACCCTATTTCCGATAGCCCGTGGGTTAGTCCCGTTCATTGTGTACCCAAGAAAAGGGGTATGACCGTCGTCACAAATGAAGATAATGAGTTGATTCCCACACATCTCGTCACCGGATGGAGAGTGTGTATTGATTATCATAAGCTTAATGATACGACTCGTAAAGACCATTTTTCGCTCCCTTTTATGGATCAAATGCTCGAACGTTTAGCGGGAAATGAGTATTATTATTTTCTCGATGGCTTTTCCGGATATTTTCAAATCCCAATTGACCCACAAGACCAAGAAAAGACCACCTTCACTTGCCCTTATGGTACGTTTGCCAACTGACGTATGCCCTTCGGCTTATGCAATGCTCCAGGCACGTTCCAAAGGTGCATGATGGCCATTTTTCATGATATGATCAAGAAAACAATGAAATTTTTTATGGATGATTTTTCGGTTTATGAAAATTCTTTTTCACCTTGCCTCTCCCATTTAGACAAAGTGCTAAAACGGTGTGAAGACACCAATCTTGTTCTAAATTGAGAGAAGTGCCATTTCATGGTTAAAGAGGGCATTGTACTCGGCCATAAGATTTCCAACGCCGGGATTGAGGTCGATTGAGCTAAAGTCGATGTTATTGCTAAGCTACCTCATCCCACCACCGTCAAAGGAATTCAAAGTTTCCTTGGTCATGCCGGTTTTTACCGTCGATTAATTCTAGATTTTTCTAAAATCCCCCGGCTACATACCCACCTTCTTGGAAAAGATACTCCATTTTTCTTCTCTAAAGATTGCATCGAAGCATTTGAAATTCTTAAGAAGAAATTAACGAAAGCACCGATTTTAGTTGCCCCCGATTGGGACTTGCCCTTTGAACTTATGTGTGATGCTAGTGATTTTGCTATCGGGGCTGTCCTGGGGCAACGTAAGACTAAATATTTTTCAACTGATACACTATGCGAGTAAGACGATGACCGATGCCCAATCTCATTATACAACTACTGAAAAAGAGTTATTAGCCGTCGTCTATGCTTTTGAGAAATTTTGACCCTATCTCATCTTATCAAAGACCATAATGTATACGGATCATTCGGCTCTTAAATATCTCCTTGCTAAGCAAGATGCAAAGCCGTGATTGCTTCGGTGGATCCTCATTCTCTAAGAATTTGATGTCATTATTCGTGATAAAAAAAGAGCGGAGAATCTCGTCGCCAACCATTTGTCTAGACTAGAGAACCCTCATCAAGGTGTTCTCGGTAAAAAGCAAATTACCAAAACATTTCCTCTTGAGACACTTGGAATGATATTGCTCAAAAGTGATTCTATTACCCCATGGTTTGCCGATTTTTCAAATTACCATGCAGGGAATTTTATTGTGAAAGGGATGTCGTCCCAACAAAAGAAGAAATTCTTTAAGGACGTGAAACATTATTTTTGGGACGACCCCTGCTTGTTTAAGATTTGTGCCGATCAAGTGATTAGACGATGTGTTCACGGCCAAGAAGCCGTTGATATCCTCACGGCTTGCCATAATGGACCCACCGGGGGACATCATGGTGCCAACTACACCGCTAAAAAAGTCTTTGATTCTGGTTTTTATTGGCCGACTATTTACCGTGATGCCCACGACTTGGTAAAGTCATGCGACTCTTGCCAATGTCAAGGAAAAATCTCGCAAAAGGACAAAATGCCTCAAAATGTAATCCAAGTTTGCTAGATCTTTGACGTTTGGGGCATCGATTTTATGGGTCCGTTCCCGTCTTCTCGAGGGAACAAGTATATCCTCGTGGCCGTCGATTATTTGTCAAAATGGGTTGAAGCAAAGGCGCTCCCCACTAATGACGCCCGAGTTGTTGTGAAATTTTTGAAGTGTCTATTTTCTTGATTTATAACTCCTCGTGCTATTATAAGTGATCGCAGTACTCATTTTTGTAATGATCAATTTGCGAAAGTCATGCTTAAGAATGGAGTTACTTACTGTCTTTCTACCGCGTATCACCCGCAGATGAGCGGACAAGTTGAGGTTTCCAATCGTGATTTGAAGCGTATCTTAGAAACGACCGTAGGAGAAAATTGGGAATCATGGGCCGATAAGTTAGATGATGCATTATGGGCCTTCCATACCGCCTTCAAAACACCCATTAGGTGCAACCCTTATAAGTTAGTCTACTGAAAGGCTTGTCATCTCCCCATAGAGCTTGAACATAAGGCCTACTGGGCCTTGAAACATTGTAATTTTGACCTTAAGACCGCGGGGGATCACAGAAAAATTCAAATGAATGAATTAGATGAACTTAGGGATCAAGCCTATAAGAACTCTTTGATCTACAAAGAGAAAACGAAGAAGATTCATGACTCCAAAATTAAGAACCGCGTCTTTAACGTTGGTGATCGAGTCCTTCTCTTAAATTCTCGATTAAAGATTTTCTCGGGCAAGCTAAAAACCCGTTGGTCTGGGCCGTTCACCGTTGCTCAAGTTTTCCCTTATGGAACCGTCGAGTTATCTCAACCCGACGGCCCCAACTTCAAGGTGAACGGTCATAGACTCAAGCACTATTTTGGAGGGGACATACCATCCATGGTTGTCCCGGATCTCCAAACTTTCTCCATGGACAATTAAATTCGCGGCGAGTCAAGCTTAGCGACTCGATAATAAACAAGCGTTTCTCGGGAGGCAACCTGTGTCTATCTTTTTTCTATTTTCTAATAAATGTGACGTGAAGAGGCCTCCTCTTCCATTTCTCGTGTTTCGTGTTCAGGATTTGTCCGAATTATGAAGACACTCGTGCTCGTGGTTTTGTCTTTCATCCACTCGAGTTTCATCCTTCAGTGCTTATTGGGAAATCCGATATCCTACATCTTATCGACTAATGTTTATCTATTTGCATAATTAATAAACGGCTTTAGATTTGCATAAGAGGACCCTTATCTCAAAACATTGAGGACAATGTCTCGTTTTAGCCTGGGGAGGGGGTAATCTTTCGATTTGATTTTACCTTGCATTTTGCCTTATACTCTCGCAACCCCGTTTTTCCTCCAAAATAAAATAAAATAAAATAAAAAAAATAAAAAAAATGAAAAAATTTAAAAATTTTTGCAAAAATATCATAAGTGTTTTGACACATTGTTGACTTTCCGTTGGTGAGAGTAGGAATAAAATTTTGACTTGATCGAGCGTGTTGAGCTCTAGCTTGTCCCCTTAACTTTTATAATTGAAAGTTGTGATAGTCTCTTATGTAAGAAGCTATAAAATGCGAATTCTAGCAAGAGTTTGCAAGTTTCCATAATTGACTTTAAATATGCGCATCTTGATTTTATTAGACTAAGCATTAGCGGATCTTATTATTTAAGATTTTAAATTTTTGAAGAACGAAAAATGATAGAGTTAAAAAGAAGTTAGATGCTAAGTGTGGAGTAGTTGGATCTCTTTAGAGCTCATTGAGGTTAATTGTGGCTTTTTGCTCCCATCAGCTAAATAAACCCAAAAATATAAAATTTTAAAATAATTAAAGGTGCACGGTTTTGGTGATAATTAGTTTTTACTCCTTCTTTAGAGAATTCTTGCTTATAAGAGTTGGGTACACATCAAGGTACTGCCAGTGTTGTGGGGAAATAAACTACTAATTCCTGATAGTACGTACTATAGTTTCAGTTGTCGAAAGACCGCAGGACTCGGAATTTGGCAAAATATGTAATAATATAATAATAATAATAATCCAAAGCGATAAAAGTTTTTTGTTTCCTGAAGGTTCGCTCCCGTTGACTCAGACTTCAAAAAAGCAGAGGAAAAATATCCAAGGTTAAAATACGACTCTTGATTCCTGACGATTTGCTGCCGTTGTCTAGGTTGTTTAAAAGGCCGAGGACTAATATGTGCTTAATAATGTTAAAAATGCCAAATTTTGACTCCGGGGATATCCTAATAAAACTTGTGTCTCTGGACTCGTAGATGAGTTGTTTCGGTCGAAATAAAAAGGATATCCCTTAAATCATGTTAAATTAGGACCTTGATGTGGACCTCATTTTTATGGGCAACGGTTTTCGAGGGAAGGATTTTAAACTAGTTAGCGTCTAAACTTACTGCCTTATCGGAGTAAAAATCTATGAAAACCTAAAAACAAAAACTCATTTTTCATGAAATACTTAGAGGAAATAGGAATAAGGGAGCAAGAAGTAGCTATGCATACACAATTAGCATCTATGGGCAGTGTTGGCATCTAACTTATGTTTACCAATTATTTCGTTTTTAAGCTTGGTTTGGGGACTCGTGAAAAATCAAGGACGATGAATTTTATCCATATGGACTCTTTTTCATGAAAAGTGCTTCTTACTCCATGATCATAAAAGTTATTGTGAAATAATGAAGGTCAACATCCCGTCATATCAGAAAAGTGCAAAAAGATATTATATTTAATAAAATGGTCAAACGGGGCCTTTTTGGAACTATTGATTTCTTAATCTCTTTTTAGGAACATTTTGCTACTTTTCAAAAATTTTAGTAAAAAAAGGTTGAAATTTTTTTGTTTTAAAAAGTGTGATGTGATGAAATTGCGTTAGGACACGGCAATACCTTAGTCTGGGAGATTTTGGTATGTGTTAAATCACATACTTTTTTTTATTTATTTATCAAAACCGGAATTAAAAGACCAAAAACCGACCATAAATGCCAAATATATGCTTGTTTTTGTGTTTGTGTATGTGCAGGTAAAGGATATTAGAAAATGACAAAAAGAAAGACAAAACTGACAGAAACAAGCACGAGAATGAAAAGAGTGAGAAAAGCCAAGGCCGGGGATTTGATTCTACAGTTTTTATCAGCCAAAAACCCAAAACCTCAAAACCAAAACCTTAATGATAAATCTTTTTCATCAATTATCCAAAATTATTTTCAGTCAAAGTCCTTATATTTTGCAAAGTTAGTCCTTGCTAACTTTGGTTAAAACACTTATTATATCAAAAAGCAAAAAAAAAAAAAAAAAATATATATATATATATATATATATATATATATATATATATATATATACTAGACTTTCAAAGCCCGCCCAGTGGGCGGGCATGACTTGTAATTATAATTTGGATGGTTTTAGTTATTCTAAAATTATTTTTAAGGACGTTTGCTTTATTTGACTTTTTTTGTTAATGTTTTAAACATGAAAATTAGTTGACTGTTATTAATTATTAAAAAAATTGACAAATAACCATTTTCAATGTGCTTATTTTATTCACTTTTGAGACAATTGCATATTGTTTGATAGGGAAGAAAATTTATCACTGAAGAGACAGGCATACATGTGGAGATTTTTATGATTACTTTTATTAATAGTTGTTGTTTAGCACACCGCATCAAGCAATTGTATACTGTTTGGGAAGCCCGACCGATGGGCGGGAATCAGTTATAAAAATCGCTTGAAGGTATTAGTTAACGAATAATAAGATATAAATGTACAAATTTCATAATAGTTGTTTATGAAATTTCATTTTCATAACGAAATATAAAGTTGACAAGAATGCAGACATGTAGTAGTCCTATAGACGACCTCTTTATTATAATACAACTTTTTTTTCAATAGGCAAATAAAAATGTATAGACATGCTTATCTCGCTCATAGTTAATACAAACTGTCAAGAGTTTGTACTTTCTTGATCTATGATGTCTTGCCTGTTGTTCACAATAAGTTTATTAATAATGCTAGAAGGCATAAGCGATACACATTAGTAGCTATAACCTACAATTATTTACATTTGAATTATAACCAAAATACAATAAAAGTTACTCTCCGTATACAGAAACAACCAACATTGTGCTAAACATATCTATAGCTACAATACAACACACATGTAATAATAGTATCATCTATAGCAACGGCCCTTAATCATCTATAACAACAAAGACTGATATAAATTCATAGCTATGTTTTTGTCTTCCTTTTACATCAGTTTATTAAGAATCAAAACTTCCAAATTGTAACGACTGTCCAAAGATGCTAAGCTAATGCTCCAAATCTTTAATGCCTAATATCCAAATCCAGCTCTATTATAACACAACTACGGCTACAATTTCAACTAATTTTGTTAACATTCAATTAAAGACAAAAATAAAGAATATGGAGTTACCGGTAGCATGCAAAGCTGTTAAAGTCATGATATCCCCAGGTAACCGGACATTTCTGTTGAGCTTACAACTGAGGCTAAATGGTCACATTTAGCACACATAGCCTAAGCAATTTCTACAGACTGAACCGCAATCAAGGTTGTTGCAGATGCAAACGCCAAGTCAGTTTTCATCATCTCCTCACCCCTTTCTATGTCCCAATGACAGGCAGTAACAGCTACAACAGAAGCTACAATAATATTAACACTCTCGATCATATGATTGTATTAATGCTTATTTTATCAGAATAAGATGTCCCGAAACAAAACATAGTGGTTTAGTATGACAGGAAAAGGTAAACGATAATTATAAGTCATGCCCACCCTTCAAATTCTTATATACAATAAACACCAAAATAAAATTTTCGTGACGTGTTTTGATGATTTAAAAAAAGGCATGTCAAAGAAGTAGTAAAAGTCCATTAAGATATTCCTCTTAATTACCTCGGTAAACTCTAGTAAATGGATTTCTTTACATGCATCACTCGTTAAAAAATTATATATAATATTCTTTTGCAATGTCTATTCTGAATTTTTAAAAGATGTGTTTATTTTATAGAATATGTAGTATTCAAAATTTAGAGTATACACCATTTTTTTTAAGAAGATATATTTATATTATAAAATATATGGTATTCAAAATTTAGAGTATATACCGGATTTTTTAAGAATTTTTTGGAGTTTTGACAGAGATGAAGAACACCTTTTGGTTAAAGTAGGTTAGGGAGCTGTTTATTGAATGACCGAGTTAATACAGTGATTAATGGGTTAGTTATCATTGTGGAAGGGAAATTTTGAACTTTAGACCAGGAATTTGTATTGCCCTATATATCAATAAATTTGTGCAGATAAAAGACAATATCAGTGAAAAGAATTCAAAATGACGAGAGATGCAATATACAATGGAATAACATTCCTAGCAATTAAAGAACACCATAAAATTACCTTTTCATTAACCATCTCATCAAAGGTGAATGTACAATCAGCCAATCGATCGTTTTTCAATAATGTATATATACCTGTTAAGAACACAAAGCGAGAAGCATTAAGTACGAAACTTGACCTAAAAGTAGGGTATCTCGCTGTTGACATTGTTGAGTTCAATATAAAAAACTTTGAAAATAAATATTTGATTATTCACAACAAGTTCAGAGGAAATTGGCATTTACCACTCTAATCTATTACTAATACTGGTAGCATAAGTACAATAAGGGTAAAAATTATGTTAAAAACATGAGAGAGCCCGCCCATCTCAGTTAACGGAAAATTATTTTTAAGGACGCCAATTTTATTTAATTTTGTTATAGTATTAGTTTACGTTTAAATAATTTTACGAAAAGGGGAGCTTGACGTACCGCCCGATGGGCGGACATAACTTATAATAATCGTTTTGAAAAAATAAGTTAACGAAAAATAAGATATAAACGTACCAAGTTTTTTTTGAATGCATTAAGGACGAAAGGAAATAAACGGTTATTGAATATGAGAGAAACAAAATTTCATAGTGGTACGCAAGAACAAAGTATCAAAGCATAGCCAGTTCGATGGCCGAGCAAGCCATATAAATATCGTTAAAAAACTTAAGTTAACAAAAACATAAGCTATAGGTATAACCAACACTCGAATGAGTCTTTCGAGGATGTGCATATCCAGCTATCTGAACGGGAACCATTCCTTCTGGTACTTGTTGCGTGTGCATCCCTTTGTTCTTCTGGTTCAAGCTTTACTGTGATGTTTCTACGGTGTGCATTCAGACATATTTGTTATTACGGAGTAATTAAAAAACCGGAAAAAAGTAATTATAGGTCACCTCATCCATTTTGACACCCATTTATCCGCAAACGTATTACTTCATCTCGAATACCATAAGAATGCGAAAAATGTACCTAAAAAACATGATGCCAAATATTTTAATACGTTTCATTCTATTTTATGTATTCTATGTTAGCAATTTTGTCTCTACAATGAGATACAATGAGATATATATTTAATCACAATGTATAAACTCATGCGGATAAACATAAGCTTTTTCTATAGGCAACATACTGCCTTTTTGAAGCACACTTGGAAATCTCATATATAAGTATACTATTATGTCAAATACTTACTCAAATAGTCAAATATATTAGCTAGTTTTGGTGATAAGTATATTTATGATGTAAGACTTATTATTAAATCAAGACACAATGTGCTAAATAATTATCAAGATAAGAACTTTTTTAAATTTCATTATTTATCCCTTCAATGCTCAAACACACCCATTCCTACTTTTACTTGTTTACCAAATAACCACAGTGGAAGCATGTATGTTCTTTGGTTCTATAATCTAATTGATTTATAATTCACGATTAGAAATTCTAAATGATTGAACTATCTTACATTACGTCCTACAAATGGATGCTCCAACAAAACAAACATATAAAAGGTTGATAATTTTGATGTTACCCGAATCCATGCCGAGTTCTAGCAATATCGCACCTTTCTAACTCTTCACTTATCTTTTGGCACCCGTAGTTCCCTGAGCACATTTTGAAGATGTTTATTTTAATTCTGCAAACCACTGTTGTACTCTTGCAACCTCTTATACATGTCCTCTTGCATTTTGACCTGAAAATCCCTTTTAGAACATCCATTAACTAAACAAATTAAACCTTACTTTTGTTTCCTATAAACGAATCAGCAAACTCATCCACCTATACTATAACATTGAAAATTTGCGATGATACACACCACCATTTACAATGTTTCTGAGTTCCTTCGTATATAAATTAATGGACACTTTGCATAGAATAAAATGTGATAATGCAATATGATAGCAAGGTTTATGAGGTTCAGAAGGTTAACGTTAAACAGTGAATTGGAGAATGGGGTTTGGTGTTTTCGGTTACAATATGTCGTAGGCAAATGACTTAAGAATAGGTGAAGTGCTTACCTATTAACGCTGCAACTGGAAGAACGCTGCCGATAAACATGCTATATAGAACTCGTAAAACTAAAGTTTGACTTATGAAATTCAATACTTAGGTAACTTACCTTTAAAACAAAAAGTGTTTTAGCAGAAAGGTTGCAACTCAACATCATTATTCCTAGAAACCTGCATTTTTGAATAAAAACATTGAAGTTTTATAGACCATTATACAGAAGCCTCACAGAAACAAACATTTGATGAGTTTACCTTTAACAGCTACAAAAATTGATGAGCCAACTGAATATACCATTTTCTCGACAAAAACGCTTCAATGTAGACCGGCTAACTGGAAAAAAACATGTTTAGATCAAAGTTATGATTATGCCATCTAAATGTAAATTAATGAAAGACTGCAAATGGGAAATAAATATTCTTTATACACAACATTGCATATCAAGATAGTATTAATAGTAATGGTTTGTGATGTAGGGAAACATCAGCGTTGTATATCAAGATAGCATAAGTACAGTGGTGTGCACCAACCGAATCAATTTAACATCTTGAGCATATAATGAGTTATAATGCATAAAGGGATTAGTATTTTGTTATCCATTAATTGATTAAGTGCTTACAAAAGTGTCTTGTAGAGTAATTGTCAAATTACCTTCTTTGTTTCACGGTGTGTAAATCTCTGGAAATGTCACTCTACACTCCTGTAATTTAACCTCTTCATCCAGCAACCACAAACACCAAATGGCTCCCTTCAAAAACTTTGACGGCAGGATCTTCTACAAATTAACATAAAGTCGTCACATTCATTTACTTCTTATCATTGTCTTTTGTATCTAGTCTTGTAGCAGGGGCGGGACTGATTACCATCTCTCTTATCATACTCATAACGCGGCCTGCATACTGGTACCTCTTTAGTCATATGTGGTCTGTTGTATTGTAATCGAGCTGCTGTAGCATTCCGTAACTGAGCAGCCTCCAAACTTGCAAATCGTAATCAAAACCAACCCAACAATCTTCACAACTCTGACCATCTCCTCAATCGCTTTTCTCCTCCTAATATAAGTCATCATATAAAACCATTGACACAATTTATAGCACAATCGGGCTGCAATCTATGTGACTCATATTTGTTCATCTTTGGTATAATGCACTTATGTAATCAGTTATCTGATTGGTTTTGGTCTACTATAGTTCGTGGGCATGGTTTGCAATTGTGTCAGTGGTTGGAGCACTATATTTTCAAGTGGTAAGTGTTCTTTTGTGTATTGTATCTTATGAAAGGAAACTATTTAAAAAAAAGTTCCCGTGGTCTAACAGCCATATAATCACGAGCTTTATACTGTGACAACGCTAATTTTATACTTTAGCAAAAATGCACATCAGGTATTAAGAATTTTTTTTTTACAACAACCAATTGCAAACATTTATTACATACATGTTGATTTTTAGTATTTTCCTGTAAGAGTTCTGATAACGTGACACGGTTTCTTGTTTTCTCCCACTTTGTCTCCATGTATCATTGTGTTTGGACATTTGGAATGGCTGGTGGATCCAAGAAGTAAGTGTACCTGTTCAGTGATTTTATATTAGTTTTATAAGGTGAGACTACTTATATTTACTGTTGCAAATTTTTTTTATTTACTTACACGCTGTGTATCTGTTGCGTTTCCGGAATCTCTGGATTTAGGTAGTAATATGTCGCCGGCATGCTCGAAAGTTGCAGGCCTGTGTTAAGTCTGTTGTGTGCTAAAAAGAAATATACAGCAAAGGTATTAATGAAAGCTATGATTCAATGATGTTACCTCCGCAAGTTTTCACCCAACACGAACTCACGGCTATCACTACTGGCTTCTTTGCGTTTGAATATCCTTCCATGTTAAAAATTCTTGCCATTTCGTTCCAAATAGTAAATCTGACAGTGTCGACAATGCAAAAAAGGTATACTTTCTTTAGTACCCGTTATCATGAGGTAGGCAACTTACAAATTTTCAGATGAAACTGACTCAAGATTTTGGATGGTGCTATCTCTCCAAATGACTTTCTTTTTGGTTATGCCACCAGCATCTCATAGCTCACTAATACAGATTAACAGGAAACCTATTTTTTAGAATTTGTATTGAATGTGTATTGTGGATGCCAATTCAATATAGCAGTAGGCTTCGAACAATGCCGGTGCACATCCAGTCACACATACAATCCATCATAAAGAAGATATGCTACACATAAAAAATAATGGACATATAATAATAAGCATCAATAACCAAATGCAAATCAGACTCCTAGTTCCTCAGAAACCATGAATCTTGATCTACTCTTTCTTAACAATCCCAGCAAGAGATTAAAACGTCAAAACGTTATTCCTTTGATCACCTTGAAGTTGAATCACTTTACCCAATTCCTTATCATGTACAGCAGTACCATTACAACAAAACTCTTTCAAGTCTTTCAGAATCTTCTCGTAGCTAAGCTCTTTTTTAAGACCTCGGACTGTTGTCAAGCTTTTTCGACCATTTTTTTGTTGAATACAAATATGAAAATACTCTTTGATACCAGTACCACCACCAGAGTCTTGTTCGATATCCAAAAATAGGTTGAATGCAGATGGGTTCTGGACGTCTAATATACCAACCATGAACTTTGTTTGAAGGTTTGTAAATAAGCAACTGCAAAAAGAATGAGAACAACCATTAGTATAAAGTTGAAGGATAAAAAGATCAATTGGGTGTTATGGGTAGCTTATTATAAAGTGCTTATATGCTTAATAAATGTTTATTCCGCTTGTGCACTGGAATTGAAAAGTTTAATTAGAGCTGCAGTACATAAAAGTGTAAACAACAGATTATAATTATCTGTATGTACTTGATCCACCCATTGGAGAGCATTTGCACATAGGGTGTTGCTCGATTCTAAGTCATTCGCCACTCCTCTATTCCCTTTACTACCTGATTTCAATGACACCACTATGTCTTATGAATTTCTTGGGAGCCTAAAGAGCTCGGAACCACACTTATTTCCATTAAACAGATATGACACGCGCATAATCTCTACTGTTACCTTAAATACAATTCCTTTCCAAAACAATTCATGTGCCGGGCCAAATGGTACATGACTTGCAACTAGTATGAAGAATATTAGCTTTCAACTCCCAATAATTGACATAATTGAGGCGTACTACTATATCATCAGAAGTGAGGGTGATAGAATATGGTTTGATCACAGAACTTGTTTTCCAAGGGACCAGGTTGCTTGCAGCGCTTGATCATCCTATGCATTTACATGGATACAGTTTTTACATCCTTGGATGGGGATTTGGTAGCTTAGCTCTTGTGTTCAAGATGTTAATTGTTAACAAATACCTAAAATAGTTCATATATTTTCAATCTATTTGTAGCAATTGTGCATTAAAGTCATCTCTCTCTCTTTAACCATTTCGTTACGAAACATATGCCAAAAAGTCTATTAAACTTGGACAAAATAAGTTTTAGGACGGCTTTACAAATCAAGTACTCCAAGGAGAAACCATTCAAATGAAATAACCAACCATTGACCAATAATGTGGACCTCCTAACCTCCTAACCTCCAAACCTCACACTGAGTGCAGGGCAAGGTCAGTACATACATAAAGGCCTCATCAAGAAGAACAATGTAAAACTATAGTTTCTACAGGACTCACAGTCAACTAACTACAATTTCCCACTTAGTAATTCCATATGAGGACTCAACTTGCAGTTTCATTCCTCACAAGTCAGTCAACACAGGTTTTAGTTTTACTACTATGCACCATTTATGAAAACAGTCACACCTATGACTACATTTCCTTTAACACTATCAAACTCCATCTATATTCACCATAAGCTAACACCTTCCCAACAATTCCCCTCTATAGCAACTCATGGCTAAGACCAAGTAGTCCCGGCCATCTATCATGATTCACTATTCCTAGCTTCATGAGTTGCTCATTCAATACTATCTTATATGTCCAGCAAACATTACTTATCTCCAATATCAGCATTCCACTCATCTAGAGTAGTTTCACCAAATTCTTTCATATTCATTATCACATGTCAATCTTTTGCCATTTTTGTCATCTGCATTGAGTTCTTTACAAAATCTGTACAAAAAAGTTCCGAAAAAAATGAGAACAAAATTAGCGACTTTGAGACCATTTAAAATAAAATACTTGGTTGTGTGTATGTAACTTAAAAGTTTTGCTTAAGATACTACAAAAAAAATGAAGACTTAGTCCTATTCGTTTACTCTCTCTAATATACGAATAAATCCCGTTTTAACCCATGAAACGACATTATACCTCATTTGCTTCCCCGGGGAGTAGACCGCACAGTGTCCCAACTACTCCAGCGAGAGATGTGTACATGTCAACACCACTGCAATGTACATATAGTTAATTTGTTGCTATGACATAAGGTTGATGACTTTATTCGATCAGTTATCAAATGAAAATAAATGGTTACCTAAGGACTATACCTTCAGTGCTAGCTCTACTACTTTGATCATGTTGAACTGATATGTACCATAGTCCTAAATTACAAACAGACTTCAAATGAAGTGGCAATCTCACACGTTAATTATGAAAAGATCAATTGATTGTATTTTAATTCTAATGGGTCAAAAGGGTAAAAATAATTGGAAAGGTGAAAAGGGATTGGGTCGAAAGTCGCAAGAATGTAAAACTAAATTTGTTGGGAATTCTGCTAAGGACGAATTCTGCTGAAGGTTACTGCTGACGGAATCTGCTGAAGTGTTGGATTCTGCTGAAGAAGTATTTCTGCGGAAGTAGAGATTCTACGTAGTTGGTTTCTGCTGATATAGATATTCCGCGTATTTTATTATTTGTTAGGATATGTACGAGCTTTACTAGGAAACTATTATGATTATCTTGTTTAGTTTTTAGAAGATACGTTTCTTGTGAAACGGTTTAGGGTTTCTAGTGAATCGGTTTAGGGTTCCTTATCTATAAAAGGAACACATTATTATGTATGAGGTACGAATTAAGAAAAACAAGTTCTTAGTATTAATAAAAGATCCATAGAGGATCAATCGTTCTTAGTTATCTGTGTTCTTACTTGTGTTTAATTTCCGCTTTAGAATACAAGTATTAGAGACTTTCTATTAGTGTGTTTGTGATTACATAAACATTACTAACGATCCACGAGCGCTCAAAGGTCCATCAAGGTCTAAGGTTCTACAAGTGGTATCAGAGCCTCGGGAGAGTCTCTGTGATTCTAAGAATATCTTTTCTTTTACACCCTCTCAATCTAAACAACCAAAACAATGCCTGGATCAGACGATGGATCAGAAGTTAACAACAACCATAACACCACATCTTCATCTTTGCAACAACTCACTCTCACCAACAGCAATGCAAAGTTCCCATACCTCAAGAAGGAAGAGTATGAATTATGGGCTATGAAGATGCAGAACTGGATCATTAATATTGATTGGAATCTTTGGGAAATTGTCAAAAAGGGAAATAGTTTGAAAAGGCACACCGAAGATGCTGATGGCAAGATTACCATCCTTGGTCCTAAAACTACTGAAGAGTTTCTAGCCGTACAGAGAGATTAAAGAGTTAGAACTATTCTCCTTTAGGCTATACCAGATGATCATATGGGTGACTTTCACTACATGCAGGATGCAAAGGACATCTGGATGACCATCAAGGCTAGGTTTGGTGGGAATGATGAGTCAAAGAGGATGAGGAAATCAATGCTGAAACAACAGTTTCAAGAATTCCAAGTCTCTGAGGAAGAAGGCATCCACAAGGGGTATGACAGGTTCCATAGGATTTTGAGTCAATTGAATCAGCTGAAGGCCAGGCCAGACAATGAGGATTGCAATGCAAAGTTCTTGCGATCTTTACCTCCATCTTGGCTGCAAGTGAGCATTGCACTCAAAGCTAAAGGTAGACTGGATATGCTCTCTTTTGATGATCTCTACAACAAGCTTAAAACTCTTGAGCCCGATGTTAGAAGTCCCATTCGTTCATCCACTCCCAGTTACTCAGCTTTTGTTAGCACCACCTCCAATAAGATGAATCAAGCCTCAAGCCCAAGCTCCTCAGCATCATCTTCCTACACCAACACCAGACCAAATTCACAACCTCAGTCTAGTGGTGTATTGGAAGATATACTTCACTCTTTTGTTGCTGATTATGATCATCAGCAGCAACTTGCTTTTGAGGATTTTGATCAGATGGATCCTTTGGATTTGGAAGAGATGAACTTGAAGTGGCAGGTGGCCATGCTCACATTGAACGTCCAGAGGTTTGAAAAGAAGTCTGGGAGAAAGTTTGGTTACCAGGGAAGAGATCCAGCTAGATTTGACAGGATGAAGATCAAATGCTATATTTGTGGACAGATGGGTCACTTCAAACGAGAGTGCAAGGATAGGAAGGCTGGTGATGAGGTTAGGTATACTACCTATCAGCAGAATCAAGTGGAAGCTGGGAAAGCTGGAGCTTTGGTTACTCTGGATGACCATGTTAACTAGAAGGCACATGAACCTGATAATGATGAAGCTTCTGGGCAGAGTGGATTGCTGGCAAGCTGTACTATAGAGGATCAACATGATCAAGTTGCCTTTATGGGCATCTCTTAGGTACATAATTGTGTTTTTGGTTGTAGTGAAAGATATAATGAACTTAAGGAGGCATATGATGAATTGAAATCTAAATATAATGAATGTTATGTTGAAGTTGAGGCTTACAAACAGGCTTTAAAAACTTTAGAAAGACAGAAAATTTGGTTTCAAAAGAATCAGGTTGCTTATGATGAAAAGATAGGGGTGTTAGAGAGAGATTTAACATGTACTACAAATGAATTAAAATGTTGTGAAAAGAAAAAGGCTAAACTAGAGTTAGAGAACCAAGAACTGAAAGAGAAATTAGAGAAGGAAATAGCTAATCATAACATTTGGTTAATGTCAGGTGATAAGTTATCTAACTGTCTCTATAATACTCAACCTGTAAACTCTAGTATAGGTTTAGGTTTTAAAAAATATGTTGGTTTAGAGGCTAGGTTTGATATGGGTAAATCTACACCAACAGGCTTAGCAAATTTTGTTAAAGAAGGAAAATTACATGCTGTGCCTGGACCTATAAGAGGAGAATTGATGCCCACTACCAACACCACCTCAGACTTTGATGGATCACACCATCTGTATAGCAAAAAGTCAAGTGACTTTCCAGACCCTGATTCTAATTCTACTAACTATGTCTCTTGTTCTTCTAGTGACAAGTCCTTTGACCAAGGGTCTACTAACAGTTGTGATTCAAGTAAAAAGTCAGACCTTCCCAAGACCTCACCAAAGCCTACACCCAAGACTCCCTACAAGTTTATTAGAGTTGCTACTGAGGAATCAAAGTCCAAGACAGTTTCTTCTGAAGACTTGTCTTTTAATTCTTTGCAAAATAATGTTTTTAATTCTGTCAAAAACAATCCTGTTAATGTTAGTGGTTTGAATAATCTTGCATGTAATGGAACATCTTTCACTTTTAATAAATCTTCTAAAAAGAAGAAATGCTTTGTGTGTGGAAGTAAATTTCATTTGATTAAGGATTGTAATTTTCATGAGCAAAGATTGGGTGTATGTAGTGGTCAAAATAAACCTAGACCAATGTGGAATAATGTTAAGGATATACCACCATATGTTCCACAAGCAACTCATAAGACCAGCAATTCTGCTGATAGACATTCTCTATCTGCTGGGAGAAGACCTGTTGCTAGACCATATGTGAGACCAACTAGTTCATACTTTCAGAATGGTTATTGGCCTGGATTTATTGACCCAATGTATGTGGGTAGGGGATATTGGGATACTGCTGTTAAGCCCTCAGCATGTTGTTTTTGGACTAAAAAAGGACCTAATTTTCATAGCAGGTCCAAGAACAATGGTGGATCTTATACATCTACATGGCCTAACTCTTATGATCCACAAGGCAGGCTCAAGTCAGTAATGACTTGAGTCTCCAAAGTGTACTTATCTTTTGTATATTTTTTTTTGTTGTAGGATCATCCTCTGAAAACTAAAGAAGTAGGCATAGTAGATAGTGGTTGTTCCAGGAGTATGTCAGGAAACATAGAGATGATGCATGATTTTGTACCCATTGAAGGAGGAGGCAATGTGACTTTTGGTGGAGGAGATGGTAGAATCACTGGGAAAGGAACCATCAGAACACCTAATTTGGACTTTGAGAATGTGTATTATGTGAAGGAACTGCAACATTTCAACTTGTTCTCAATATCACAAATATGTGACACCAAGAACAAAGTATTCTTCTCTGAGGATGAATGTCTTGTGCTCTCTAAAGACTTCAAACTTCCACAAGATACAACAATTCTGCTGAGAGTTCCCAGAAGTTACAATTTATACACATTCAATTTGAATGATGTTCAACCTGAAGGTGACCTAACATGTTTGGTGGCTAAAGCATCCCTGGATGAGTCTACAAAATGGCATAGAAGGATGGCTCATGTGAATTTCAAGACCATTAACAAGCTTTCTAAACTTGGTCTAGTTCATGGACTTCCCTCCAAAGTCTTCACCAATGAGCACAATTGTGTTGCCTGCAACAAAGGAAAGCAACACAGAGCCTCATACAAAGCCATTACTGCTGTGAGAACTATCTCAGAACCTCTTCAGTTGCTGCATATGGATCTCTTTGGTCCAACTCAAATCAGAAGTATTGATCACAAGTACTTCTGCCTGGTAATCACTGATGACTTTAGCAGGTTTGTTGGGTATTCTTTTTGAAAACTAAAGATGAAACATCTCCAATTTTAAAAGAATTCATTACCCTTGTTGAAAACCAGCTAAACAAAAAGGTTAAAGGTATTAGGTGTGATAATGGGACAGAGTTCAAAAATGTTGTTTTAATAGACCTCTGTCAGTCTAAAGGGATAAAAAGGGACTATAGCAATCCAAGAACCCCACAGCAAAATGGGGTTGCTGAAAGAAAGAATAGGACCTTAATAGAGGCAGCAAGATCCATGCTTGCAGACTCTAAATTACCCACTATGTTCTGGACTGAAGCAGTAAGCACTGCTTGTTATGTTTTGAACAGGGTATCCATCACTAGACCTCATTTCAAGACACCTTACGAACTTCTTACTGGGAAAGTTCCTGATATTCATTATCTCAAACCTTTTGGATGTCAAGTGACCATTTTGAATACTAGTGATCCACTGGGAAAGTTTGATGAGAAAGCTGATGAGGGGTATATTGTGGGTTATTCAGCACATAGTAAGGCTTATAGGGTATATAATTTAAATGCTAAAAAGATTGAGGAGACCCTTAACCTGAGATACCTAGAAGACAAGCCTAATGTTCAGGGTCAAGGTCATGCTTGGTATTTTGACCTGGATTACTTAACTGATTACTTGGGCTATACTAGATATGTTGCTAACCAATCTGCAGGTTCTCAAGAGTCTCCCACTAATAATGCAGGTACCCTGGATGATGACTCAGATAGTGAGTCTGAGCATGATGAACAAACAATTGTTGTACCTTCTTTTTCTCCTAACCAATTTGCAGGTGATAGCTCTAAAGAAACTTCTGATGAGCTTGAAGATGAGTCACACTATGCAGAGGACCTTGCTAGACTCAAGAAGCAGGAGCATGCAGCCAATCAAGAAGCTGAAAGACTTGGTGTGGAGTTAGCACAACCAGTCAGTGGAAACTAGGATTCTGCTGATAGTTCTTCTGTTTCCCCTGACATCACCAATTCTGCTGACAGTTCTCCTGAAGGTTCTCCCATTTCTCCTAGTGTGTCCACAGACTTTGAAGAGCCATATACACGTTTTCCAAGTCCTTCTGATCTTGGGAATCACCAACCCAAAGCTGGAATCTTCAACTCAGCCTCCTATGACAGTGATTTTGGACCCAATGTGAACAATCTTGACACCACAATTGATGTCAACCCCAATGCTACCAAAAGGATCAACATTGCTCATCCCCAATCCAATATTCTTGGTGATCCTCAAGCACCTGTTAGAACTAGAGATACTGTGAAAAGTTCTAAGTATTGGCAAGTTGCTTTTCTTTCCTATGTCTCAAATCAACAAAGGGACAATCACACAGACTTTAAGCATTGTCTGTTTGCTTGCTTTCTCTCTCAAGTGGAGCCAACCAGTGTTGCTTAAGCTCTTGAAGACTCAAGCTGGCTTGAAGCAATGCAAGATGAGATGCAACAATTCAAGAATCAGCAGGTTTGGATATTGGTACCACTCCCTGAAGGGAAGATTGCCATTGGGACAAAATGGATTTTGAAGAATAAAAGAGATGCAAGGGGTATTGTGGTCAAAAACAAAGCAAGATTGGTGGCTCAGGGTTTCAGACAAGAGGAAGGAGTTGATTATGATGAAGTCTTTGCTCCAGTAGCTAGAGTTGAGGCCATTAGAATCTTCTTGGCCTATGCTTCTTATATGGGTTTCCTAGTATATCAGATGGATGTGAAAGGTGCTTTTCTGTATGGTGAAATTGAAGAGGAAGTATATGTCACTCAACCCAAAGGTTTTGAAGACCCAGATAATCAAAAACATGTTTACAAGGTTGTAAAAGCTCTCTATGGACTACATCAGGCACCAAGAGCTTGGTATGCTAGGCTTTCTGCATTTCTGCTGAAGCATGGATACAGAAGAGGTGCCATTGACAAAACACTCTTCATTAAGAAGAATTCCAGAGACATCATTCTTGTGCAGGTTTATGTGGATGACATTATCTTTGGCTCCACTAAAGAAGCTTGGTGCAGGGAGTTTGAGGAATTGATGAAGGGAGAATTTTAGATGAGTGCTATGGGGGAGCTTACTTTCTTTTTGGGTCTACAAGTTCAGCAGAAACAAGATGGTATCTTTATCAGTCAGGATAAATATGTGAAAGATATCTTGAAGAAGTTTGATATGGAAAATGTCAGAACTGCCACTACACCTTATGAAGCTCCAAAACCAAAGAACAATCTTGAACTAGATCCTGCAGTGAATGTTCACCTATATAGATCCATGATTGGGTCATTGATGTATTTGACAGCTTCAAGGCCTGACATTACATTTGCTGTGAGTGCTTGTTCTAGACATCAGGTCACTCCACTTACTTCCCATTTGAATGCAGTCAAAAAGATCTTCAAGTACCTCAAAGGCCAACCCAACTTAGGTCTTTGGTACCCAAAAGAGTCTCCTTTTAAGTTGGAAGCATATAGTGATAGTGATTATGCTGTTGCAAATCTGGATAGGAGATCCACAACTGGAGGTTGCCAATTTCTAGGAAGAAGATTGATTTCTTGGCAATACAAGAAACAAACTATTGTTGCTACCTCATCTACTGAAGCAGAGTATGTTGCTACTGCCAATTGTTGTGGACAGGTTCTTTGGATACAAAATCAATTGTTGGATTATGGGTTTAATTTTATGAACACCACAATCTTTATTGATAATCAAAGTACCATATGCATTGTCAAAAATCCAGTTTTTCATAATAGAACTAAGCATATTGAAATCAGGCATCATTTTATAAGAGATGCATATGAAAAACATTTGATTAAGGTGGTTAAGATTCACACAGATGATAATGTGGCAGATTTATTGACTAAGGCTTTTGATGGACCTAGGTTTCAACACTTAGTTGTCCATATTGGGATGGTTAACCCTTAACTGCAAAGTTTAAGGGGAGGCATAGGCCTCAGGGGAGGCATATGCCTCAGGGGAGTATTGTTGTTGTAAAACTTGTTATATTTTGTAGATTATGTTTGCTATTTGCTAACACACTAACCATCTAATGTACTTTAAGTTTTGTATGGTTTGGTTTGTTTGCTGTTATGTGTCTGTTTTGCAGAATGCCTTGATGTGTAGTTGCTGATCTTAAGTTGTAGCACACCAAGATTGGTTAAATGGGACATGGTCAAGTAAGCTTAAAGATTGATTCTGCTGAATGGAAGTGCTGAAGCACAGTTCAAGTAATAATCATAGAAAGATAAAAGTTGTTCATTCATTCAAAGAAATTACAGCTTACAAACAACTTCAAATTGCAATAAAAGACCATTCCTATACAAGATAACCTACACAGACTCTAGATCCTATCATCATGATTTCAAAAGCTGTTGGAGATGCATGACCAGGAATGAAGATGCTGAAGAACCTAGTTTTATATCTTTGGTCCTTGGCAACATCTCATCATCAACTACTCCATTTTACCCTTTCCTTTTCCGGTCACCTCTGCACCCTTGCCTTTTCCTTGTCTCTATGGTATGAAACACCAGACCTTGGAGCAGGAAGACCAATAACCACCTCCCTTATCACTGGGAGTGGTGGATTTCTGGTGTGTGGCCTAGGTTGGGGTTGTGAAGGTTGGGGACTCTCTTCCCTGGCTGTTGCTGCTTCCCTCTCCTCTTCCTCTCTCACCAATCTATTGAAGATTGGCTCTAGACGCTCTGTGGAGTCGTCAGAGCCCCTAGATGAATCATTTGGATTCACCACACTATCATCTTCAGATGAAGGGAGAAAGGGGGACTTTAAAGGACGAGGTTCATCTTGATAGGGGTATCGAAATAACGGACGACTATCCTCAGTGGATGATGATGATGATGGAGTTTTGGGTGGGTTGTTTGGTCTGCTTGATGAGCCTACATCATGTTTTCTCTTTCGGGCTTGTTCTTTGGTAAGACCATACCTTCTACGGGAAGGTCGTGAGGATGATTGGGAGGCTTGGTGTTTTGGTGGTGATTGGGGAATGTTATCTCCTGAGTCTGCTGATGACTCAGAGGTGAGATAAATTACTTCTGGCTGGTTGTTCATGGTGTTGATGATTGATTTTGGTTGAATGAGGGTTTGATGGTAAATTGGGGTTAATTGATATGTGCGGATTGTGATTTGGGGTTATTTTATAGGCGAAGTCAAGGGTTGATGGTAATTAATGCGAGTTGGGTGGCAAAGTAAAACTCAAGATCTTTACTGAAGATACTTTTACACTTGAGTTGATTCTGCTGATTGACTTTCCATCAGCAGATTGACCGTCATTTCTGCTGAAGAGTTAATTTTGAATGTTGGAGTTACTTTACACGTCAGATCCGGTCAACAATTAGTTTCGATAAATTTTGACCATGATTGGGTAACATCTATTTATAACCTACTTCATATAATCTTCGCCCAAAATCAACTGATTCTCTCTTCTACCAAGTTAAACCCATTTTCCATTCACTTAATTCATCCCCTATCTCTCATAATTTCTTCAATGGAGGCCCTACAATTTAAGAAGGATCACAACAAAGTTGCTTTTCTGGGAAAAGCAAAGGGACATGAAATGTATGAACCTATGGTGGATTTCTTGAAGCGTTCCAAGATTCATTATGCACTGACTCATTATCCAGATGTGGTACATGAATCTTTGGTCAAGCAATTTTGGGCATCTGCTGAAAAATGTTCTGACACAGAGATTGTTGCAATGATTGATGGAGCAGATTATGTGGTGACTGAGTCGTTGATTAGGACAAGATTGCAACTGGATAATGAAGGTGGTGTCTATCACACCAACACTGGTGAGATACTTGCTGGGAAGAGAGCTGCTGGTTATCAAAGTATGGATACAATTATGTGGCTTAAGAACAAGTTTTGCCCTAAGTGGAGGTTTTTGGTGCACACATTGCTTCAGTGCATCAGCAACAAGTCTGGAGGATGGGATCAATTCTCTACCCAATTGGGTTGTGGTATAGTATGTCTATCACAGGGTTTAACTTATAATTTCTCTAAGTTTATTTTTGATAATATGGTTGAAAATATTCAAAAGAAAAAGCATAAGTTTCTCATGTACCCTAGGTTTCTTTAAATAATTTTAGTCATAAACACCCAAGACAGAGGCCATTATCCCATAGGAGCCCTTAGTGCTAAATTGTTTGCTTCAATGAAAACTCACTATGTTGGGGCACATCACCCTCTGCTATCAGCTATGTTGCCACATGGCAATGATGATGCTGATGAGGGTAATGCTGCTGGTGCTCCACCATCTCCCAATGCTGCTGATGATGGTACTCCATCATTTCCAAGTGTTACTGCTGATGGTAATCCATCAGTGGAAAGGGATGAGGGTCCTTCCACAACTGCTGAAGCACCAATTGTTTCTCTTGACCAATCTACACCTTCACCTTTACATGCTTCACCCAGTCCTAGTCCAACACCAACTCATGAAGCTCCTGATAAGCTTGTTCCTGAGGTTGAGGAGACACTTCAGTCTCTTGACACTCCTGTGCCTACACCTCTTGAATATGAGACTACCAGACTGTCCACACCTAGCCCTATTAGAGAACCAATTGATGATAGCTCTCCTACTTTTGAGCATATTACTGTTTCTTCTGAAAGGCCCAATGAAGCTCCCTTTACCACTGAGAAATCTGCTGGTGGAGCTGAGGACCCTATTACTCTCACTTCTCTATATAATTTGCTCAACAGGAATGTTCAAGAAGTTGAGAAGTTGAAGAAGGAGCTCGCAGATACCAAATCCTCACTTGGAGGTGAGATTGTGGTATTGAAAAAGAGTGTTCAGGAGTTAGAAGATCAACTTGGGCAGAAAAAGAAAAGGAAGTTTGTGTTTGCCTCTGATGAAGAGCAGGAGGATATTTATTTGGATCATCTTGATTTATTGGCTGAAGCTGCTCAGCAGACTCATACTTCTTCACCCAAAGCTGCTGAATCATCATAATCAAAAGAGCAGATCAAGTTCTATAGAAAGAGGGGAAGACAGTATTTGAGCAAGGATTCTAAAATGCCAAGTTTGAATGTTGTTCAAGAACAAGTTGATGCTGAAGTATTTGTTGCTGGGAGATCTTTTGTCTTGAATCCTGATGCTGAGGTTTCTTCTATACATGTTGAAACTACCACTCAACATGTTTCTGCTGATGCTTCTATTGGTGTTTCTTCTGAGAATATTGACAGAGTTCCTATTGTTGATATCTCTCATAATGATTCTTCTAATGAGCCTGCTACTCAAGTTCCAAGTGTTGACATCTCTGGTAATGAGCAAGGAGTGATGGTTGATGAAGATCTTGGTACAGATCTTGTGAGTGACAAAGAAAGGAAGGAGCAAGCTAGACTGGTGAAAGAGTATGAGGATATGATGAAGAGTCAAGCTTTGGCACAAAAGATGACAGCTCAGTTTACTACAGATTTGCCTCCTGAAAGGCAAAGAGAACTAGATGAGCAATCAGTTCATTTTACTGATGCACAATGGGATTCTTATACTCTACAAGCTGCTTCCAATTCTACTTTGGCTCAAAGCATCTTGGGAGCTAATTTTGATAGTGAAAACTTTGCTGCTCAAATGGTAGCTCTTGGTCAACAAAAGAAGAAAGCTGCAGCAGAAAAGAGAAAGGCCATTGCTACACAGAAGGCCAAAGCTAAGAGAGATAAAACCCAGACTGAGGCACCAACAAAGAATTATATGAGAAATGTGGTTTATCATCAATATACTTCTGTATATAACTCTGCTTTGACCAAGAAGCAAGTCTGGGCCTTACCTGAATCTGACTTGCATAAAATATATAATCAGATTATGAAGGCTATTCACTCACCTCCTACTCAATTAAAGAGGCCTGCTGTATGTATGGATGCTCCAGAAGCTAAAAGGATCAAGACAGTTGAGCTTGGTACTTCATCTTCTGTTGATACAGAACAACTTCACACTCAAGCTGTTTCTGCTGAGGCAACTCCTGAAGGCAACCAATCTGCTGAACAAGAAGGATCACTTATTTCCAACTACAATGCAGATCTGGTGAGGAAAGTTGAACTAGAAGCTGCTGAGGCTAGAAAGGCCAGAGAAGCTACTGAGAAGTTGCATGAAGCAGGTGGTTCTGTTCCTACATCTTCTATTCCTCCTGAAGATGCTTCTGGTGCATCTGAAAATGTTAGTCCTATGGGGATATATATACCTGAAGGAGGAAGAAAAGGATGGCACACAGAAGACATATTGCTATCAGAAGATCAGTGAGATTAGCTAGGAAGCAGGTTTCTAAAGCACATAAGTCTCATAAGGGGAGTTCTTCTAAGCATGTAGATCTCAAGGCTGCTGATACAACCTTTATCAAAGTGGGTTCTTCTGAGACATTTCCTGAGGGTTCTTACAATGTGTTGGTCAAATGGACACTGACAGATGGAAAGATAAACACCATCTATAGGCAAGATCATTCCTATATGGAGTTTACTTTCTTGCAAGAAATACTTCACTTGGTGGATAGGCAAGATTTGCATACTCTCTATGGAATGGTCACAGAGTATTATGACTCTCATACACCACAAGGTGCTGGTTTGTACTTATTTTGACATCTGCAAGTTCTGTTTGATTCTCACTCTCCTAATGGAAAAGGCTACTCAATCTGGGAGAATTCACACAAATGGAGGGTTGATACTTGGAGGTTTTACCCTATGTCTAATGTGCATGTTGTTGAAACAAAGTCTGGCATTAGGGTATGTATGTTTTCTGATCAGCATTATCCTTGGTCTATTCCTCTGATGAAACGTCTGCTTAGAAGAAAATTGGAAGTTCCTCCTGATCCAGTGGCCAATGATGAGACTCATGCTGAACAGCTGGTTGGGTTAATCAAGTCCAAGCTTCTACACCACAAAGCTTCTACTTGATTCTGGTATTGTGTATTATTTTTGTATCTTATTTTCCTTTATTTCATTTATTTCTTATTTCTTTTTTTTAAAAAAAAAAAAAAAAAAAAAAAAAAAAAAAAAAAAAAAAAAACCTTGTATCTTTGAGTACTAACTTTTCTGCAGGTTTGTTGTATATCACTCTGTTGATGGTTATCAACTCACCAGATGTGACTTGTGTCCATCAAAGAGTTGGCTAGTCCAAAGGGTACAGCTTTGGTAAAGACACATCAAATCTGTTGATAGCTGTAATAGCTTGCTCAAAGCTATAGGGTATTTCAACTCACCCATGCTTCATTGCTGAGAGTTGACATGGTTCTCAATTCACCATGGATGTAACCCTTTATGGGATCCAAAGAATTGGCTAGTCCACAAAAGTATGGTTTGTGGTAAAGACATTTGGTATCCATATTTGGTATTCAATTCACCAAGGTTCAGTTGAAACCAAGAATTGGCTAGTCCTGAGCAAACGGCTACAGGTAAAGACATCTCAAATCCGTTTATAGCTGATGATTTGCTAAAAATCATATGGTTATCAGTGTACCATAGTTTTCAAACTTAAACATTTGGCTACTCCAGTAGTAATGGCTATTGGTAAAGAGACATCAAATCCATTATTTTCAATGATTCACCTCTCACAGGAGTTTACACACCTGGATGTGATGAGAATAGTATGAAACTAAACTGTTTTGATGTACATTATGTCATTTGTTGCTGCAAAGACCTGAAGTTTAAAGTTTTGCCATTCATAGAGATGTGGTTCCTTTGATTCTTTGCTGATGATGTTCGAATTCAATCCTCTTATTCTGAAGTGTTAAAGATCTATCAAGAATCTTGAACTTAACCATGTCAAATTCAAGATTAGGGGAGGATTGTTGGGAATTCTGCTAAGGACGAATTCTGCTGAAGGTTACTGCTGACGGAATCTGCTGAAGTGTTGGATTCTGCTGAAGAAGTGTTTCTGCGGAAGTAGAGATTCTGCGTAGTTGGTTTCTGCTGATATAGATATTCCGCGTATTTTATTATTTGTTAGGATATGTACGAGCTTTATTAGGAAACTATTATGATTATCTTGTTTAGTTTTTAGAAGATACGTTTCTTGTGAAACGGTTTAGGGTTTCTAGTGAATCGGTTTAGGGTTCCTTATCTATAAAAGGAACACATTATTATGTATGATGGACGAATTAAGAAAAACAAGTTCTTAGTATTAATAAAAGATCCATAGAGGATCAATCGTTCTTAGTTATCTGTGTTCTTACTTGTGTTTAATTTCCGCTTTAGAATACAAGTATTAGAGACTTTCTATTAGTGTGTTTGTGATTACATAAACATTACTAATGATCCACGAGCGCTCAAAGGTCTATCAAGGTCTAAGGTTCTACAAAATTTCAACCCCTTTTGACACTTTACCCACCCCACCCATTTTGCCACCTATAAACAAAAACGCAAATACTTATGTACCTGATACATTTGGTGCTTCCTTGATACAGATCCCACCGACAATTGGTGTTCCATAACCACCATTATACTTGATTACCAGCACTCCATCTAGACCAACCGTGATTCTAATATCTATTAACTTTAATGGCTTATTAGCACCAGCATACGAATATAACATATCCATGTGACATTTTTTTAGCTTTGCATGAACTAAATGGTTCCATTTAGCGATTTGTAGACCTGCTACAATAAATTCTACTTCACTGTAACCTGGGCCGCCTTTATCACCAAATGAGTAGGTTGCACAGTCACGACTACATGTTAACCAATTGGGTCAGGCACAAGCACAATCAAATGGTCAACAAAATCAAGCAAATCAAACCTCAATACCTTTTCCTTGGATGAACCTCCGTCACAAACTCCAGGTTTCTGTTTTCTGGATCACCAACCTAATAAGGATATTTATAACGTTAATATAGTAATTAATCGCCCAACTTGGCTCCACGAAAGAACAGTGGCCGTATTAGCCATTGGGAATCCAAACTTCATATGATCTCCAGCATCATACATTTACAGTATATATAGTTTGTAATTATTCTTATAATTTAACTGGGTTTTAATATTTGAGTTGGTATTAAAGTAGTATTGCACAAACTAAGAAGCATCATAATTGCACATATAAGTATGTTTATTAGCACCACGTCCATATATCTCAGTACCCGATCGACATCGTCAACGCATATACGTAAGCTTCCAAAAAATAAGATAATCAATAAGCTTTTGATATAAATTATATTCAAACATGTATATTGATCTAGTTTGTTGTATTTTGATGACAAAATAAATGTGGATATTCAGTTACATAAGTTCTTACCTACAATTCACTTGACTCACATAATTTCATACTCACCTCGCCACTTAGATCTTTTTGCCTTTAGAGTGCAACATACAACAGCAAGTGAGATATTTTTAACTACGATCCACTTGAACCTGAAAAAGACATAATGTGTATAACCTAACAAAATGATTAATGCATTAGGTGGCATTATCGATGTTCTCACGAAATCCTTTCAAGCCTGCACACAAAAGTAGATCACTCAAATAAAAAAGGTCCTGAAAAAGACATAATATGTATAACCTAACAAAATGATTACATTGTTTGAAACAAAAAATTAATATGAAAACAAACCATATTGTCCTAGTCGATCGATTAAAGCAAGTAAAATCTTCTCAATGTTGTAGTTGCACTGCTGGACACCATACAGTATACAATGAATATCAATATCAGAAACATAAACCGTACTCTTAATGACATCTTCTTGTTGTTCTTGGAGTATTATTGTTGCGAAAAACTACAAACACGGATGGTTATTTATATGACCACAGTAAAATAAAAATAAAAACCTCATGAGCAAACTTACCATGCTACTTCCAACTCTCAAACCTGCACATACGTGAGAGAATTGAGGAAAAAAAGCCTGAGTTTTAAGATGAAAAAATTAAATACGTACCTTTAGCCTTTGGATCAGAATTTCAGTCTAATGTTTTCATTCAGGAAGAACATGTTGTTCATATCGTCAAGGATTCATAACTTTAAGTACCTGTAAACACACATAAATTAGTATAGCGCCAAAAAAGAATAAAGAAAATGTGTTGGTATTTAGTGTGTGCTCTTTAAATGGCTATCATCTGGACCCAGAATGCATCTGATATTATGGCCACTCTATTATTACGTTTATTATTAGGGTTTTGAGAAAAATGTGATATGAATGATATTATGGTTTTGTGTGATGAATGAATAAAAGGCTGGATATTAATTAAAACAAATTAATATTGTAGAACTATATTTAAGTAAAAGATATGCTTGATAATTTAAATTGCTCTTTTGTCTAGTATATGTTTTTTGTTTTAGGTGCTTCATCACAATCAATGGCTTGGTTCCATTGGTTGAGACGTTTCCATGTTAACCTAAAGATGCATGTTCGAATCTCACTATGGTCATTTTTTAAAATTTCGGATTTAAAGGTCAAACCTGCGAATTTTGGTCAAACTTTGCTTAGGTGGACTGCTTAGGTGGAATTAAAGGCTGCTTACTGGGCAATCCAGCCTGCTTATTCATCAATCAGGCTGCTTACTGGGCAATCCTGCATTTGATGACGTCATACGCATCTTGTTATATATATGTAGTAGATATATATATATATATATATATATATATATATATATATATATATATATATATATATATATATATATATATATATATAATCCAGTTTTCTTAAAATCCATATCCAGTCCAACACAAGCCCATTCCACACCTTTATAAAACTCGGTCCAACCCATCCTTATTATAACCCGACCATCCAACCCTACCCTATCCCTTATTACCCAGGTCAACTCATTAAAATAAAGACGAGTCAAACAATAAAAAAGGGTGCCATTTCTTGTTACTGTTCATCTCCTTATCCAATTTTACCCTACTCCATTTTACCGAACTTAAAGTACAATTAACCCTTTCTAGAAGGCTGACTAGGCTGAGATGAGCTCATTTATTGTCCAACATGGCAATTCCCAAGCATCCTATTGGAGAATGATATGTGGCGTTCGATCCTAGGGCTGTGATTGATAGAATGATGTTGACATCAGTGATTTAATGGTTGGGATTTGATCATGGAAACCCTAGAAGCTCCCTGGAAGCCTTATAAATAGAGGCCTCTTCACCAAGCTATAGAAGTTTTAGTTTTTGTCTTAATTTTCAGTCGTTGTAGCTTATTTCCTTTACTTTTGTGTTCAAATGCTCTTAAAAGGTTAAAATAAGCTATAATAAGCTCTTAATAAGCACTTTACTTAATTTACTGTTTAGATCTCAAATAAGCTGTTCCATAGCTTGTTTTGAGCTTCTATAATCATTACTTGAATTGTCCTACATTGTGTTTCAAATTACCTTGACTTAAAGAGGAATAAGCACTTGGATGATAAGCCGGATTGGGAAGGGCTTATTGGACCTCACCAGCTTGTTTTTAACAAGCTGGAGCTTGTAGATCAGCTCTGGGAGCATTTATATGTCCTTGTTTGAGCAAAGGACAATGTGAGTTCCATTTTTCCTATTTTTGCTTATCAAACTGCTTATTATTTCATTTCTGCTTATTTCATACTTATTTGTGTTTCATTTATCTTACATATGCTTATTTGAAGTAGATTTAATGATTTGTTAGCTTATTTCATAGTATAACATCTATTTGTGCTTAATAGTGAATTTGAGGTCAAAATAGCCAATAAGCCTAGCTTATTGGTTAAGTGCTTATTTCATACAACTTTTTGCTTAAAATCCTTCATAAGCACTTAATATTGATCTGTTTTCAAGAAAATTTGAGTTTTGAATCTAAAATCAGCCCAAAAATCAGTTTTGGCCAGATAAAGGGGTGTTTGGATTAAGGTTTAAGATCAGCAAAAAATATGTTTTCATGCGTTTCAGCCATTTATAAAAATTAAGTAAGCTATAATTCAGTCTAATAAGTGGAATTTAAGGTGTTTTAAGCAATTCTAAGTAGATTTGTATGTTTTAGATTGGTTTCCAAAATTTTAAGGTTTAAAACTTTTAGATTTAGCTTATTTTGAAGAATCAATCAAATATACTTGTTAGTGTAGTTTTTGAGTTTGAATTAGTGATATTAGTTAGTTTTTATGAGTTGGTTAAGTTTCAAGTTGTTTTGATACTTATTGTTCAATTTTTAGTTAACTGATTCAACCTTTCAACAAAATCCAAAAAATAGTCTGATGTGGGGTTTTCTTTAAGTCATTTTAGTGCTTATTTTTTAATTGAAAGTGCTTGAAATTCATTTTACTAGTTGTTTAGTTGTTATTAAATGTTGTTTTCCAAATTCTAGCTTAAATCTCAGCTTTTTGTTAGCTTATTTGTGGCTTAGAAAATGGTACATCAGTGCTAAATTCTAAGTGCATCAGTTTGCTATTTGCCTGATCAGCCTCCTTTTCACCTTATTTTTAAGCTTTAAATAAGCTCTATTACGTCTGCTATTCATTTTATAAGCTCTTTGGTGTATAAGCTTGATCTGTTTTCAGTTTTTAGTGGTTTAGCTTATTGCTTTAGTGCTTATTATATAGCTTAAAGTGGCCTAGTCAGTCTATTTGGTATATCAGTTGGCGTCATTAGCTTAGTCCTTTTCTGAGCTTATTTCTTGTTTAAGAACTGCTTATTTAAGTTTAGATTTGCTTATTAGGTTAGACTTTAGGATTTTGAAGTTTTTTTAGTTTACGCACAAGCTTTTAGAAGCTTGTGTGATCAGTTCAGTTAGTACCTTAGCATTTTTTAGTACTTTTAAGCTATCTGCTGAATAAGTGCTTTTTCCAGCTTATTATTTGAATTTTAAAAATTTTGTTTTCACAAAAGTTGTCTATTTTTAGTTTATTTACAAGTTCCAAAAAAAATTTCAAAAAAAAGCTAATAGGGAAGTTGGGAGGCCTAGGGTAAGCCTAGGTTCGAACCCTAGACCTCTACCAACCTCAACCTTAACACTGACACACCCTACCACTGCGCCCTTAGGACTTTTCTGTTAGAGTTTGATTTGATTTTATATTTAACCACTTTTTAGCCTTTGTAGCTTATTTCACTTATTGCTTAATAACTGCTTATCCTAATAAGCTGTGACCTTGCTTTTATTTTTCCTAGATTCTTCATAACTTTAATTAGTTTTCCAGAAATTTTTATAATTTTTCACTTTAATTTAGTATTTTTTTTTATATTTTTTTAATCCAAAAGTGTTTTTAATTCATAAAAAATAAAAATAAATAAATAAATCTTTTTTCTAAAATTCTTTTTAATCATTTAGGACTTTTAGGAACTAAATTTGCACATCTAGAGTAGATTTTTGAGTTTTAGGTTTTCGTAGCCCGTTTTAAGTCCCGTAAGAACCTTTTTAGTTTATGTTTTATAATTTTAGATATAATCCCAAAATTCCTCACTTAATCAAATCATTCGATCACGAACGAAATTCACCGTTCCATTCACACTTCATTCGGAACCTCACGACCCGGGAAAAATCAATACTTCCGGATTTATACTTCTTTGACCTCTCGGTTTATTCAATCTTGGTTCGAGATAGAATTTACCCTTTGGTCGGGTTTTTCCTACACTAATATATATATACTTGTGCACACACGCCACGTATCTACTTTCGCTGTTGTTAGGTC
The DNA here is from genome assembly GCA_021014915.2 of Artemisia tridentata subsp. tridentata. Lineage (NCBI taxonomy): Eukaryota > Viridiplantae > Streptophyta > Magnoliopsida > Asterales > Asteraceae > Artemisia > Artemisia tridentata. Next base: position 215,944,711 of record CP139502.1, on the reverse strand, counting down.
ACCATAATAGATTCAACACAAGTATATAAATGATAGAAATGAGATAGAGGGATATAGAATAGGTCGATTACTTCAAGAGATAAAATGACAAAGGTTTATTAGCATAATGAAATAACCAACGACAATATAGGAGAGTATACATGGGTATTTATAGGAGTGGAAGGCTAGGGCAACACTCCTAGTCCCTTCCATCCATACATTTAACATAAGCTAAGGCCCATAGGCTTGCTACAAGGGCCATAAACTATAACTAACATACAAGCCTATTATAAATAGCAACCTATTACATATAACAAATGAACGACACTTTAATAATGTTTACAAGTAATCCCAACAATCACCCCCTAAGGGTTGTTCATTCAATTGTTGTAGGTTGCTTGACATCTTCTTTGCTTCTTTGGCTTTGACGTCTCATGTATCTTTGTTCTTTGTTCTTGTTCTTTATGATCTGATAATATTTTGGTCTGCCTTTCATCAACGTCTTTGGTTTGGTTGCTTTACGTCTTCATCCAACATGCTCATACTTCTTTTGACTTTGAATCTTCATACTAATGAGGTTCTCTTTACTTCACTTTGATCTATGTCACTTTACTTTGTAGATTCTTTGACTTTGATGTAGAATCTTTCATAACTGAATTTTGCTTTGATCTTTGGTGAGTACTTTATCTTCATTATTATGAGCATGTGGAATAGTAACTGTCTTTCCTCCAAGGATCATTCATCGATATCTGCATTGTAAAGGTTAGTTACAATTCCCAATCGATCATTGTGAACTTTTCATACAGATTAGACCACTACGATTGTTTTACTAAGGAATGTCTTGATTCCATTCACCTTGGTCGGGCACATCAGCCGTCCGAATCCTATTAAGGACAGTTGTCAGTACTTTGGATAAAATCTAAGTACCGACCCACATTTTCAGGACTCGATTCGTGAAAGGAATCTCCTTAGCGGGATTTCCAGCACTTACAGGTTCAGACTTCGAGATAATCAACAACATAGTATGAAGGTTCTCTCTAATCCTTACAAAGGTTGTTCCTGAATTCGATACCCTCAAGAATGCTTACACAAGTGTACCGAAGTACACCAACAATTCAGGTGAGTCGCTGGAGTATACCAAAGTATCACTCCACGACTGTAAACCGTTTGAAGCATAGTAACAACTACTATGATGAAAGTGGCAAGATTCGAAGATCTCATAAGAGACTCCTATGCAACTTATGTCCTTTTTGGCGAACACAAGTGTAGATTATAGAAAGTGTATCCTAAGAGATCTTTTGATGAATCTCATGGCTCTAGACTCGATTAAGTGCGTTTTGATTTAAGTCGTCGGAGGCATGGAGCAGAGTGCCTCCTTTTCAATATCAACACATCTCGGAATGAGAGGTCTATAGATTATGAGAGGTTCTTCGTGAGAAATGAAACAAGCACCTTTTAAGAGATATTTGAGTGGCTAGAATGTTAAGTGCAGTGCGTCACTGGGTCCATGACGTCTTGTCTTCAATACCGGTGTAATCTTAGTGACACAAAGTAGCATATGAATTGAACCCGGTTTCTGCCCTAAGGTTGATCATTTGGAGGGCTATTTCTTTTCACCCTTTCATTAACTTTTCTTTTTAATTCTTCAACCCCTTCTTTCTCCTTTCATTTCTTTACTCCTTTTTTTTCATTCATACCTAAGGACTTCTAGTTCTAAAACTATTGGTGTTGTCCTTGGGTAGATCCCTCCGGCTCTGGCGGATCATAGGACATAAACCTAACATTTATCACCTTATAACTCCATGATTATCCTAGATTGATCACATGCCGTAAAACCTTTTGTAAATCTCTCAAAGTGTTTATGATTATAAAAACATATTTTGTTAACACTTTGAGAGTTTTCCTTTTTCAGAAATACTCCCCCTTCACATGTGCTCATAAGTTTTAAAGATAAATTTACACATGTTGGGTGGAGTTCGCACTTTTGAATTGATTGAATCTTAGTGAACATGACCGATTCGAGACACGCTTACATCACTAGTTAGACTAGCTTGAAATTATTACCCGTCCTGGTCACATTCAAAGAGAATCTCGAAACGGTACACTCTACTTAGACAAGTCCTATTCGAGACACGCTTACATCACTGGTTGGACGACCTTGAATTTATTACCCGTCCAGGACAAGTCCTTCGATTACTGACAGTTAAGTTTTGTCAATTCATCGGTTATATCTGAGTCGAGCTCATACGAGATTCCACATTTGTTACCATATTTTAATCACTTTTGTTTTTCTCCCCCTCAAAAATAGCATATTAATGTTGTTTTTGAAGAACATTTTGATTAAAATATGCTTTTTGAGGTTTGTGGGAAGAAACCAACAAGAACATATAATTTTCAACAAAGATTGTTTCAAGTACTCCCCCTCAATAAGTGAAATAACTTTTTGAGGTTTTGATTACGAGAGGGAATACTTGTTCTTTTGAGCAGAATTATGAGAAAACATAGAAATTTGATTAATTCTACTCAAAAGTAAAAAGCATTCGCTCATTATATTAGGATTGAGGCACTGAAGCATACCTCAGGGTCCTTTATTTACAAAGAACGGGTTGTGCACTGTTATGTATGCACAAGCCATTGTGAATTACAAGCAAACATTATCAATAATTACCCAATTCTTACATTAGTCAATGTTTCTGGTAATTGAGAATTCCGGATCTGGTCGTCGAAAGTTCCTGATCGGAAATGACGGTCTGCCCCCAACATAGCTTTCTAGTCTTCGCATATGATCCCTAAATGTAAGCCTCTTTTCCCGCTTCAAAATGAATTGACGAACTTCTCGTAGTTGAGGAGTTGTCCACATGCTCGTCTTGTACAGGTTCCGATCTTTCAACCGAATGGCTAACCCGTCTCGAACTTTCTTGAGCGTGTGGTCGCAGAACTTATGAACCTCCTTGTATCCCATGAAGCAGTTGATGGTGAGATCACTTTTGTAGACAAAACCAAAGGTTGGGTCTTTCTTCAGGGTGTACTGGGGTTCTTGATTGATCTCTGGAAGATGTAGTAGTGGTGCGGTTAAGTTTAGCTTCCGTTGATAGCTCTCGACTCCAAGTTGCAGGTCTTCAACACGTTCTTGAATGATTTTTCTTCGAATGTAGTAAAGTAATGAAGTGCTGAATGCGTACAGAAGTTCGGTTAAAAAATGATGCATCTTCCCTTGAACTTTTAATGAGATACATGTCTTCGATGTCGTTGAGGTTCAAATCTGGGAAATCTGCTTTTGAGAACGAGTACAACTGCTGATCTTGTCTTCTAACCCTGATTTTGTGCAGAAAGGTGTAACCATACTTCTTTTCTGCTTCGATGATAACCACGGCTATGATCCTGAGATCGCTCATCACCGGTGTAGGTGACTTGACCACAAGTTTGCTTTTGTACCATGTTTTCCTCTTTTCATACCAGTGGTAGATTCCTAGATGCGCATCTTTATCATAGAGCACTTTGTTAGTAATGAAGAGTCTGGTTGCTGTTTCTTCGATGGCCGATTATGGGTATCTTGAAGCAAGAATCAGGGTTATTGACGTTGCATACTTTGGTTGACACTTGATGTCGTGTTAGAAAAGTTCAAGATCGTTGTTGAAGAAGAAGCTGTAGGGAATAACAGGATGATCGGAAGTTCCAACTACTGGCAATGGCTTTGTCCAGTCTGTAATGTATGGTCTTTTCTGTTGTGAGGTATTATCAACCACATAGGTGTCAGGATTCATCCAGCTGATATCATTCGACATTGCACGTGCAATGTTTTCCAAGTGATATTCCAGTTCAGCTGCACTTGAGGACCGATCCTTGAGCAAGTTGAATGCATCATTCTTTATATGATGGAGTTCTCCTTTAGTAAGCTTCTTGATCTGTTGATCACGTTTAAGCTTTTGAGTAAACTCAAGTGTTCGTCCATCAATCATTGAATCATGGTCGATGTATGGTTGAGCACTGACGAGTGTATCAAACCACTCGTTCCCTTCAGTCATGTCATCGTCAAACCATGAGAAAACCTTTGACTTTTTGCCTTTTTGCTTCTTATCTTGCTTAGACTTTTTATCCTTCGGCTTTGGTGGAGACTCTGGTCGATATTGAATTTGTTCGAATTCGTCGTCTCTAGTGAACTCGAAGTGATCGTGTTGTTTGGAAGTAGTTGGCCCAGATCCCGATTCTTTTGGTGGTTGGTTGTCAGTTGCAGTTGTTTTTGAAGGAGCGACTAGTTCTTTGTATGAGGAGGATCCACCGACCGTCTTTTGTTTCTTTGCTTGTGAATTCGGGTTGGGGTCTTCGTCATCCCTTGGTCTTTTATCTTTCTCAGCATCGGCTTTGCATGAATCTTTTGAAATATTTGCAACGATAGCATTAGAGAGTGCTATTTCTTCAGGAGTCAAGGTTGTGAGACCCGATAATCTATCAAACAACTGAATCTGAAGTTCTTCAAGTGTTAGTTCCTTTGGCTTTGGAACAGTGTGAAGTGTAAGAGGATTTGAAGAGATCACTTCATTGATGATTTGTTTGATGATTGGCGTGAGCTGCTCTTTCAATGGTTTGAGCTGATGCTTCAATTCTTTAGTAACAACTTTTGATAGGTTTGTACTAAGATATTTTTCAGTGTAGTTCATGATTAGATTATCCATGTTGTTTTGGACATCTTTGCATAGATACTCATCTACCTGTTGCTTAGTCTGTTGAAGTTTAATCATTTACTCGGTTAATCCCGTAACCATGTTTGTGAGAGTCTCCAGTTGATCTTTCATCTTGTCCTTTTTCTTTTGCCGAGCCTATTTAACAGCTTGCTTGACCTTTACTGAAGCTTGAGAGACCAATGGTTTTAAGGGTTTCTTGATGGATTTGCTTGTGGATGTTGTTTGTGTTGGTGGAGGAGATGAATGAGTTGAAGACTCAATGATAGTTTCTTTGACAGTTTTGTTTTTTGTTGAAGTTGGTGGTGAAACTGGAGGTGAATCGTTAGGAAGTGGAGGAGATGCTGGAGGTGAAGTTGGAGGTGTTTGAATGTAGTCGTCAGCAGTTTTCCTAGCTAACTCTTCTTCCTCTAGTTGTTTTAACCTCATTTCTTCCTCTTCCTTAGTTTCTTCAACGGCTTTTCTTATTGTTTCATCATTAACCAACGTGTTCTTCGTATCATCATCATCATTTATGTCAAAGTCGTCAACTTATGTCTCGACCTCTGTCATAATGAGATTACCTTCCTCGTCCTCTTTCTCTCCATTACCGAGTTGATTAACCGGATCTGATCAAGGTTGGATGACTTGTCCCCCTAGCCCACCGGGTTGATTAACCGGAAGAGGTTGGGAGACTTCACCTGCATGTCCTGACCCACCGGGTTGATTAACCGGAATGTTAAGGGTCTGAGCATCTGGTGAGGTGATCTCTGTCATTTGCTCCTTTGATTTCTCCTTGTCAACTAATTATGTTTTCGTCATTTTTCCTTAGGTTTCATCATCACCAAAGTCTTTGTTAATATCTTCATCCAACTTCTTCCTTCGTCTTTCTTCATCTAATGCAAGAGACTCAAGACTAGCTTCCTGAGCGATCTTTGTAGCAATGTCTTCTTTGTAAGTCACATATTCTTCATCCGTTTCCGTCTCAGACCTAGATTCTTCTCCTTCTTTTATGTGTTCTTCATCTGGTTCGGGCTGAACATGTTTGACAGGTGCTCTCCTCTTGGTGTGTTTAGGAGTGTTTGGTTTTACTTTCTTTGTGGTGCTAGCGGTGCTTCCAGTTTCGCTACCTCTCTTTGCTCAAGTCTTTACCTGAGGCGGTTCATCATCAAACTTGCTAATTCTGACAAGTCCAGCCTTGAAGGCTTCATCATACTTATGGTATGCCGGTGTTTTCTTGACTTTGTCGGTAAGAAGAGTGTCAGGAAGTCTCTTCCCTTGTTTGCGAGTGCTTGATGCCGGGATGTAGATTTTGTTGACCGTTTTGTCCATTTTGAACAAATGCTTATCTTGATCTTCTAGACGACGATGGATGTCTTCATTGTCATCAAGGAGATGGTGGATGAGTAAGGTGAATCTGACAAAAGGAATTTTGGTGAATGCGTTGAGGTAATGGCTCTGGATCTGAAAGACTATGTCTTCCCAGATAAGTTGAGCGTAATCAATTTGTTTCTGATTCACTATTCCCCAAAAGATTTGCAAGTGAGAAAGACGAGGATGCTCATGGCCGCTATCTCTTCCAGAAACTGATCGAGCCAAGATGTAGTAAATGGTTCTCCATGGTTGAGGGATGAACTTGGCCTCGACTTTGGAAACTGAAGTGAGAGGTTTGCTTGGTTGTTCATCATAGCCAATTTCCAAAAGGAAGTTAAGAACGACTTCTTCTGTGGGAGTAGAATGAACTTCTTGTTTGGTGCATGAGCTTCGGGCAGAAGTAAGACCTTACGAAGATAATTGACATCAACAGTGACTTCTTTTCTGTCCAATTTGCAGGTGAATGAGTCTTCATCAATATCCAGCTTGATTGTGTGCCACATCTGATGAATGTAGAACTTAGGAATAGATGCAGATTTTCCAGCATGTGTCTGCGCTTGTGTAGTTTAAGAACTTCAATTGCAATTTGGCACGACGGTTCTCCACATTTTGATTTTGTGAAATTCAACACGTGCTTTATTCTTGCCAATTTCCACGTAATAATCTTTTGGGAAAGTGCTTTCTTTTGTGAGCATGGGAAGCGGTTTTTGAGTAGCCATTTGTGAATTCTGAAACATCAATCAAAGAAAAAAATATGCAGTAAACATGAAAGTTGGCATATTGTTAAAAGTGTGATCATTCTTGTGCCCACTTTATTGTATCATTGATTTCATATGTCCAATAATTATTGACTTTGTAAATCTCAACATTGTGATTTAGAGTTATGCTAACGTGACTTTGTTTTGGAACAATTTCAAAGATTAAACATTTTTACTTATGCATTTTATGAAATTCCAATTACAACATATTCAATTTCGATGAAACACTTTCAATTGCGACAACTTATGATATTATTTAAATTTCGATATAATTATGACTGTTAATACAGATATCATCTAAAAACGTTATTTATATTTTACGATCTTTGCTATATTTTGTTAATGACAATTATAAACTTTATCTTTAGCAAAGCATAAATATAAGTTAAGTCTTTTACATATATAGTTTTAAGCTTTTAAAACTCATAACATGCTACATACATGATCACTAGTTCATACATGGTACATACATGTTACATATATTCATTTACATAGTTTACATTTTAATTCTTAAAATGGAATATGTACATGACATCATTGCATACATCATATTGATATCTTTAGATATCTGAAGATCCTAAGAATATCATGGTTAGATCTTCACACAAAGAATTGGATATGGTAATATCTTGGCAAGATTTGGGAAAGATTTTGGAAGATTTGCCTGTCAGGATCCGCGGTTCCAAATCCCATAACGGGCGGATCCCTCAATTTGGATCCGCCAAATTCGTGGGTTGTTTGTCCAGTTTGCCTATAAATAGCAAGCTGCTCATTCATGTTTACTCATCACTTTTAGCATAAACAACATTCATTCATTCTTTCATTCATTACTAACCCATTCATATTGCATATATCATTCTTAGTGAACTTTCTTTTGTAGCAAAGAGATCAAAGCATCGCAAGCTTCAACTAAGCGTTGCAAGACTTGTTAGAATAGTCATAGTGTGAATTAGTTGTTTTTCACACATCATTGTTGTACCAATCATTCATATACCTCAGTAGAGTCCGGTTAGTATCTTATTCCTTAAAATACAAAGAGTATCGGGAGTGGTTGTGCCCTTGTAAAAGAACTCGATATCTAGCCTTGTACCGGAAAAAGTGTAAGCGACGTGTATAAAGGTTTTCTCCGCCGAGAAGGGAGCTTGTTTCTTAGTGAAGAAAAACTCTCGAGTTAGAGGCTCGAGGAGTGGAGTAGGGCAAGGAAGAGAGTCCTTGTAGACCGAACCACTATAAACATCCGTGTTGTGGTTTGATTGTTTCTTTCTCTACTTACTTGTTATATATTGTTTATTGTGTGCATAACTTGAAATCACGTTAAGTATTCAAAGCAAAAGAATTTTAAAACGGTAAAACTATTCAACCCCCTTCTAGTTTTCCACAATTGGCATCAGAGCTACGTTACTCAAGATCTTTAAAATATATTGTATTTTAAAACTTGGAACGATCCATGGATTTTGAAAATTTCAAAGAAGGGCAATCTATGCAAAGACCACCACTATTTGAACCAAATAGTTTATATATTGGAAAAACCGCTTTGAAACTTATGTGAAGTCAAAAGATATAGATCTATGGTACATTATTGTAGAAGGTGACCATAAACCCATAATTAAAGATATATCAAGTGGTCGGGATGAGGATATTTCTCTTACTCGTCACAGTGATGAGCAAAAGAAATTAATTGCCAAAAATAATGAAACTAAAATGATGCTTTATAATGCTTTACCTAGGAAAGAATATGAAAGAGTCTTTATGTGTAAAACCGCTAAAGATATTTGGCAATCCTTAATTATCACTCATCAAGGGAACTCACAAGTCAAGGATAACAAAATTGATCTTCTTGTTCAACAATATGAACAATTTGTTATCCTTGAAGATGAGACCATTGATAGTGCTTTTGCTAAGTTTAATACTATCATTACTTCTCTTAAAGCACTTGACGAATCTTTTTGTAGTAAGAACTTTGTCAGAAAATTTCTTAAAGCACTTCATCCGAAGTGGAGAGCAAAGGTGACGGCCATTGAAGAATCCAAGGATCTTTCAAGCATGTCACTTGACAAGCTAATAGGAAATCTCAAAGTTCCTGAGATGGTGATGGAAAAAGATTCAGAGATAGTTAAGGGCAAAAAGGAAATGATCAAGTCCATTACCTTAAAAGCTAGTGTAGATTCAAGTGATGATGAAGAATCTAGTTCAAGTAGCGAAGATGAAGAATATGCCATGGCCGTCAGAGATTTCAAGAAGTTCTTTAGGAGATGAGGAAAGTTCGTAAGACAACCTAGAGAAGAAAAGAAATCTTTCCGGAAACACCGTGATGACAAGAAAGGAAAAGTAGAAAGAAAGTGCTTTAGGTGCGGAGATACAAGTCATCAAATAGGAGAATGTCCTAAGCCACCCAAGAACAAAACTCAAAGAGCTTTTGTTAGTGGAGCTTGGAGTAACAGTGAAGATGATGACGAAGAGCTTAAGAATGACGAAGTTGCTCTTATGGCTCGTGAATCAGACGAGGTACATTCTGACTCATCATACTCTTCTATTGATGATGACACCTTGCAAATTGAATATAACAAACTCTGTGAGCTTAGCTTGTAAATCATAAACAAAAATAAGTTTTTAAAAACCAAAAAGGAATTTTTAGAAAACGAAGTTTATTGGTTAAAAGAAAAAGTTATACGATTAGAAAAAGGTAAAGCTGTTGACGAAACATGTGTTTCCTGTCAAGAACTTAAACAAGAATTAGAAAAACTTAAGACCACACAGGAAGAACTTATCAAACAAAACTCTAAATTTAAAAGGTTTGATAAAAATATCAGTTGTGTAGATGAGATAATGAAAATTCAAAAGTTACCACATAATAAAATTGGATTACGTTTTATGAAGTTAGGAGACTTAAGTAGTTTTAAGAAACAAGCCGTAAAAGTACAAGAAACTGTTCCAACAGTTTCAGAAACCCACGGATCCGACGGAACCAAATCCTTGGTTCCGCCAGTTGTGGAGAAGGGATTCGCGGGTACTGCTGCTGAACAAAAAGCTAGTACTTCAGCTCGTACTGAGTCTGTTAAAATCACAAGGAAACCTAGTTCTAGTTCAACTATAAACAAAAAAAAACCAGTAGTTACTATAGGAATAGTACAAGTTAAAAATGAGCTTAAAACTAAAACTCCTCAACAAAAACCTAGGACGACTATTCCCAAACGCCCCTTTCCAAAAAGTAACTACAACACACAGTCTCATTATCAAAATAGTTGGAACCCAAACATTCCTAGGAACTATCAAAGTCCCAACTACATGCCATGGAACCCATATCCACCATTTCCTTACATGAATCAAGTAAATGGGATGTTTAACCCAAATGGACCCATGAGATATTGGGGACCAAATGCTTGAGTTTTTCTTAAACTTAGGTATGCTTGAAAGTCGGGTTGGAACCAGATGAGTGGATTAAGGATAGCGGGTGTTCAAGGCACATGACGGGAAACAAGAGCCTTTTCTCAACCTACCAAGCATACAACAGAGGTAATGTTACGTTTGGTAGCAAGCTTAAAAGTAAAATCGTCGGAAAAGGTACAATCACTCATGACTCTCTCTCTATTGATGATGTTGCTCATGTAGATAACTTAGGTTTTAACTTGCTTAGTATTAGTCAACTATGCCGTAAAAAGTATAACGTCCTTTTCAGTGAAAATGGAAGTAAAATACTTAAAGACGGTATAACCGTAGGAAAAGGTGTTTTGAAAAATAACGTATACGTTATGTAATTAGATAAAACATCTAAAGACAAACTTTGTCTTACCTCTCTAGAAGACAACTCAACTCTTTGGCATAGACGCCCAGGTTACGCCAATATGAGATTAATCCAATCTCTATCATCTAAGGAACTAGTTAGGAACCTACCCAAGTTGAAATAAGACCAACACTTTTGTGATGCTTGCAAAATTGGAAAACAAGTTCATAATAGCCATAAGGCTAAAAACATGGTGCCCACATCTAGGTGTTTAGAACTATTGCATATGGATTTGTTTGGTCCATCCGCTATACAAAGTTATGGAGGAAACTTCTACACTTTGGTCATAGTAGATGATTATTCTAGGTATACTTGGACTAAGTTTTTGAAAACTAAAAATGAAGCATTTGATAAATTTGAAATTCTAAGTAATAAGATTCAAAATCAAATAGGAAATAGCTTTGTGTCAGTTAGAACCGACCATGGTCATGAATTTGATAACGAAACTCAATTTGGAGCTTTTTGTGATGCTAATGGCATAAAACATAACTTTTCAGCTCCGCGTACTCCTCAATAAAACGGTGTAGTAGAACGTAAAAATAGAACACTTCAAGAAATGAGTAGAACAATGCTAAATGAACAAAACATACCACAAAAGTTTTGGTGTAACGCCGTTGACACATCCACCTATATCTTAAATAGAGTTCTAATAACACCATTTTTGAATAAAACACCATATGAATTTATAGAGGAAAAAAGCCTACTTTAGGATATTTTAGAGAGTTTGGAAGCAAGTGCTTCATTTTAAACACTAATGATTATCTCACCAAATTTTACCCAAAGTCTTATGAAGGTGTGTTCCTTGGATACTCACAAAATAGTAAAGCCTACATCGTCTTGAACAAAGAAACCTTAAGAGTCGAGGAATTGTTGAACGTAACATTTGACGAAAGTCCACCTCCCTCTAAGACATCACCTTTGGTAGATGATGACTTAGTTGAAAGTCAAATGGTTGAAAACCAAGAAAATTTAGATAATGACAAAGAAGATGGACCTTTAAATAGAGAAATAGTCAATGTCAAAGAATCTAAAAGTCATCCATTAGATAATGTCATAGGAGAAATTAATAAAAGAACCTTAAGATCAAAAGTTCAAAACCAACGTAATTTCTTTTGTTTCATTTCAACCATTGAGCCCAAAAATATAAATGAGTCTATTAAAGATGAATCTTGGGTTATAGCAATGCATGAAGAACTAAACCAATTTGTTAGAAATGATGTTTGGACATTAGTCCCTCAACCTAAATGTCAAACCATAATTGGAACAAAATTGGTTTTTAGAAATAAAATGGATGAAAATGGTGTAGTGTCTAGAAACAAAGCTAGGCTAGTAGCTCAAGGCTACAATCAACAAGAAGGTATTGACTACGATGAAACATTCGCTCCGGTTGCTAGGCTCGAGTCAATTAGAATACTACTTGCATATGCATGTGAACATGACTTTAAAAATTTTCAAACTGATGTCAAAAGTGCATTTCTTAATGGTTTTATTAATGAGGAAGTGTATGTCGCACAACCTCCCGGCTTTGCCCATTTTGAAAAACCAAATCATGTCTACAAACTTAAAAAAGCTTTATACGGACTTAAGCAAGCACCAAAAGCTTGGTATGATCGAATTAAGACTTTCCTAGTTGAACATAAGTATACCATGGGCCTAGTAGAAAACACTCTTTTCACTAAGAAAAAGGGATCACATATTATCATAGTTCAGATATATGTGGATGACATTATATTCGGATCAACTTGTCTAGAGTTATGCGACAATTTCTCAAAAATCATGCATGACGAGTTTGAAATGAGTATGACGGGAGAACTAAACTTTTTATTAGGACTCCAAATAAAACAATTAGAAGATGGGATATTCTTCAACCAATCTAAGTACATAAAAGATATGCTTAAGAAATTTGGTCTTGAAGATTCCAAACCTATGAAAACACCCAAGTCTTCTGAAACCAAACTGTCACACCCCCAAATATCTGATTTGCAGCGGAATGGAACACTTGGGGGCATGACTGTCATAGCTTCACAGTTACAGTTATATTGAACGACCTAAAGTGCCGTTTTAAAAATACATCGTTTGATTATATAAAACATTCAGAGTTTACAAAAGCTAGGTCCCAAAAGATGAATCATGTTTGCGGAAATAAGTTTGTTACAAATCAAACAATAATTAAGTGCATAAAATACAAGTGAGACGCGTCGTCACCGCGACTCCAAAATATGTCCACATGCATGCCATGATGCGAGTACCTTAATTACCTGAAAATACATTGCTAAAAATGGTCAACAATAATGTTGGTGAGAACCATAGGTTTATGTAAATGATAAGTCTCTACGGTAACCACAAGTATAAAGTGAAATGACATAAATGCCACATAAAAATAATACATTAGCTCTTAAGCTCGTGACCCCGAAGCTAGACTGAAATGAATGCCCCAAACTGAGTGTTTTGCCAGACACTCTGATAGGACAAATGAAATGCGTTCGTATGACTAGTTGGCGCTACCAACCCGAACGGAGGAGTCACCCTCAATAGATCTATTCACTCACTCTCGCTTACATCCGTAATTAACGGTTCATGATAAATAAAAGGGGACTTTAATCTGGGCAATGATGTAACTTAAGCAATGTAAATGAATTTGATACTTTGGTCCGTATGAAAAATGGTGCAATGTATTCTCCCCCGCAAGTTTAGAAATTAAATAATCAATTGAAAAACGGGGCTATGAAAACTCACCTGATGCAACAGAAATGATGACAAAAGTGGGTACACTGAAATGAGGCGCGTTCTCTAACCGCAACCTAATATGAATGATATGATCTAATGTAAGTCATGAATTGATGCAACACATGCAAATATGTATGTTATTGATACCACTCGTGAATTATGGAATTAACGTTTATCGTCGAAAAATATATTTTTGACGTCTTGTTAAGTCATAAAACATTTTACGTGTATATATGTTGTAACGATATCCTACGATAGTCGTTTGGTGAATTATTGGAAAAATAGAGTTTTACGTCGTAAATTATCACTTTTCACAACTTATAAAAATGACTAAATGGCCTCGCAAAACTAGCCACAAAATGGTGTACATTGGTTGTTAGGAAATAAGCTCGGCGTTTTTAGAAACCTTGTAACAATATCTTGAATTCGTATCTTCGAACTTTTGTCCATACGAGTCCCGATCAATAAGAAAAACGGCTCTCAACATGGTGTCTCGCAAAAACAGTTTTAGACATAGAAATATTTTAAATGAAAAGCTGATAAAAATGTGTTGTAAACGTCGGTTTTCAAACGCTTGTATCCTGGTCGTTATAAGCTCGTTTTCAACGTTCTTTATGTCCTCGGCTTCGTATTACAGTGAACTAATATATTTTTGATATGTCGGCTTGTCTAGATCGCGTTCAATGCCTCGTTTTACCCTTGGAAAATCGTGCAACAGCACACTTATTTTCAGAAAATAGTTTTCGTCGTCAAACTTAAAATTAACGTATCTTTCTCGTCGTAAGCTCGTTTTTACTCATTCCGGCGGCCACGGTTTCGTTTTTGAGAGTATTTTACAAATATTTAAGCCAAAAGAGTCCATGGTCTACTGATTTTTCCAGAATTTAAAAAAATGGACAGCACCTTGTCTATACTTTGTTAAAACCAATTTTTATAGTTCAAGACTTGTTCTAATCACTTCCAATCAACACCAAGCTATTCTAAAGCCTACCATCCACCTTCTTAGGGTGTCATGGGTTCCTAATCTTCACCAAAAATGGTGGATCTCATAAGATTACTCATAAAATTCATTAAACTCATTTTAGTGACAAAAATTAGTGTTATGTGGTATATAACATATGTACATTTGCATGATTTGCTATTAGAACATCAAAATAGATTAAATGAAAGTATAAAAGAGTAGAAAATTTATTTAGACACTTACTTGAAGTTTTGATGAGTTTTGGAGCAAAACACTTAATTATCCTTGAGGTTTTTATTTCAAAACCTTAACTAGGATACTAATTGGACTTGAAATACTAAATCTTGAAAATTTTGGTGAACTTCTTCTTGTTCTTTGTTCTTGGCCGAACCACCAAAGGGAGAGGATGAGATGAGAGAATTCTTGATATGTTATTTAGTTACTTGTATGTATAAATGAGATATTGTAAGTATAATTTCTATTAGTAGGATTTGTAGTCAAAGTACTCAAGTAATTTTTGACCTGGGGGGGGGGGGCAAGGGACGGAAAACATGGGAAGAGTTGGGAAGAGTTGGGGCTAATTAATGTTATTGTCTCCAAAGTGTATGATTTAGTTAGTTATAGATGTGTATTAGGTGTTACCGGGTACCGAGTTAGCTAGAAATAAATTTTGACGGAACAAAATAAAGTATGACGAAGTTGTAAAAATCATAAAATCACATTCCTTGCAAGAATCGGGTGTTCAAATAGTTGTCGTGTTGAAATTTCGCAAACCGTCGTTGTTATAAGCTTTTAACGAAAAATATAGTAAATGATTTCGGAACACCGGGTAAATTAATAATATAATTTTTATATCATTATAGTGAATGTAAAAATATATTAGTATCATAGCCTGAAGTGTCGGGTGTATTATTCGTAGTAATGATTGAGTGGTAACGTTTATTAAATAAATAAACAAACATACGTTAATTAAAATTGTGAAAACCCATGAATGTCCTCACATGCAGATGATGTTACTGATGATATGTAGACTACTCTAGTCTATATGATGTGTCCTAGTGATGATCCTTGAATACGCAGCTAAACCATAATGGTTACGCGAATTTTGAATACCCGTAAACCTAGTTTACGAACTGATGAATGATGACCATGAATAGTGATCTCCCTATGGGGGATGAATAGTATTTCATAAATAGTAAATTTTTTGAAAACATCTCAAAGTCGCAAACTGACTTCAAAAACGATGAATAGTGAATGATGAATAGTAATTTATGAATAGTAAATTGTCGAGGTTTGGAAAATGACCTGAAATTACGATTTGTCACACAAACTCACAAAGGATGACAAAAGTGAATCCGTAGATAGCACTAAATATTGAGAAATGATTGGTAGTTTACTCTATCTCACGACTAGTAGACCGGACATTATGTTTAGTGTTTGTCTATGTGCTCGCTTTCAAGAAGATCCTAAAAAATCCCATCTTAAAGCCGTTAAACGAATATTTAGATACATTAAAGGTACTACACACTTAGGATTATGGTATCCCAAAGGAACGGGTGTTGAAACCATAGTGTATGCCGACTCAGACCATGCCGGTGACTATGTCGATAGAAAAAGTACAAGTGGTATTTGTACTTTTGTTGGGCATTGTCTCACCTCATGGTTTGCTAAGAAACAAACAGCTCTAGCAATATCCTCTCTGTAAGTATCCTAACTATATCTACATTCCTGATCTGAGTCTAGGATTTTTATTTCTTGCACAAAATCAAAACTTGGGGTTTATGCATCTCTTTGAAAAATCATGAAGCATATTTGTTAAATTACATAACTAATCATGTTTTCCATAGTTAGGAATTGCATCTTGTAGGACATTATCACAAATCACTAAAAACCCCATGTCAAATTCCGTGTAAAAATCTTCTCACTATTAGGAAAAACGATTTTTGCACATTGTTTATACAAATAAAAAAGTTATATTTTAAAAATCATTTGCATAATGTCTCTTAAATGCTAAAGGGAATACATAACTAAAATGTATTTTCGGGTACATTTAATCGAAGCTATATTGAATTAGGAGCGTTTGGGTTATCTCTAGTTTTGTTACAAAATTTGCTAAACAAAATTTTCATGCATTAAAAAGAGTCGAGATAACCGCACCTCCACATTGTCCCCATGTAGGCACATACTAGAACATCTAAACTTTCGTTAGTTTTAACTAAAGTATGTAATTTTTGTATTTAGGATCAAACATGCCTCCCACAACTTTCTACGGTCACAAAGACACCCTTAAGTATCTCCCAAAACACCATAAGACAAAGGGACTTTCAACCGAAGAAGTGAAAATATTTAAAGCCTTAGAAAAGAGATATGTCCATGAGGGTAGAACAATAGACCCTTCCTTTCTTGAAGGAACAAACATTCGCCAAGAACTGGCCGCCATTCAATTCGATTACCTCTTGGAGATTGACGAACCCATATGTCCTAGATTCATACTAGAGTTCTATGCAAGTGTAGTTCTTAACACAAATGATTATGGTCTCATATCCATTCATTTCAAAGTCAATCAATCCCAATTTAACATTCCCTTAGATCAATTTGCGGAAGTCCTATGAATTCCGGGTCAAGGTACGTGCCTATACACCGACAAATGGTCGTTGTCAACCCTCGATTCTATCGTCGATCGTATGCCTCCATACGACACTCCCTTGACACCAAAAGAGTACATCCGGGATCATCTCTTCCTCCCTAGGACCACCCACACTAGGAAAACCCGACAAGGCCATGAGGTCAATAGAGACCCGTTTGGCATGGAGCTAAACGAACTTAAGCCTCAATTCAAGAAATGGGAAGAAATTCTTCGGGCAAACATGTTGTGCACCATAGGGAATAGAGACCACATCAATGCAAGCCTTTGCTACATACTTTATTATGTGTCAACTCATCAACCTTTCAATCTTGCTTACTATGTGGCCAAAAGGATGGCCGACATACCCGTGTTAGGGACAACCGCTATGCCATACGGGATGCTTCTCACCCGTCTTCTTAGAGCATTTGCACCTATCCCTCCTAACGCTAGAGGTTTCTTGCCTGACTACTCCCAAATTCCTCACACATTTGTACCCTTAAGTGACAAGAGAGTAGCCACCTTGAAAGGAAAACGTCCTCATCCACCAACCTCCTCATCATCATTATCATCCATGAGCAAGGATGACGGACTCCCTAACTCTAGGATTCCACCTCCGGAGTATATGAGCCAAATTCCACCAATTGCACAACAATCGGAAGAGTTCAAACAAACAGGAGGGAAGTTCAAGAACATCGGGCGTTGGATAATGAAGATAAACAAGAAACTCGACAAGCAGTGAGGTTAATGAGTGTTTGGAACAATCAATTTTAAACAATGATGTGATGAATTGTTATGATTGTAGGATATTATTTTATCGTTGAACAACTATGAAAACTAACTTAATCATGCAGGGTGATAACATTTAGATGTTATCAATTTTTAATGCTTAAGCCACTTTTTGGCTTAAACTTCTAATAATAGTAAGTTCATTAGCCCCATTTTGATCTATATGCATACATGTGTTATTGCCTGCGTTTTTGTTTTTAATCAATCACAACTAATTAATTACACATGTTTTAGGAAAATTTTTGGGATTTGAACGGGTTTCGGGCCTTTAAAAATGCCCTCTATCTTGATTTTTGACTTGGCGGATATGGCGAAACCAAAATGTGGGTTCCGTCTGTCCAAGTTTTTGGTGCCACCAAATTTCAGCCAACGGATTTGGTAGAACCAAAAATAGGGATCCGCCTGTATTGTCGTTTGGTTCCGCCATCCAACAGCTATTTTTTTTAATTTCTCGTTTAATCCCGCACTTTAGATCATTCATTCTTATTATTAGAATTCCCTTACTGATATTTCATCACATTAGGATCATCTTAGCAACATTAGACCAATAGGAACACAATTTCCCACAAAAATTTGAAAATTCAAATTTTCACTCAAGTTACCTTTCTATAACAAGCAAGGATCCCTCAAAATGGTTCCTTGCAATCCGTGGATCAATCACATCATTAGATTTCCCACTCACCCTTATGCATCTACTGCATATCTTCTTCATCTTACTCAACCCCATCTCAATGGATTGACCTTGATGATATGACTTGCCTCTTTTCTTCTTCCAAATCATTAGGAACCAACTACTTTCTATGGATCAACATCACATCCAGACACACTCTTCCATAAATCTTGGACTCTATAAATTGGAACCTTTAGGATCAACAATTCTCACATCTTCACTACCATTTCTAAGCAATATTTCTGCATTTCTAAGCAACCTTCTCCCTCACAATGACCAAAGTCAAACAACTCCTCAACATCAAGACCACAACGAAGAACTGCTAGAATAAGTGTTCGACCTTGTTGCTTCGTCAACATCAACTCTTCATCCTCTGAGCCATCACCTTTGAACATCTCATCACCATTAAGAGATGAGAACTTCCTTACATTGTCAACACCAACACCAACACATATCATCATCACCACTTCACCACCTACCAAAACACCCAAGGCTACCACACCACTACCCGCACCATCTCAAGTGACAAGATCACCATCACCTCCTCATTCACCAAAACTTCAACCCATTGAGTTATTTGCTACTCCACCAACCTCTCCTCACCCATATTTAGAAACATTGGAAGACCTTCCACCTAGGTCCACCAATCCACCACCAATGCCTTTTGAGGTAGAATCCTCACTAAGAGAACCACTTCTCTTCCATCCCATCTATAGGGACATTCATGGTCCTCTTTACCGTGAACAAGCTCCACCACAACCTCAACCTCAACCTTTCTCACCAACTTCCACCCTTCAAGCCATTGATGAGTCAATGTGGATAAACCAACCACAAACTCTAAGTGAAATTAATGAGGAACTTGATCGCCTCTACGCCTTCTCAAACATGGTGGACTCCCTCCTTAATGAAGCAATTGATTTACAATCCTCTTTGCTAGCATCCATCATGTCTCCCACCTATGTTCCACCACCTCCACCAACAAACCATGAACCAATTCCACCACCTCCACCATCAAACTACCAACCAACACCACCACCACCAACAAATGAACCAAACCTTCCACCTAACTTCCCTCGCCATGGTTGTTCCATGTGTGAGCGAACCTCCCATCTAACTCAACGAACCAACATTTTGGTTCATGAGTTACAAAATGAAATAAGTTTCATTTTGAACCACATTCTTGAGCGGCTCAACGCTCTCTCGCACCCACCTCAATAGATGCTCACTAGGAGCTTTTCTTAGGATTTTTTTTTTCTTTTATAGGACTTTATTCTAGGATTATTTTTAATTTTCCATTTTTCCTTTGTAAGCATCTTAATTTGTGACTTTGGTCACAAATAATTTTTAATGAAAGGTGTTTGTTGTTGTTAATGTGTTGATTGTGATAACTATTTGTGCATTATATGGTTGATTTCAACTACTACACTTGGTTGACTTATGATAACGCTCAGAATGAGCATGTTTTTAGTTGCGTTATCATTAGTTTTGTGCATCATATTTGGTTATATTTGTATGTATTTGTTACTTAATCATGAAAAAGTGTATATGCAAGTAAATGTAGCCAAGTACAGGAAAAGATGATGAAAAGACGAAGAATTGGAGTGATTATGCAAATTTGGAAGATTCTCGAGATGGAGACAAGAGAGAAACCACACAAGGACTCAAGGATTTGATAGTGTTAGGATTTCCATGTTCATATATCAAGGAAATATCAAGTTCAATGGAAGAAATCAACACCTAAATGAAGGATAAAGCATGCGACAAGAAATGGCAAGAAAAAGTTAAAGTTGTGAGTGCATGAAGCATCCAACCGATCGGTTGCAACCCGCATCCGATTTGGTTGAAATTTACCGAGGCGAGGAACCGATCGGTTGGTCCAAAAACCGATCGGTTGGACAGATCTGCAGTTACCATTTCGCATTAAATGAAGGTTTTACTTCCCATTAATCATTGGAGTCCGATCATTTCTTGATATTAACTCTGGAGGGACGTTTTGGCTTGAAGAATAAGTGTTCTTACACTATATATTGGACCCTATGCATGTATGCTTAGGGTGACACCCCAAATTAGTAAAAGGCTTACACCAAAGTACTTTCTATCTTATTATTATTGCCCGAAAGTCTAGTATTGCTGTAGAAACATCCAGGAGATATTGAGTTTGAGTCTCAATAGTTTGGTTTGAGTTTGAAGTTGTTTACTTGTCATAGTAGGCAATTGGAGGAGTGTGGTTGCTATAGTTCTACGATTCTAGTTCTTGTAATTCTAAAACTAGGTATATCTTGTTTTCTTACAATGAACTACTTTTACTTTGAGTTTAATGAAAGTTTCGTTTGTTACTTGCGTGTTGTTATGTTGATTGCTATGGAGTAATTTGTGGTATACTTGTGTGTATGATGTAACTAATTGTGGAGTATTCTTATCTTAAAAAGTGATGCATGAAAACATTTCTTATTTTATGAGTTTGTTGGAATAATATCTAATCTTGCTTAATTTGTTGGTAAAAACATTTTAAAGAATAAAAAGGTCGAAAGGATTTTCTTTATGTTTTTATTCCAAAACGTTAGTGCACGAATTAGTATGGGATATGGTGTGTGACAAGCATCATATTTACTCATTAAAATGGATTTGAAACAATTTCATTACGAGAAAAGGCCAAAAGGATTCGTAGGAATTTATGAGATAAGAATTGCTTTTCAAACAACTAGTGTTTAATAGAATTGTCATAATAGTTAATAAGGCCGAAAGGAGTTAACTAGGAGATTGAATTCTTAGTAATGATTCTTCATGATATAAACCATTGATTGTAAATCATTCATATAAAATTGTGCATCATTACAAGTTACACCAAACTTTGTAGAATACTCTATGCAATTGGTTAAAGAATTACACACAAGTATATGTTTTGTTTGATTGGATTCTATTTATGTTTTTGAATTTTCGCAAAAATTGGATTGACAACCCTTTTTACAAAGCTAGTTATAATTTAATACATATACCAAATCCCTTGGGACGATCTCGACTTACCCACCTTTACTATCACGGACGAGTATACTTGCTCGTATGTGTTAAATAGAGAACCGGATAAATCGTGTTTATAAATTTTAAAACTTGTACACGGTAGTGCACATCAAGTTTTTGGCGCCGCTGCTGGGGATTTGAATTGATTTGTTTTGATTTTTGTTTGTAATTTTATAAGTTTTGATTTAGAAAATTCGTGTTAAAAAGTAAAAAAAAGTAAAAAAGTTTGGTTTTAGGTCCAACCGAATCGGATGGATTAGCATCCGATCGGTTGGAGCTCTCGGAAAAGTTTTTTGTTTTTGTTATTTTTCTGTTTTCTTTAGTCTTAAATGATAGTTTAATGATTGTTTAAGTTTAATAATAGATAATTTTAATTATATGTTTAAGTAGAAGTTAATGATAATCATAGGATTAGTATTTAATATATGTTTTAATGTTTTATTAAATTAGTTAATGTTAGTTATTAGTAGAGTTAATTTGTTTTATTTAAAGTTATTAATTATGGGTTAACTTTTTCTAGATAATTAATTTTATTTCTTAGTTATTATATTAAAGTTAATTAGAGTTAAAATAAAAAAAAATAAAAAAAAAAGTTTTTTTTTAAAGTTTGTTCGACCCAACCGATCGGATGTTGCCCGCATCCGATTCGGCTGGGCCATTTTGGGTTTTTTACGAATTAACCATCCGATCGGATGGATATGGATACCGATCGGATGGATGCGTCGGTAAAATTTTCAAAATTTTTCAATTTTTAGTTGTTTTAGTGTTTTGAGTGTTTGAACTTGTTGTTTACTTGATATGATTTCATTTTGAGTATGTTTCGATTATGACTAACCCTAATGCTAATGATTTGGATTTTTGTGTTTGTGGTTATGTTATAGTTATTATTTGCTTTAGTAAGATGGAAAGTTTGAGCGAAGTTTCGGAGTATTTGAGGAATTTAGAGGAAATGTTCAAGGATTCTGGAGATTCCTTGGAACGTTTGGAAAGTATGTTGGAAGAAGTTGAGATGGATCTTGAAATGGTAAAGGAAGTGCGTGAGAAAGATAATGAGGAAGAATACTTGGGATGTTTTGAAATAGGAAGAGACGAGGATGGTAGGCCTAAATATGGGCCGGTTACTCCTAGTTTCTTTGATATCGAAGATGAAATGGAGAGAGCTCTAGCAATGGAGGCTTTCTTTAACCCATTTAAAAATATTTTTGTGTTTAATAAACTTACAGATTTTCTTGGATCATTACCGGTCCAACTCAAAAATTTGGAGTGGGGACCCGACGGTCCGAGTGTTTACAAGAAAGAAGATGGAGATGGGGAATGGCATGTGAAATTCGATATTGTTTGCCCAAGTGGAAGGAATTTTGCAAGAAGGTTTAAGACACAAAAGACAAACCGGAAGTTGTCTGGAAAATTTCAAAGTGAAGATATTCTAAGGCATGAATACTTTCAAGGACGAAGGAGATCAAGTGCAACAAGTTGAAGAATAAAGCACAAAACATGTACTAGTTGTTTGTTTCTTTTAATTTTTATGCATTTTAGTATTTTAATATTTGCATTTAAGTTATTTTAAATTTTAAGTTTTAAGGTTTAGGTTAAGTCTTCTTTTTATTAAGTTTTTATGATTATGGAGTTTATGGTTTTAGTTGAGATTTTTAGTGTTAGTTTTGTTTAGAGTTAGTAGTCATAGACTTGGACAAATTTTGGTAGACCAAGTGCGGTGGAACATTTATATACAAAAAGGGATTTTTGAAGGAAAAATACATTTGAGTTTACTTTTACCAGTTTACCAAATTGTATTTACAAGGAAAAGTGAATTTTTACAAAAACTTAATCCGAATCGGTTGGATCATGAAGCTGATCGGATGGAGTTGAATATATAAGCCCACAATTTCAAAAATCACAAGAAACCCACCCACATACAATCCACCAAATTTGGGTCCATAAATTCGACCATAAGAAGTTAATTAGAAGTTGCAAGAGTGTTTAGAAATCATCCATGGCTCCAAAACAAGTAAGTAACATCATCAATTTGGTTTAATTAGGTTTTAATTCGGATTTATTGAATTAGGTCAAGATTTGGGTATTTTTTATAGACTTCGAATTAAGATGTAATATTTTAGGAATAGATGGGTAATTGATAGAGGAATACATTGCAAAAAGAATTAGATTGTTTGATTAAGTTTTGAGGAAGAATTGGATAATTGAATTTTCGGATTGAATTGGGTCAAAACTTTGAATCGAATTAAGTTGCAATTGATGATTCCCAGATGTTATATGCTTGTTAATTAGTGATGTTAGGATAGTGCATTGTTGATTAGAACACTAATTGAAGAGTTTGATTTGCTAGTGTTCTTGGGTGTTCTAGAATTGATTAAGAAATCATTTGGAGATGTTATGGATCGATATAGGAACGAATTGGAGTTGTAAAAACCATCATAAGTGTTCAAATGCAGGTTAGGAGAGAGTTGGAATTGTTAGAAATCGATTGAAGTCAAAAATAAAAAGTTTTTTCGTTTGCAACAGAACCCCAACTGAATCGGTTGCGGGTTGTGACTGATCGGTTGGGACAGACTTTTTACTCCATCCGATCGGATGGAAGCCAATACTGATTGGATGGAGGGCTCGTTAATATTTATTGAATTTTTTTTCAAATGAGCTCTTTGGACATCTAAATCATGTAGCGTTGGTTCTTATACTCTTATAATAACATATATTTGCGTTTTCTACAGAGTAATGTTGTAGGTTCTTCAATTTCGTCGCGTGTTCGAGTTAACTCGATTGTGATTAAGTATGTTCAAAGAAATGCAAGGAGCAAGGTTAACTATAATGTTCAATCGGAAAGCAATGAGAATCTTAAGTTCAGTAAGGTGAAGAAGGAAGAAAAGCATGCCTATCGTGAGCGCCTTTCTAAGTTTCAGGTTAGGACTATTGCCGAACCATGTTTAATTGATTGGAGTTTGTTTACGGTGTATGAATGTAAAAATCAGTTGAGGGAGATGATGAAAATGACTTATGTGTATCCTGGTGATGGGGATAAATTTGAAGATTTCTCATGGGAAAGAGCTTTTAGTATCTATGAAGATGTATATCGAGAATGATGTTTGGAATTCTTTTCAACCTTCTATTTTGAAAGGAAATTGGTTGATCTTATGAGGGAGACTTGTGTTTGGTTTAGGTTATGCGGGAATGAGCATGCGTATACTTTGCCGGGTTTTGCGGTTGCTCTTGGTTTGTATGAGCAACATGAGGTTGAACATAGGTTGTTTGAAGCTCATTTTGTGTGCTTAGTGAGGTATCATAATGACTATGATGGTATTTCGGCTTATTGGAATCGAGTTGGTAATCCGGGGTGTTCTAGGAGAAATTCATCCAAGTTAAGGAACCCTTTGATGAAGATTTTGCAAAAGTTGATAGCTTGGGGAGTTTTGCATAAGAAGGGTAGTAGAGATAAGTGTAATCAACCCGACTTGTGGGTGATGAAATTGCTAGAGGAGGATAAGAATGGTAATGCGGCTTGGATCATAGCCGAATATCTTTCTAGGAGAGCACCGGGGATTAAAGACAAGAGTGATATTTGTGTAAGTCATTATGTAACCACGTTGGCAAGGAATTTCGAATATTTTAAGGATGAAGAGTTGGATAAGTGTTCGAGTCCGATTGAGAGTGAGACTTGGGATGATAAGAGTTTTGGAAAAGCATTGGATAGGAAGAACAAGACATTGGGAGCTTGGACTGAGCCGGCAATTGCCACACCTCAACCACCACCACCAATGGGAAATGTTTATGGACATGCACCGAGTAGTTTTGATTCGGGATGGGGAGATTGGAACCGTGAGCTAAATGATATTGAGCGTAGGGATGTTTGGAGAGATTCAATGATGATGAGGGATAACTATAATTATGATTATTCCATGCCGATGCTCCAACACTTGGCACGTGAGGCCAATTATGCGGTACCACCCTACAACCCACCAAATGTTCCACCATACCCATTTCCGTATGATCCCTATCCTGGTCCGTATCCTTACCCATATCCTGGGTATGCACCTTTTCCCGAGCCAGTGCCAGTGTATGGTAAAGTTCCCGAGGTTGTAGGTTCGAGTTTCGATGTTGGTGGTTCATCATCTGGAGCTGGGCGGCAGAAGAAAAAGAGAAACAGAGTCTATACAGTTTTCAAGGAGGCCGAGAACTATGAGACTGAAGGTAGCGAGGATCCAGAAAGTATGGATGATGATGACGAGTGATCATCTTGATGTCATGGTTTGTGTTTTAAAAAAAGCAATTATGTTTGTCGAATAATTTCTATCTCTACTTTCTTTAATTTTTTTTCTTTTAGGATTAATAACGTATGGTTTGTTTTTAATTTAATTACTTTGGTTTTTTTAGTATTTTGTTTGTTTGTTTGTTTTGTTACGTATATTTTTGCAGTTTTTCTAGGGGTGAATTACCGGAAGCTTATTGTTGATCAATATTTGGAGTTGGAGAACTCATTTGCTTATTTATGATCAAATATGTGTATGCGTATTTACCCTGGTAGTACCTTTTTAACTAATTTTTTTCCATTTCCTTTACTTTGAAGTTCATTTTTATTACATTGAGGACAATGCAAAACTTAAGTGTGGGGGAGGGAAGAAAATAGGAAAAATGGTTTAATTTTAAATTTTTTAGGTTTAGTAAAACTTTGGATTTAAGTAACTAGAATTCGTTTGCCCTTGATTTTCTAGGTGTTTTCTCACATAATTCATACAGTTTAAAGAACTAGATTGATTCAATGGTAAAAATGAG
The DNA here is from genome assembly GCA_021014915.2 of Artemisia tridentata subsp. tridentata. Classification (NCBI taxonomy): domain Eukaryota; kingdom Viridiplantae; phylum Streptophyta; class Magnoliopsida; order Asterales; family Asteraceae; genus Artemisia; species Artemisia tridentata. The sequence continues at coordinate 215,918,591 of CP139502.1, read as the reverse complement.
GTTATTTGAAATTTTTTTGAACTTAATCAAATTATGAGAGCTAATTCATTCTGGATTCGATAATATTTACTAGTACATGTTATAGCCTTTTTCACCTTAAATTGTGAGGATTTAAGCCTTTTTGTATAAAGCATATCTTTATGCTATATATTTCGCTATGAGTGTGCCGGTGATTATGTTGATTCTAGAACTTGTACTTGTTATGCATTACGGTTAAAATCACTTTCGAGTAGTAAAAATATATTCAAATGATAAGAGGCAACTTAGGATTTACACCAAATGGCCATCCGTTTACAGAAATATTTTTGCTGACCACATCTGTTAGTTATCCTCGTATTTGGAACCCATTTTTTAGCGTTAATCTCTTACGCTAGATACCCTTAGTTACACCTTCTGAGCCATTCTTTTCTGTGGATTAAATCCAGAAAAATACAAAAATATTTTACACTTTATACCTTAGCCTTACCCGAATCAAGTTCATTCGAAGTTCGAAAACAATTTATTTTTTGATGATTACACGTTGGCCACACTTTGATATGTGTATGTGTTGTTTCAACGAAGAAGGAGGTCGCTACTCTTATTTGAATTTTTTGTAGCGTGTGCTCATCCAAAGTGTGGGCGTGATGAGAAAGTTTCGTTTGTGAAAAAAAATGTGAATAAAGTGAATAGCCAATGAGCTATAATGTATGAGTATCAATTAGCCAATGAGCTAAGAGGAAATAAGTGAGTATGTGATGCGGAATAACGTGATGCGGAATAACGATCGAAGGAGTTTGGAAAGTAATCATTTGTGGTATAAAGAGTTGGGAACGGAACTTGAACTTGGTTCTTATTTTTTTTTCCATTTTGTAGAAATCTATCATATAAATATTCCCATGCCTTATCCCTACCCTTTACCAAATTACTTTATTCATTGTTAGCTTTCGAGCATCCGGATTAAGTGATGGCTTTGTAAAGATATGTAGTGCATGGGTATTGTAGTGACCATCCGGTTTTTGAATAGTTGAAAGACGCGCCAGCGATCTAGTGCGTATTTCGGTGACCATCCGTTATGTAAGTAACGCGCCAGCGAACCAAGGTACACTCTAGTGACAATCCGTTGTTTAGCTAGTCAAAAATTCGCGCCAGTGAACTATTATATTCTTGTATGAAATATTTGAACATTAGCCGGTAACCTTTAACCTTAAACCCGAATAAAAGACCTCTTTGATGTTTTATTTTATTGTTTTGATACTTGTACAAGCTTATGGTAAGATGCAGGAATCATGACTGAGCAATGAGTGGTTTACCAATCAATTTACCTTAGAGTGTTGAGTGAATTTCAAAATCATTCGTGAGGTGCTTAGTTATGTTATCAAGCTCAAGATTAAATTGTTTATGTTTCAAGAATTTTTAACATTAAAATTTAAATTAGCAATTGTTCCTTTGGAATAGTTGTTAGATTTTTGGAACCACGATAATGATACCATTGAAATCATTTTTCTAAATGCTAGACTTGCTCGAGGGCGAGCAAAACTCAAGTGTGGAGGAATTTGATAACGCTCAGAATGAGCATGTTTTTAGTTGCGTTATCATTAGTTTTGTGCATCATATTTGGTTATATTTGTATGTATTTGTTACTTAATCATGAAAAAGTGTATATGCAAGTAAATGTAGCCAAGTACAGGAAAAGATGATGAAAAGACGAAGAATTGGAGTGATTATGCACATTTAGAAGATTCTCGAGATGGAGACAAGAGAGAACCCACACAAGGACTCAAGGATTTGATAGTGTTAGGATTTCCATGTTCATATATCAAGGAAATATCAAGTTCTATGGAAGAAATCAGCACCTAAATGAAGGATAAAGCATGCGACAAGAAATGGCAATAAAAAATTAAAGTTGTGAGTGCATGAAGCATCCAACCTATCGGTTGCAACCCGCATCCGATTTGGTTGGAATTTACCGAGGCGAGGAACCAATCGGTTGTTCCAAAAACCGATCGGTTGGACAGATCTGCAGTTACCATTTCGCATTAAATGAAGGTTTTACTTCCCATTAATCATTGGAGTCCGATCATTTCTTGATATTAACTCTGGAGGGATGTTTTGGCTTGAAGAATAAGTGTTCTTACACTATATATTGGACCCTATGCATGTATGCTTAGGGTGACACCCCAAATTAGTAAAAGGCTTACACCAAAGTACTTACTATCTTATTATTATTGCCCGAAAGTCTAGTATTGCGGTAGAAACGTCCAGGAGATATTGAGTTTGAGTCTCAATAGTTTGGTTTGAGTTTGGAGTTGTTTACTTGTTATAGTAGGCGATTCGAGGAGTGTGGTTTCTATAGTTCCACGATTCTAGTTCTTGTAATTTTAAAACTAGGTATATCTTGTTTTCTTACAATGAACTATTTTTACTTTGAGTTTAATGAAAGTTTCGTTTGTTATTTGCGTGTTGTTATGTTGATTGCTATGGAGTAATTTGTGGTATACTTGTGTGTATGATGTAACTAATTGTGGAGTATTCTTATCTTAAAAAGTGATGCATCAAAACATTTCTTATTTCATGAGTTTGTTGGAATAATATCTAATCTTGCTTAATTTTTTGGTAAAAACATTTTAAAGAATAAAAAGGCCGAAAGGATTTTCTTTATGTTTTTATTCCAAAACGTTAGTGCACGAATTAGTATGGAATATGGTGTGTGACAAGCATCATATTTACTCATTAAAATGGATTTGAAACAATTTCATCACGAGAAAAGGCCGAAAGGATTCGTAGGAATTTATGAGATAAGAATTGCTTTTCAAACAACTAGTGTTTAATAGAATTTTCATAATAGTTAATAAGGCCGAAATGAGTTAACTAGGAGATTGAATCTTAGTAATGATTCTTCATGATATAAACCATTGATTGTTAATCATTCATATAAAATTGTGCATCATTACATGTAAAACCCCAAAATTACCACAATCTGAAATGACCAAAATACCCTCTAAATTTGAAATTTTAAGAACTTATAAAATACGTTATAAATTAAAACTTGAGTTACATAACGTGTTATGACTCAAAACCATACAATATGAACACATAATCTAAAGTATTATATGAAATTATGTATGAACCTTATAATATAAGATATGGCACGTTTAATATGTCTCTATTAGGCCTAAAATGATAAAAACATGTACACAAAATATTTATAAAAGATAAGTATGAAGTTTTGGCAAATTTGGAAAGTATTAATCCTCCCTAATCACCCCCAAATTCGTGGCTCATTCCCCCTATCTCTTCTCATCCAAACCGTGTATAGCACTCTCCAAGAAAACCCTAAACTCTCTCCTCTCACTTCATATTGGTGGCACAAGGAAAAACCAAACAAAAAAACCCTAAAAACCTTATTCAATTCGACATCAAGAAGGAGAAGAAGAGAAGATCGTGATCATTGTTTTCTTATTCCATTCATATCACAACAAAGGTAATCATATGTGTATCATTTTAATCCATACGAATTGTGAACAAAACCTAAAAGATCACATAAAATGATAACACCAGTTTCTGTCCAAAAATTTAGGCCGAATTGATTCGATTGGATTGATGAAGCGAAAAGTGTACCGCTTTTAGGGGGTCATTTAAGCCCTAAATCGTATTTATTTGATCAAATATTGCCCTAAATCGTTCCTTTTGTCATTTTAGGTACTTTGGAGAAGAAATATGGAAAAGGAAGCATTTTGGACGTTTTTGGAGCATAAAAGTGAAGAAAACGACAAAGTCTCAAAATAGGCTGGAAAAGTACATTTGACGGCGTCAGGGATTGTTCTAGACGGCGTCATGGCTTGGCAAAAGAGGTGGATATGAAAAATACACGAGACGCGCCAGAGAGTTTTGCAATGTAAAGTTTGACGGCGTCACCCTTTAAGGTGATCAAGGCCATCACGGTTTAAGTTAAAGAGAGACGGCGTCAAGCTCATTTCTGACGGCGTCAAGCCTTGATAAGCCAGGGAGGATTTTGGAGGATTAAAGAGGGACGGCGTCAGGAAGGCCATCCGGGAACCCTAGACACGGCGAGGTGACGGCGTCAAGATCTACAACGTGACGCCGTCAGCCCTTAAACTCTATATATAGTTTTGCAATTTTTTGTTATTAGTGTGCAACTTTGTGAGGAGAAACCCTAAGACGAATTTCTGCCATTTTTAAGGGTTTTCATACCCTTGGATCTCCCATGTTTAATTGAAGATAAGTAATCACTTAATCAATCAATATGTCTATGTGTTGTTTGATTATATCTTGTTCTTGTCTTTTCATTAACATGCTAGGCTAGATTTATCTTATGTTTGCTTAGATCTAATGAAACCTAACTATTGATTATTGGTTATTAGTGTGTTATTAATTGTATTGGGTGATTGTTTATCGATGTTAGGCTTAAGAAAACTGGCTAACTTCCTATACGGTAACTTGCTTGAACGTCTTAAGAAACATGAACCAATGCGTACTAAGGTTTTTATGGTTGTATTTAATGCATGAGCGAATTCTAGTGATCCCATGTTAGGAGCTTCCTAGCCGGCTCGACATAGGAGTGAAGTAGGAGCTTGTAGAGTTGGGGAAGTACGTACGCCACCCCACGATTGGTATTAAGGAATACACCCATCATCTACGCAATTAATACACACTAATCAACCGATAAAAGATAGTTAGGGAGTAAGGAAATCTAAGTAAACACATTTCTCTCCACATAAGTTTCACAACCTTTTCATTTTCAGTTATTTTATTTTATTTGCATTTGTAGTTATTTGGGTTAGTTGACTAGCAACTAATTCCGCCCACTCTTTCAAACCCGAGATTTTACTTGCTTTCATAAAATCATAAAAATACAAAAAGAATCTTCCCTCACCCTTAGACCTATTAGAGTAGTTTTTCAATCCTAACGACACTATTCCCTGTGGAGAACGATCAATCCCCCGTACTTACCACTACACTATACCACATCGGTCAGGTACACTGCCTGGTGGGGTTGTAAGCCTCTTGAGATCCCTCAAGAGGTAAAACCTGTTGTAAGGTCGCAAAACCACGCATCAAGTTTTTGGCGCCGTTGCCGGGGAATAGTTATTGTTTAGGTTGAATTTTTATTTTATTAGGTCTACTCACTAGATTCCTTTCTAGTGAGATTTTTATTTTTCTTTTTATTAGATTTCTTTAGTCTATCTTTTTCTTTGTGCCCTTTGTTTGTAAAACCATTTTCATTTGTCACCATGGCGGATGAAATTCCATTTAGATCATTAACAATAGAGGAACAATTACTTTACACGGATAGATTTGCTTCCTGTTGTTCCAATGAATTTTTAAGTGATCTTAGATATATACAAGAGGAGATGGGTGTAAAGTTTGATAGGTTTGATGAATTATGTGCATGTGCGGCTTCTATTAAACAATCATTGTTAGGATCAACTCCTTTTAGTGAAACCCTTTGGAAAAAATTTGAGGAAAGCTTCCTAACCGTGAACCATAAGTTGAATGAATTGATGGGTTTATATACATCACAACTTGAGGAAACAAATGAGGAGGATTTATCCGATTATAGGTACCATGAGCAAGAAGACCTAGTTTTTAAGAACATAGACCTTGAATTGGACCAAGATTGTGAGATGGTTAGTGTTGAACTACCTAGTTGCATGAGTGGGATAGATTTCACCAAAACATATGACACGCATGAGGAATCCTTTAGGCAATTGGAACATAGTAATCAAGTTGAATATTACTATGAATCGGACCTAGAATTTCAAATGGCTAGAGAAGGATTTGAGATACTTAGGAATGTGTTTGGGTTAGATCCTACCAAAACACATGATGAACATATAGGTGATTTAGATACTATGGAGAATGAGGTTAGAAATGCAAGACCACTAAATACCCCACAAATCCTACCATCATTTGAGGCACACACACCGCCCGTGACTTACTCGGAAGAAGTAGAAGAGACTATAGGAACCCCAATAGAGGTAGAGCCCTTGGACCAAACAAAACTAGAAGAAATAGGTTTGAATACTTGTATTCATAACCTTTCTTTTAGTTCTATGGAAGTTCCTAGTTTTGATGAACCGGAGCCTAAACCAAAACCGTTACCTAATCTTCCATCCTTAGATGTGAACTTAGGAATTGAATTAGGTCCCGACCCACCCATAAAACCATATAGTCCGGGTAGTTTTATGTTGAAGGTAGTAGACTCTAAGCCTTGTAGAGAGGAAGCTGACATAGGAGTGAACCATAACCTTTCATACTTACATCACCCATTCATGATTGATCACAAGAAACATTATGGGTTTAAACCGGGTTTATTAGGTCAAGATGGATTCCCAACTAGGAATCTCTCGAAGTTGATAGAAGATGATCCCTTTTTAGGAGAAAATCTTAATCCGCCCACTAACCCAATTGAATTAGGTAAGGTTATGATGATAGGATCCCGCACCTTTGAGCATATAATTCACCCGTCACTCTTTCCTCACGTGGCATATTTCCACCCTAAGGGTGTGTATCGCTACTTTCACCCACACTTAACCCTAAGTGTAGGGAAAACCTTCCCTATTTCCGTTAAATAAGGGTAGAGTCAGGCTCGTGACTCGAACAAAAACAAGCGCTTCTTGGGAGGCAACCCAAGCTTTATTTGCTTTGTGTGTTTATTTATTTGTTTGTTTGATTTTATTTGCTTCCGTATGTATGTTTAATTTTTATTATTATTGATTCATGTTCAAAACTAAATTGTGAAAATGCTTTATCTTGTTTTTAACTTCGTCTTAACTACATATAAAGGTATTTTGCAAAAGTTAAGTGTAAGGGAAATCCAAATCAGTTTATTAGAACAAATGAACATGAATCGTAATAATATTAAAATAACATACATATTAGTAATTGTTTAAGTCAAATGCTTGTATCGAGTCATAATGATATTTTGCAGGAATTCTAGGAAGTAAGGTAAAGGTTTTTCCATAAATTTTCCGGAAACTTAACATGAGAATTCTGTCAGATTATTTCTGACGGCGTCAGGCATTACAACCTGACGACGTCAGGTTTTAATTTTCTGAAATTTTTGAAAGTTTTGTTTTCATAAAAAAATTTCTTATTAAATCTCTAACTTATAAACTCCAGGAATCTGCAAAATTATCATTCCACAAGCATTATATCCTTATATAGAATTTATCCCGCCGATGTTATGCAGGTTTTCGTGTTTGTTTTCTTAAGTTTAACAGGTTATTTTGGACAAGGAGATGTATGTGGAATCTAGCTTATGGCGATGCATTAGTCTTGAAGCTTCTACATTACCTTGGAGAAGATCTAACCATGTTACCACATTATCCACCGAGCGAATCAGGGGAGTATTTGATTTCATTCTTTTACCTTATTTACTTTTACATCTTGTTATTTGAACATTGGGGACAATGTTCATCTTAAGTGTAAGGGGGGGGGGGGTAATAATACGATACTTTAGAGAATACAATTGCGCTTGATTTTTGTTTGTTTGATGGTAGATGTGTAATAAAACTGAGATAAATACCTGTTAGGGCAATTTTAGTGCCAAATTTAAAATTTTTTACAACATATAGGAGTGAAACTTGGATCTTAATGAGCGTCTCATGGATAGGAGTTATATGACTAGCACAAAACCGTACCACTAAAAAATTTTCCACCCCCAAATAAGTGAGGTTCGCCCCTAGAATTGGTAGGAAAAGCATTTATGCTATGATGTGTGTACCGGTAGCACTTAGATTCTAGAACTTGCGTTAGGACCATTCCGAGGCCACAAGTGATGTAACACCCCCGTTTTCGATATTCGCAGCGGAAATATAAGTTGGGGAGTTACTAAACAGTTCACAGTCATGATAATAGAAAACGGCTCGAAAATGAGACGTTTTAGATAAAATTGTTATCATTCATTTATATCAGAGTTACAATATGTAGGTCCTAGCAGGAAGTTCTCAAAATATATTTATAAAAATATTATTGATTTGAATGATAACATAGTCCATAGCCAATCCCGTGCCAATCCATGCTTCCGATAACCTGAGAATACATGCTAAAACGTCAACACAAAGGTTGAGTGAATTCATAAAGTTTCTTAGATGAAAATAGTCCGTTTCAGTTATTCAGAAATAAGTCAGTTTCTGATAAAAATGCTTTGTTCAGTTATAAATAAATAAGCCCTTTTCAATATTTCAGAAAATAAGCTCTTTTCATATTTCAGAAAAATAAGCCCTTCTTCAGTTATTCGGAAAATATGTCGTTCAGTTTAGTTCAAACCATTTAAAACACAGATTAGATGAAAGTAATTGCAACGCATACAATTACCATTAGGGAAAGATATATTTTATTGCACTAAGTCTCATGACACGCAAAACCTTAACAGAACATCAACAGTCATGAACTAATGATGTAATAATTACCCCATAATTAAATGTAGGTAACTTTTCCCCCGAGTAGGAGATAGTCACATCTCTTTATTCTTCTCAAATATAATGCTTTGTATTACGTTACGGCAATACAAAGGGGTTGTCAGCCCAATAGTACTATCCACGATATTCGCGCTCACCCTAAGTACAGGTGATTAGAGGTCCATGATTGAGGGTCTTTTTGACTTAAAGGTAACTTAGTTTAAGGCAATAAAATAAGAATAACATACTTGTGTTTTAATATGGGAAAAAGTCCTTTAGCGATTCATAATTCATGTAAATGCAAACAGCGTTTGTCAATATTGCCAATTTAATTCATATCATATGAAAATAAGGGCTATGAAACTTATATCGATATATGAAAACTTAGAATTGCTTGCGAAAGTGAAAACAAATAATTGAGCATGTATCTCCCCCAAAAATAGTTCAAAACATGTAAAAATAGGGGCTATGAACTCACCTGACAATCTGGATGGAAAACAAATGAAAGAAAGTTGATAAACGTCTCCGGACAATGTAACCTGGGTTGTTATGCCAATATTTAGTAATCATTTCTAATGATTATATGTTCATTTTGTTTGCTTGGTTGATGGTTACATATTTTATTTGAACCAATATGTAGTTTCAAAAGTAAGATTTTATCTTATCTTTTATCTGTAAGTTTTGGGTTCGGTTTATTAAGCATATTATGTTAATATAGAGTCGAGAAAATAAAATATAAAGGATGAAAATATTGATTAGGAAAAGTTACGCTTTAATCCCTAAGGTTTGGTCAAATGACAGTTTATACCCTGGACTTTTGGAAAATGACAGTTTATACCCTCAAGTTTCAAAAATGACAATCTCACCTCTTTTTATTTGTTATTGACAGAAAATACCCTTGATAGTATTTATTTATAAAATTAACCCTAAAAACTTTAATTTAACAAAAATCATACTTATGAAATTATTGGACTTGACAAGATCTTTGGATGTGAATAACTTAACGAATACTAAACGATTTTTCGTGTTCTCAGTTTCTAATAAAAGGCAGCTAGGTCGACTCTAGACATGTCGAAAATCATAATTTATAAAGTTGGTTTGATATTCGAAAATCAGTCCAAAAGTCGAGTGATGAAACAAGTTTAAATATAAATTCTGAAAATTTGTTTTAAAGCTAGCGAGTGGCCAACTTTGGACTCATATAACTTTTGAACCACTTGACGGTTTTTCAAATAGTTTCTTTCTAAAAATAGTTCACTATATGAACTTTAGTTTTCCAGAAATTTAGAATTTATAAAGATCTAATGAGGGTCGAAAGCTAGGTCAGAAGTTGGGTGGTTGAGTCGAGTAAAACAGAAAAACAATAACTGTTAAATAAAATCCTAGTTCTAGCGATATGAGGGCAATTTCAAGACTCGATATTTTATTCAAAACTTAACCTTTTTCAAAAATTTTAGTTTCTAAATAAAGATTGCTAGGTCGACTTTAACATACCAAAAAGTTAGAATTTTCAGAGATCATTTGGGGTTAGAAAAATAGGGCACAAGTTGGGTTCTTAGTCGATTAATATAGAAAAGTTCACAACTGGAAAAATTCATTTCCATGGTTAGCGATATACATCAGATTTTGGAACTCGATAACTCCATGGATACTTGATCATTTTTAGTGATTTTTGTTTCTAAATAGAGCTAGCTGGGTGAACTCTAGTAATACTGAAAAACCAGAATTTTTAAGGGTCGTTTGGATGTTGGTTTCGAGGTCAGAAGTAGGGCTTGTGGGGGTTGGGTTTTACTCGATATAGAACAGGAAAGGAAAACCCGATTAGGGTTTAATGTTTCTAGGGTTTTAGACTAAGGTTTTTAGATATGTTGTGATTATTTTAAGTATGTTTTAACATATTTCACATGTTCTTGATTAGTTTAGGCTATTATTCGAACATAAAGGGTGCGCTAGGATTTTAGTTCGAACAGAAAGAAATCAAAGGACAAAATTTTGTTTGGTTTTTATTTATCTTTGCTATTAGTGATTAAGTGTATTCATTTTTAGATATGTAAAATAAATAACGACTGAATTAAAAATGAATTTAGAATACTTACTTAGGGTTTAAGCTCGCTAGGGTTTAGGGCTTGGAATGGTTCGACTCTTTGTTTCCCTGTGCTCCCCCTCTCTTCTGGTTCTTCTAAGGTTATTGTGAGGTTGTTTTGGAGTTGAGACTAAGACAGAAGTGGGCTGAAGTTAGTTTAGGGTTTGGTTCGAATTGGGTGTGAAATGGGAAGAAAGTTTATGTTACTATTTATAGTAGTGGTGATTAGGGTTTTGTAAAATGGTGATAAGGAGACAATCTATTGAGACATGGGCTGACAGAAAATATGGGAGATGCCACTTGGATAGGAGGAGGAGGAGGGAGAAGAAGAGGTGATGTGGCCGGTGTTATTGCCTTGGGTTTTATCTACCAATAGGAACTATCCTTGAAGAAGAAAGGTGCCATGTGGATAGGTTCTTAGGAGAGGGCATGAAGAAGACTAGATACATGGTATTCTTAAGGAGTAAGTTTTGTTGGTTTGTAATTCTATTCGAACCAGGAAATTGGAGGAGAGGGCGTGTGAGCTTAGGAGAGTAGTACCATAGGTTTAGTAGCTTGTAAATTAGGGTTTAGAAATGATAACTAACTTAGTTCAAGAGTTTTATTACTTACAAAATATTTATGGTCTTTTATGTTTTTGTATAAATCGAATTTATTAAAGAAGTGAAAGGAAAATATGTTGAGCTTAGGATCATTGTAAAACATGCTTAATAGACTTGTACAATAGTTTAGGATTTAAGAAAAATATAGTTTTAACATGTATTTAGTTTATAAAAATTATTTGTTAATTTTTATTATGTTAAAAGGTAATTAAATGGAATTTATGGTTTTTGTGCATTAGGCACTTTTACTCTAGGCTAAAAGACTTGTAAAAATATTTAAGGAGTTTAGAAAATATCATTTATAAAAGTTATGCATAAATGGTTTGTTAGTTATGCTTTGAAAATAATATAATTGGAATTTAAATAAAGATTTTGTAAATAAATGTTTCTATGCATAAATGACTTGTACTATAGCTTAAATAACTTGTAAACTTTATATTTTACAAAAATATTCTAGAAATAAATTAGGGTTTATGAAATGAATGCATAAAATAACACTTATGTGAAATTAGGGTTTTATCGGGAACAAAATAGAATTAGGGTTTTTGAGGATTTAAGAACTTGTACATTAACTTAGAGATGTTGTATTTTTTTGTTATGATGTTTAGTTGTTCATATTTGGTGTTGTGGTAAATTTTAGGGTTTCCTAGAAACTCTATACAGATAGTGAATGCTTTGTTAAGGATTTTATCGTAAAGTGGTAAGTGGTATTCTGTAATATTTTTCTATCATGATGTTTATAAAATAAACATTAGTTTTGTTAAGCAGGTCTTGTGGGAGCACGTTTATCAATGATGTGATCTACGTCACATAAGATAGGAGATACATTTAAATAAATAAAAAAATTACCCGTGGAAAAAGGATAATAATTCAGTAAAGTAAATAGGAAATTTTACGAGTGGTTACAGTATCCCCCTGTTGAAGGGAATCTCGTCCCGAGATTCAGTCTGTGTTGGTTGGTAAGTTGAGAAAAATGATATACAGAGATAGCTGGGTTCAGAATTTTTATTTTATTCAGATAGAGAACGCGATAAAGAAAATCGTACAACGATTTGGGTTAGAGTGGAAGTTTGATATGCTTAAAATGCCTCAAGTTAAAAATAATATTACTTAAAATATTATCTTTATTCTTGAGTCCACTTTTCTGATAATGTCGTTTCGCTGATAATCCTTGGTTCTCTAAGGATCGAGGTTTGGTCAGTTTTATCTCTACTGGATGAACTAAATTTGAATGTTTTGCCACCTAGTACGTCACTATGCAACGGTCAGATTCTAAAGTGGAGAAATAGTGATGGTAACGTTCGAATTGATCGGTCGAATCCTTCCTATAAATATCTCATTTCTAATCCTCATTTTTCATCACAAAATTTCCTTTCTAAATCCTCAAAGATGCCGTACCTTGTTACTTACCTGGCGATCGTTTTCGTTATTGCAATTATTTCCTACATGGTGTACAGTCCAGCTGAGAATTTCGAAGCCTTTGGAATAATCCTATGGTTCGTGATTCCGCTTACTATCGCAGCCTTTATCGTGGATCAAACATGGGGAAAGTAAATCTTACGCTAAGATCACTAGGATGGTCTTTGTTTGTGTTTTCTAAGTAATCCTTAATGTAATAAAGCTTATGTAATCCTTGTAATATTAGCACTTCAGTTGCTAATTATGGTTCTATGTATTATCTTCCAAGTATTCGAATAATATCTTAGGGTTTTTCTATCCACGATGTTGTTGAATTCCTATCTTAGAGATGACGGGTAGTAGCTGTAGACTTTTGTTGTATGAAATCAAAATAATGATTTAATAACAATTTGTTTTGTTTCAATATTTTGCTTTTGAATGAAAATTAGTAGTAGAAAATCTAAAAATATAACTGTCCAATTCGTTACATGATTCTTCCAAAATTATACATAGTTGATCAGGTTATGTATAATTGAGGACCAAACGATGTAATGTTTTGTACAGTCACTGTGGTATTTATTCAAAAAGTTTTAGATGGTGTTCAACGCTTTATTTTTAAATAATAGCTTCATAAATAATTTTCAAAAGCATTGGAAAATTGTTGTCCACACTACAGTGATAGATTATGGTTTCCTAAAGGATTAATGGAATAACCTCAAAATAAATCTTAGGGTTCGTCTATGGTTTCACTAGGCAATGTTTGTGAATAGGGTTTGGGAAATAGAATAGATATGAAAGCTAAACGCAGATTTGGAAATATGAAAGAATTATCGCGAGATATAGAGTAGAAAGATAATTTATTCAGATTACGTGTAAAACCCGAAAATCTAAAACGTATTAAAAGACCAAAATGCCCTCATAACTTTGAAATTTAATTAAAACATATATAACTTACAAATGAAGCACAAAACCTATGAAAACGAAACAAATATGACATGAAATGATTATGAGGCCCCATAAGATAATTAAACGAGCTACCACTAATATTTATAACACATTACTTAGTTACTTGAACCGAAAACTCAATAAGTATATATTTAATTTTGTACTAAAAATCGTTGCGTGTAAGAAATATTCAAGAAATAAGGGAATTGATGGAATTTAACATAGATGTTGTGGGTTGGGCCTAGGGGCCGATCCAAGCCCTCCCTCCCCTCTCTAAATTTCGGCCAAAGCTTCTACAAAATAGCCTAATCCCTTTTTGATCACCACATACTAACCGAACATCACAAACACACAAGGGAAAACCCTAAAACAAAAAGTTCTGCTGTCATTTTTGAGGGCTGCTGTCGAGCCATAAGAGAGACCAAAGGAAGGCTAATTTTGTTCCATTCTTGTGTCAATCATCATAAGGTAACATGTTCTTCAAGCCTCAAGTCCCTATGAATTGTTTTATTAGCAAGAAACCCTAATTGTTCCTTGTCTTGTCCCCATTCGATCGACAAGGGAAGAAGGAGGAAGGAAAGATTTTCGTGTGGTGTTTTGATCCTTGTGTTCATGTTCTTCGTGGTCTACGAGGGTATAGTATCGCTTGTTCTATCATTTATTCACATATTAATGTTCTATTCGAATCATAGATCAAAACTTTGTCACATAAAATCATAAAACTAAAGAAAAACCTAAAACTTAAAACATGGATCGATCAAACTGTTTTGGTGAGGATTAATTCGGTTTGAATGTGTAATAAACTGATATGAATTGACCATAATGTGTTTTGGACTCACCCAAAGTCGTTTGGTATAAAGAACTAATGAACGGGATGACCAAAACCTAAGTTATATATGAATCTGTGACAATCTGCTACTGGCCTGGAATTTTACTCGAATTTAACCGGCCATAACTCAATGATGTGAACGGGTATTGGGATGGTTTTTGAGTCTAAAACTAAGTTTAATGAAGTGGCTACCTGGGAAAATTTAGTTTGTAATTTCTGGAGGCCTGGAAGGTTACTTTTTAATTTTTGGAAATTTATGTGTCTGGTCGGATTCATGAAGTCTGGAAAAACAGGTCGGGTTTTTAATTTTTCATTTTAAAACCATAACGATTTAGAACATTTCCTTTGAACTGGGTAATAGAACACATGTTAGCTAATTACTGGAATTTTTGTAGAATTTTATAAATTTTCTAGACTAGGTTAGTAGATGGATAATGGTCGGGTGTTTTTAAGTGATCCGGTTCTGGAACAGGTTGGGGAAAAGGATTTTTAATTCGTACCTTGATCACTTAATAAAATCTGGAAAAAATTATCTAAAATACTCAAAACCCTGATGAACGTCTGTGAATTTTTATAGATTTTATTTCGAAGGTTTGATATGGTTTATAAATTATTTAAAACGGGTCTAGATAATACTTAAAGGCTGTCAAGATATGTAAAAAGGTTGTAAATTGTTAATTTTCCAAAACTAAGGGTTATAAATGGTAAATCATGAAACTTGAGGGTAAGTCGTGTAATAAATCATATTTAAAGGGGTTTTGTGTCATTGTGATAATTAAAGGACCTAATGTATAATTATTAATAAATAAAGGATAGAAACATAAATAAAGGAACCAAATAAGTAAAAGCATTAATTTGAGGGACTTGTTTTGTAATCTTGTATTTTAGAGGTCCTAATCGTACAACGTAATAAACTAAGGTTACATTGTGTAATTTGGAAAACTAAGGGGCTAAAAGTGTAAAGTATGAAATCTTCAAAGGTGAAAATGTAACTGTGGATAATTTGATTATAACTTAACCTAAATGAGATTTTGGAAATATTACTAAGTATGGGAACTTTCTAAATAAGGAAACTTTCTAAAAGTGAAAACTTACTAAATATGGAAACCTGCCTAAAATGGAAAGTTACCTAAAATGGAAAGTGTTGTAACACTTGTCTACCCCTCTAGGTGTGAAGAAGGAGAGGAACTGAGTCCATTTCCACTTTATTCATTGTGATTTGTGCTTTGCGTTGGTATAAGGTACAGATATTCTGCTCTTTGAATGAGGAGCCTTCGTTCTCCTATTTTTGATTCATATTAGGGTTTCCTAAGCCATTGCTATGTTCCCTACACTTTGATATGAACCTTTGGCATATGAACCTTTTGATATGAACCCTGTGATTTGAACCTTGATATTTGGACTATGATTATATGAACCTTTGCTTTGATATGAACCTTTGACCTTTGACCCCAGTTTGATACCCGAGCCAAGTTCGTTTCCTAGCCATGAAGGTAACATGGCCGTGTCTGTGATGCACCACTGGCATGACTAGCGTGTAGCCCTAGTGATTTGGTTACACCGTCCCCATTTTGATTATGATATGCATGCACATTATATGATTTATTATGGCCTATATGATTTTGTTCGGGGGGCGAATGGATGCATCCTAGGTTCGTGTCCGTGGACAGTTCGTTTTGATATGATGTGATGACTGGGGATGGGTGCAATCCACTCCTTTCACAAAGTTCGGGAGCTGATCACTCCAACTGGTACATGAGGACACCCCTCATATTATCGGCTTATTTGAGAGGCATCCCCTCTATATGATTATGACGAAGACAGGACTATGATATATGATTTGTTTTGGGCTCGTGGTAGATGACTGTCCTTTACCTTACTCTTGTACCTTATTACTTCTTATTCTTTTGTCTTATATATTCGTTTGTTCATTACCGTTTATATTATATCTGTTCACTGGGCTTTTTAAGCTCAGCCGCGTTTCTTTTCCCGCGGCAGGTTTTAGTTGGAAGCTGGGTTAAGAGTGGAGTGCTTTGGGCTTAGATTGCTACCCTGGACTTAGTGATGACTAGAAGAGATATGCATTTTGGACTTAGTATTTTATTTTGTTCTCATTGTAACCTTGTAGTTTTAGTATTTCATTTGTAACCTTTGAAATTCTATTGTATTATGTAAGTCGTATGTTTATGCTTGCTTTGATATGTCACCATTTACGTGACACTTCTACCCTTGCCGGGTTAGGGTGTTACAAAGTGGTATCAGAGACAGGTTTGCGACTTGTAGTACATCTACCCTTGGCCTGTGTAAGTTATGCACCACTAAGTTTCCCTATAGGCGCTCGTAAGCCAACCTTTGAAAATTGCTTTAAGATTTCCCCATAGGAACCTAAGTTTTGACCGGTGAGGAATGGGTAGACTAAAGCATTTATTAAGTATCTTTGCTTCCGCATCACTCTGATTCGTGCCTTGCTTTTGGTTTGACCCTGTTGATATCACTTTTAGAAATTAGAAGCTTACACTTTGCACTGCTTGAAAATTTGAACCTGATTAAATCTGGAAGACATTGAGAATTGCAATGAAATTGTCTGACACTAATTGATATATTGACTCTGACCTCTGCTCCTTTCGTTACTCAATCCGATGCCTCTTCGATCATTCTGAGAATCCCCATGGCAATGACGTACTTGATGTATTCTCTTATTGTCTTTTGCTCTTGAAAAGTATTTATGAATCT
The DNA here is from genome assembly GCA_021014915.2 of Artemisia tridentata subsp. tridentata. Classification (NCBI taxonomy): domain Eukaryota; kingdom Viridiplantae; phylum Streptophyta; class Magnoliopsida; order Asterales; family Asteraceae; genus Artemisia; species Artemisia tridentata. Next base: position 215,901,599 of record CP139502.1, on the reverse strand, counting down.
TCCGACACCAATTGATTTTGTTTCACCCATCTCTGGCCCTATGAGAAGTCTTATGGTTGTTACCATGAATATGAAAATGTTCCCTCTCTTTTTTGAACAAAAAGATTTGATTTGTGAACCGTCTTTCTTTGGATAATTAACTTCGATTTTAATTCTGACAAGGAATTGGTTGATTGAGCATTCAAGTATTGACAATTACCCTTCTATGTCTCACCTTTAACGTTTGCAGCAATGTTGAACTCCCTACTACGACTACCGATTGTTAAACCCTTTGCTATCACCATTACTCTGGAGACTCGTGTGTTACTTTCGCGGCTATGAAGTTTTTTTCCTGGAACCCAATAAATAAATCTTACCTTGAGTGGTATTTGGCACCCTGCGTTTTCTGAATATGACTCGTGACTGAACCCCATGTTTTTCCACCGAAGTGTGAAGTAGGAATTGACATGATACCGAGAGATTGTCTAGTCTCTAAGCGAAGGTGTCTTTCAAATGTGTTCGGGATCATATAAATTGATTTGAACAACCGGGAAGAGCAGCAACCGAAGATCAAGAATAGAGTTTGTTTAAGAGTATCTTCTGGACGTGTTTTAGTTTCGATCGCGATAGAGAAGGAAGGCGACCGGAGATGGCTGAAGCGTAATACTGTTAGGAGCCAATGTTCCTCCACCCTGAAACGACTATGTAGTTGTTTAATTTCAAAGCGCGAAGTTTCCTTCTGATGAATTGAATTCTATTCTTGGAATCGTCTTCCATATTCGTAAACGACTGCTATGACGATTTGTTATGCCAATAGTATTGGCTAAAGCTCTGATTGTATTGTGAATTTGATAAATGATGTTTACTCGAGAGTACTTGGACAAATGGTCATTGTATGACTTAATAGTACGTTCAGAGACGAGGAAGAACATAAAAATCATCTTTGCACTTCGATAGAAATTCGACGGTCATCGGTACATTCCGAGAGATTGACATTATTACGACAGCGATGTTCTTAATCGAGGGTATCTCTTTCAGCCACGCGAGTTTTGAAAACTATCATCATGGAGTCAAGACCGATAACAGAATGGAGAACTGAAACCTTTTGAACCTTGCAAAGGAATTCTGGAAGATGTTTGCAACTTAAGATACCATTTGGAAATTTCGTGAACCAAGAGAAACAGCTTAGTTGATCGGAGAATGGAGTTTTGAGAAAAGCTGAAATAGAAGTTAGTTTCCTTACCCTCGGCGAAACAAGTTTGGGATAAATCAGGAAGAGACTCGGAGATACCCCTGGCAGCACAGAAAATTTTTGTATGCAGTGGGACAACTAGAAACATGTCAGAAGAGTTGCGGCACTACTTGAATTGGAGTTGACAATAACGGCGGCTACCCTGAAGAGTGAAGACGTCCTCTACAAGACAGAAGGTTGGAGATGCAGAAGAAGACAATCCAGTCAAGACGGCGAACCCGGAGCTAATGGAGAAGTACAGTCTCACTTCCCTATTCATTTTGGTTGTACTAAGATGAATTGAGAGCGGAAGTAGACTGAATGATGAAGAGCATGCTAGGAATTCGCATTCCTCCATCACATTCCAGGAGAAATACAGGAGACTCGACAAACCAGACACAAGTTTCCGAGTTTGGATTTCACTTTCGGGTTGATGGGCAGACGAAGATAGATTAACCGGACTTGAAGAGATTGACGGGTGAAAGGAGTAGATTTCTGAAACAAACCCGTTACGTTCGGGAAGACTGGTTTTATGAAGGCTGAAATTCATGGCAATTAACTCTCATTCCGTTGACCCTCTTAAGTTTTGCTATATAGTGATAAGATCCTTTTGTGATTCAAGTTCCCTAGAAGCATTTCAGTTCCGTGACCATTTTGTCACATATATTCGATGATGGCTTTGTTTTGGGAGATTTTGGACGAATTGTAGAAGATATGATGCTTGTGACGGCATACCTCACTTTTGCTAGACAATTTGGGATTTTGATACTCTCACGGAAAATTTTGCTTCCTCTCTAGCTTGTCTATGACATCCGATTTTGTTGGCCTTGAGACCGTAGAAGTACTAGGTGGATTAAGATAGGCGGTTTGATTTCGACTTGAGATAAAGTATGACCATCATGATGGTATACTCATCTGATGTTGGTATTATGACGAGTAGCTAACGTGATAATACCTACATCACATGACGTACCCTCATTGTGATCATAGGATATTTCGAGAAGTACCTTAGAAGCCTTAGAAATGTGATAGTTGTTTTAGATTGTCTGTGTTAGTAAGATTTTAGGTTCATTCTACCGATACGTTCAATCTATTGTCACCATTATATGATTTGATACGTTTGGAGACTCGACACGCGATGTTGACCTTTGTACATCCGATAATGATCTTAAGTTTCGTTGTAGAACTTTCTACCGGTTGATGTCACCGAACGGTATGTTCCCATCAATATGAATTCGATCTATTTCTATGAAGGAGTACACCTATATTCTGCTATATATACTTTTCGCATTCGTTGAATCTGTTCATTTGATCTGACATGAGTTGAGATATGAGATTGAGAATTCTGAGGAAACAAGATTTGTTTATTTGTGAGAATACCTTGGAAAGGTTATTTTGAGGCTGAGACTATTTGAAAATCTGAAGAGTTGAACGTGTATATTACTCTCATGTTGCTATAATCCAATACGATCTCATTTGATTTGTCTATCTCTATCCTACAGACGAATATCCGTCAAACCAACAATTTCCTTATATCTCTCCTGATGAGATGCGATTATCACCTATTAAGTATGGCATATTACTCTTTTGATGTGAATCCAGAAACAACAAGTCTTTCTGAGGAAGCCAGGACTATTCGATCGACAAGTTCGAGTTATGAGAAACAAAGTAATTCTGTTTGTAAAGATTCTTTGGAAGAATCACCCAGAGCGAGAAGCCACCTGGGAAACCGAAGAGTCGATACGAGCTAACTACCCTCATTTTGTATTCTGATCTGATATGCCTCTATTTGAATTCAGTTCCATTTCATTTCTACTTCCTTGCAAATTTCGAGGACGAAATTTTTCTTTTAGAGGGGAAGAGTTGTAAAACCCGAAAATCTAAAACGTATTAAAAGACCAAAATGCCCTCATAACTTTGAAATTTAATTAAAACATATATAACTTACAAATAAAGCACAAAACCTATGAAAACGAAACAAATATGACATGAAATGATTATGAGGCCCCATAAGACAATTATACGAGCTACCAATAATATTTATAACACATTACTTAGTTACTTGAACCGAAAACTCAATAAGTATATATTTAATTTTGTACTAAAAATCGTTGCGTGTAAGAAATATTCAAGAAATAAGGGAATTGATGGAATTTAACATAGATGTTGTGGGTTGGGCCTAGGGGCTGATCCAAGCCCTCCCTCCCCTCTCTAAATGTCGGCCAAAGCTTCTACAAAATAGCCTAATCCCTTTTTGATCACCACATACTAACCGAACATCACAAACACACAAGAGAAAACCCTAAAACAAAAAGTTCTGCTGTCATTTTTGAGGGCTGCTGTCGAGCCATAGGAGAGACCAAAGGAAGGCTAATTTTGTTCCATTCTTGTGTCAATCATCATAAGGTAACATGTTCTTCAAGCCTCAAGTCCCTATGAATTGTTTTATTAGCAAGAAACCCTAATTGTTCCTTGTCTTGTCCCCATTCGATCGACAAGGGAAGAAGGAGGAAGGAAAGATTTTCGTGTGGTGTTTTGATCCTTGTGTTCGTGTTCTTCGTGGTCTACGAGGGTATAGTATCGCTTGTTCTATCATTTATTCACATATTAATATTCTATTCGAATCATAGATCAAAACTTTGTCACATAAAATAATAAAACTAAAGAAAAACCTAAAACTTAAAACATGGATCGATCAAACTGTTTTGGTGAGGATTAATTCGGTTTGAATGTGTAATAAACTGATATGAATTTACCATAATGTGTTTTGGACTCACCCAAAGTCGTTTGGTATAAAGAACTAATGAACGGGATGACCAAAACCTAAGTTATATATGAATCTGTGACAATCTGCTACTGGCCTGGAATTTTACTCGAGTTTAACCGGCCATAACTCAATGATGTGAACGGGTATTGGGATGGTTTTTGAGTCTAAAACTAAGTTCAATGAAGTGGCTACCAGGGAAAATTTAGTTTGTAATTTTTAGAGGCCTGGAAGGTTACTTTTTGATTTTTGGAAATTTATGTGTCTGGTCGGATTCATGAAGTCTGGAAAAACAGGTCGGGTTTTTCATTTTTCATTTTAAAACCATAACGATTTAGAACATGTCCTTTGAACTGGGTAATATACCACATGTTAGCTAATTACTGGAATGTTTGTAGAATTTTATAAATTTTATAGACTGGGTTAGTAGATGGATAATGGTCGGGTGTTTTTAAGTGATCCGGTTCTGGAACAGGTTGGGGAAAAGGATTTTTAATTCGTACCTTGATCACTTAATAAAATCTGGAAAAAATTATCTAAAATACTCAAAACCCTGAGGAACGTCTGTGAATTTTTATAGATTTTATTTCGAAGGTTTGATATGGTTTATAAATTATTTAAAACGGGTCTAGATAATACTTAAAGGCTGTCAAGATATGTAAAAAGGTTGTAAATTGTTAATTTTCCAAAACTAAGGGTTATAAATGGTAAATCATGAAACTTGAGGGTAAGTCGTGTAATAAATCATATTTAAAGGGGTTTTGTGTCATTGTGATAATTAAAGGACCTAATGTATAATTATTAATAAATAAAGGATAGAAACATAAATAAAGGAACCAAATAAGTAAAAGCATTAATTTGAGGGACTTGTTTTGTAATCTTGTATTTTAGAGGTCCTAATCGTACAACGTAATAAACTAAGGGTACATTGTGTAATTTGGAAAACTAAGGGGCTAAAGTGTAAAGTATGAAATCTTCAAGGGTGAAAATGTAACTTTGGATAATTTGATTATAACTTAGCCTAAATGAGATTTTGGAAATACTACTAAGTATGGGAACTTTCTAAATAAGGAAACTTTCTAAAAGTGGGAACTTACTAAATATGGAAACCTGCCTAAAATGGAAAGTTACTTAAAATGGAAGGTGTTGTAACACTTGTCTACCCCTCTAGGTGTGAAGAAGGAGAGGAACTGAGTCCATTTCCACTTTATTCATTGTGATTTGTGCTTTGCGTTGGTATAAGGTACAGATATTCTGCTCTTTGAATGAGGAGCCTTCGTTCTCCTATTTTTGATTCGTATTAGGGTTTCCTAAGCCATTGCTATGTTCCCTACACTTTGATATGAACCTTTGGCATATGAACCTTTTGATATGAACCCTGTGATTTGAACCTTGATATTTGGACTATGATTATATGAACCTTTGCTTTGATATGAACCTTTGACCTTTGACCCCAGTTTGATACCCGAGCCAAGTTCGTTTCCTAGCCATGAAGGTAACATGGCCGTGTCCGTGATGCACCACTGGCATGACTAGCGTGTAGCCCTAGTGATTTGGTTACACCGTCCCCATTTTGATTATGATATGCATGCACATTATATGATTTATTATGGCCTATATGATTTTGTTCGGGGGGCGAATGGATGCATCCTAGGTTCGTGTCCGTGTTTGTGGACAGTTCGTTTTGATATGATGTGGTGACTGGGGATGGGTGCAATCCACTCCTTTCACAAAGTTCGGGAGCTGATCACTCCAACTGGTACATGAGGACACCCCTCATATTATCGGCTTATTGAGAGGCATCCCCTCTATATGATTATGACGAAGACAGGACTATGATATATGATTTGTTTTGGGCTCGTGGTAGATGACTGTCCTTTACCTTACTCTTGTACCTTATTACTTCTTATTCTTTTGTCTTATATATTCGTTTGTTCATTACCGTTTATATTATATCTGTTCACTGGGCTTTTTAAGCTCAGCCGCGTTTCTTTTCCCGCAGCAGGTTTTAGTTGGAAGCTGGGTTAAGAGTGGAGTGCTTTGGGCTTAGATTGCTACCCTGGACTTAGTGATGACTAGAAGAGATATGCATTTTGGACTTAGTATTTTATTTTGTTCTCATTGTAACCTTGTAGTTTTAGTATTTCATTTGTAACCTTTGAAATTCTATTGTATTATGTAAGTCGTATGTTTATGCTTGCTTTGATATGTCACCATTTACGTGACACTTCTACCCTTGCCGGGTTGGGGTGTTACAAAGTGGTATCAGAGACAGGTTTGCGACTTGTAGTACATCTACCCTTGGCCTGTGTAAGTTATGCACCACTAAGTTTCCTTATAGGCGCTCGTAAGCCAACCTTTGAAAATTGCTTTAAGATTTCCCCATAGGAACCTAAGTTTTGACCGGTGAGGAATGGGTAGACTAAAACATTTATTTAAGTATCTTTGCTTCCGCATCACTCTGATTCGTGCCTTGCTTTTGGTTTGACCCTGTTGATATCACTTTTAGAAATTAGAAGCTTACACTTTGCACTGCTTGAAAATTTGAACCTGATTAAATCTGGAAGACATTGAGAATTGCAATGAAATTGTCTGACACTAATTGATATATTGACTCTGACCTCTGCTCCTTTCGTTACTCAATTCGATGCCTCTTCGATCATTCTGAGAATCCCCATGGAAATGACGTACTTGATGTATTCTCTTATTGTCTTTTGCTCTTGAAAAGTATTTATGAATCTTCCGACACCAATTGATTTTGTTTCACCCATCTCTGGCCCTATGAGAAGTCTTATGGTTGTTACCATGAATATGAAAATGTTCCCTCTCTTTTTTGAACAAAAAGATTTGATTTGTGAACCGTCTTTCTTTGGATAATTAACTTCAATTTTAATTCTGACAAGGAATTGGTTGATTGAGCATTCAAGTATTGACAATTACCCTTCTATGTCTCACCTTTAACGTTTGCAGCAATGTTGAACTCCCTACTACGACTACCGATTGTTAAACCCTTTGCTATCACCATTACTCTGGAGACTCGTGTGTTACTTTCGCGGCTATGAAGTTTTTTTCCTGGAACCCAATAAATAAATCTTACCTTGAGTGGTATTTGGCACTCTGCGTTTTCTGAATATGACTCGTGACTGAACCCATGTTTTTCCACCGAAGTGTGAAGTAGGAATTGACATGATACCGAGAGATTGTCTAGTCTCTAAGCGAAGGTGTCTTTCAAATGTGTTCGGGATCATATAAATTGATTTGAACAACCGGGAAGAGCAGCAACCGAAGATCAAGAATAGAGTTTGTTTAAGAGTATCTTCTGGACGTGTTTTAGTTTCGATCGCGATAGAGAAGGAAGGCGACCGGAGATGGCTGAAGCGTAATACTGTTAGGAGCCAATGTTCCTCCACCCTGAAACGACTATGTAGTTGTTTAATTTCAAAGCGCGAAGTTTCCTTCTGATGAATTGAATTCTATTCTTGGAATCGTCTTCCATATTCGTAAACGACTGCTATGACGATTTGTGATGCCAATAGTATTGGCTAAAGCTCTGATTGTATTGCGAATTTGATAAATGATGTTTACTCGAGAGTACTTGGACAAATGGTCATTGTATGACTTAATAGTACGTTCAGAGACGAGGAAGAACATAAAAATCATCTTTGCACTTCGATAGAAATTCGACGGTCATCGGTACATTCTGAGAGATTGACATTATTACGACAGCGATGTTCTTAATTGAGGGTATCTCTTTCAGCCACGCGAGTTTTGAAAACTATCATCATGGAGTCAAGACCGATAACAGAATGGAGAACTGAAACCTTTTGAACCTTGCAAAGGAATTCTGGAAGATGTTTGCAACTTAAGATACCATTTGGAAATTTCGTGAACCAAGAGAAACAGCTTAGTTGATCGGAGAATGGAGTTTTGAGAAAAGCTAAAATAGAAGTTAGTTTCCTTACCCTCGGCGAAACAAGTTTGGGATAAATCAGGAAGAGACTCGGAGATACCCCTGGCAGCACAGAAAATTTTTGTATGCAGCGGGACAACTAGAAACATGTCAGAAGAGTTGCGGCACTACTTGAATTGGAGTTGACAATAACGGCGGCTACCCTGAAGAGTGAAGACGTCCTCTACAAGACAGAAGGTTGGAGATGCAGAAGAAGACAATCCAGTCAAGACGGCGAACCCGGAGCTAATGGAGAAGTACAGTCTCACTTCCCTATTCATTTTGGTTGTACTAAGATGAATTGAGAGCGGAAGTAGACTGAATGATGAAGAGCATGCTAGGAATTCGCATTCCTCCATCACATTCCAGGAGAAATACAGGAGACTCGACAAACCAGACACAAGTTTCCGAGTTTGGATTTCACTTCCGGGTTGATGGGCAGACGAAGATAGATTAACCGGACTTGAAGAGATTGACGGGTGAAAGGAGTAGATTTCTGAAACGAACCCGTTACGTTCGGGAAGACTAGTTTTATGAAGGCTGAAATTCATGGCAATTAACTCTCATTCCGTTGACCCTCTTAAGTTTTGCTATATAGTGATAAGATCCTTTTGTGATTCAAGTTCCCTAGAAGCATTTCAGTTCCGTGACCATTTTGTCACATATATTCGATGATGGCTTTGTTTTAGGAGATTTTGGACGAATTGTAGAAGATATGATGCTTGTGACGGCATACCTCACTTTTGCTAGACAATTTGGGATTTTGATACTCTCACGGAAAATTTTGCTTCCTCTCTAGCTTGTCTATGACATCCGATTTTGTTGGCCTTGAGACCGTAGAAGTACTAGGTGGATTAAGATAGGCGGTTTGATTTCGACTTGAGATAAAGTATGACCATCATGATGGTATACTCATCTGATGTTGGTATTATGACGAGTAGCTAACGTGATAATACCTACGTCACATGACGTACCCTCATTGTGATCATAGGATATTTCGAGAAGTACCTTAGAAGCCTTAGAAATGTGATAGTTGTTTGAGATTGTCTGTGTTAGTAAGATTTTAGGTTCATTCTACTGATACGTTCAATCTATTGTCACCATTATATGATTTGATACGTTTGGAGACTCGACACGCGATGTTGACCTTTGTACATCCGATAATGATCTTAAGTTTCGTTGTAGAACTTTCTACCGGTTGATGTCACCGAACGGTATGTTCCCATCAATATGAATTCGATCTATTTCTATGAAGGAGTACACCTATATTCTGCTATATATACGTTTCGCATTCGTTGAATCTGTTCATTTGATCTGACATGAGTTGAGATATGAGATTGAGAATTCTGAGGAAACAAGATTTGTTTATTTGTGAGAATACCTTGGAAAGGTTATTTTGAGGCTGAGACTATTTGAAAATCTGAAGAGTTGAACGTGTATATTACTCTCATGTTGCTATAATCCAATACGATCTCATTTGATTTGTCTATCTCTATCCTACAGACGAATATCCGTCAAACCAACAATTTCCTTATATCTCTCCTGATGAGATGCGATTATCACCTATTAAGTCTGGCATATTACTCTTTTGATGTGAATCCTGAAACAACAAGTCTTTCTGAGGAAGCCAGGACTATTCGATCGACAAGTTCGAGTTATGAGAAACAAAGTAATTCTGTTTGTAAAGATTCTTTGGAAGAATCACCCAGAGCGAGAAGCCACCTGGGAAACCGAAGAGTCGATACGAGCTAACTACCCTCATTTTGTATTCTGATCTGATATGCCTCTATTTGTATTCAGTTCCATTTCATTTCTACTTCCTTGCAAATTTCGAGGACGAAAATTTTCTTTTAGAGGGGAAGAGTTGTAAAACCCGAAAATCTAAAACGTATTAAAAGACCAAAATGCCCTCATAACTTTGAAATTTAATTAACACATATATAACTTACAAATAAAGCACAAAACCTATGAAAACGAAACAAATATGACATGAAATGATTATGAGGCCCCATAAGATAATTATACGAGCTACCAATAATATTTATAACACATTACTTAGTTACTTGAACCGAAAACTCAATAAGTATATATTTAATTTTGTACTAAAAATCGTTGCGTGTAAGAAATATTCAAGAAATAAGGGAATTGATGGAATTTAACATAGATGTTGTGGGTTAGGCCTAGGGGCCGATCCAAGCCCTCCCTCCCCTCTCAAAATGTCGGCCAAAGCTTCTACAAAATAGCCTAATCCCTTTTTGATCACCACATACTAACCGAACATCACAAACACACAAGAGAAAACCCTAAAACAAAAAGTTCTGCTGTCATTTTTGAGGGCTGCTGTCGAGCCATAGGAGAGACCAAAGGAAGGCTAATTTTGTTCCATTCTTGTGTCAATCATCATAAGGTAACATGTTCTTCAAGCCTCAAGTCCCTATGAATTGTTTTATTAGCAAGAAACCCTAATTGTTCCTTGTCTTATCCCCATTCGATCGACAAGGGAAGAAGGAGGAAGGAAAGATTTTCATGTGGTGTTTTGATCCTTGTGTTCATGTTCTTCGTGGTCTACGAGGGTATAGTATCGCTTGTTCTATCATTTATTCACATATTAATGTTCTATTCGAATCATAGATCAAAACTTTGTCACATAAAATCATAAAACTAAAGAAAAACCTAAAACTTAAAACATGGATCGATCAAACTGTTTTGGTGAGGATTAATTCGGTTTGAATGTGTAATAAACTGATATGAATTTACCATAATGTGTTTTGGACTCACCCAAAGTCGTTTGGTATAAAGAACTAATGAACGGGATGACCAAAACCTAAGTTATATATGAATCTGTGACAATCTGCTACTGGCCTGGAATTTTACTCGACTTTAACCGGCCATAACTCAATGATGTGAACGGGTATTGGGATGTTTTTTGAGTCTAAAACTAAGTTCAATGGAGTGGCTACCAGGGAAAATTTAGTTTGTAATTTTTGGAGGCCTGGAAGGTTACTTTTTGATTTTTGGAAATTTATGTGTCTGGTCGGATTCATGAAGTCTGGAAAAACAGGTCTGGTTTTTCATTTTTCATTTTAAAACCATAACAATTTAGAACATGTCCTTTGAACTGGGTAATATACCACATGTTAGCTAATTACTGGAATTTTTGTAGAATTTTATAAATTTTATAGACTGGGTTAGTAGATGGATAATGGTCGGGTGTTTTTAAGTGATCCGGTTCTGGAACAGGTTGGGGAAAAGGATTTTTAATTCGTACCTTGATCACTTAATAAAATCTGGAAAAAATTATCTAAAATACTCAAAACCCTGAGGAACGTCTGTGAATTTTTATAGATTTTATTTCGAAGTTTTGATATGGTTTATAAATTATTTAAAACGGGTCTAGATAATACTTAAAGGCTGTCAAGATATGTAAAAAGGTTGTAAATTGTTAATTTTCCAAAACTAAGGGTTATAAATGGTAAATCATGAAACTTGAGGGTAAGTCGTGTAATAAATCATATTTAAAGGGGTTTTGTGTCATTGTGATAATTAAAGGACCTAATGTATAATTATTAATAAATAAAGGATAGAAACATAAATAAAGGAACCAAATAAGTAAAAGCATTAATTTGAGGGACTTGTTTTGTAATCTTGTATTTTAGAGGTCCTAATCGTACAACGTAATAAACTAAGGGTACATTGTGTAATTTGGAAAACTAAGGGGCTAAAAGTGTAAAGTATGAAATCTTCAAAGGTGAAAATGTAACTGTGGATAATTTGATTATAACTTAACCTAAATGAGATTTTGGAAATATTACTAAGTATGAGAACTTTCTAAATAAGGAAACTTTCTAAAAGTGGAAACTTACTAAATATGGAAACCTGCCTAAAATGGAAAGTTACCTAAAATGGAAAGTGTTGTAACACTTGTCTACCCCTCTAGGTGTGAAGAAGGAGAGGAACTGAGTCCATTTCCACTTTATTCATTGTGATTTGTGCTTTGCGTTGGTATAAGGTACAGATATTCTGCTCTTTGAATGAGGAGCCTTCGTTCTCCTATTTTTGATTCGTATCAGGGTTTCCTAAGCCATTGCTATGTTCCCTACACTTTGATATGAACCTTTGGCATATGAACCTTTTGATATGAACCCTGTGATTTGAACCTTGATATTTGGACTATGATTATATGAACCTTTGCTTTGATATGAACCTTTGACCTTTGACCCCAGTTTGATACCCGAGCCAAGTTCGTTTCCTAGCCATGAAGGTAACATGGCCGTGTCTGTGATGCACCACTGGCATGACTAGCGTGTAGCCCTAGTGATTTGGTTACACCGTCCCCATTTTGATTATGATATGCTAGCACATTATATGATTTATTATGGCCTATATGATTTTGTTCGGGGGGCGAATGGATGCATCCTAGGTTCGTGTCCGTGGACAGTTCGTTTTGATATGATGTGGTGACTGGGGATGGGTGCAATCCACTCCTTTCACAAAGTTCGGGAGCTGATCACTCCAACTGGTACATGAGGACACCCCTCATATTATCGGCTTATTTGAGAGGCATCCCCTCTATATGATTATGACGAAGACAGGACTATGATATATGATTTGTTTTGGGCTCGTGGTAGATGACTGTCCTTTACCTTACTCTTGTACCTTATTACTTCTTATTCTTTTGTCTTATATATTCGTTTGTTCATTACCGTTTATATTATATCTGTTCACTGGGCTTTTTAAGCTCAGCCGCGTTTCTTTTCCCGCGGCAGGTTTTAGTTGGAAGCTGGGTTAAGAGTGGAGTGCTTTGGGCTTAGATTGCTACCCTGGACTTAGTGATGACTAGAAGAGATATGCATTTTGGACTTAGTATTTTATTTTGTTCTCATTGTAACCTTGTAGTTTTAGTATTTCATTTGTAACCTTTGAAATTCTATTGTATTATGTAAGTCGTATGTTTATGCTTGCTTTGATATGTCATCATTTACGTGACACTTCTTCCCTTGCCGGGTTGGAGTGTTACATTACGTTCATCATAGCTAAGGAGTATCTGAAAGGAAAATTACAACTTAGAGGACTCTAAACCTCAATTTATTCATTACTTCCGAAATATCAAACTTAAGGGTCATACTAGGACATAAGTATGATTTCTTAATGAGTTCTAGTTTTCTTCCGAATCATTCTTAGTCATCCAATTGGGATTGAAGTTCGGCCATTGACTTATCATATGTCCTTTTCCTCTACATCCATAACAAGTCACGGTTCGTGGTTTTATTCTTATTGGCTTACAGTTTCTAGACTGATGTCCTATTTCCTTGCATCTTCCACACTTAACATAACAATTTCCAATATGATGTAACTCACATCGTTGACATAGAGGTTGCTTTCCACGATAAACGGATTCATGAGTAAGACGCTTATGGTGGCGACAGGTGGGGTAGGGAGTAGGGATTGTGGTTTCTATTTCACTATGTTTTCGCTTTTGGTTATTTCGTTCAATTCTCTTCTCTCCTGTTGTCATCTTATGGCTTCCAAAATGAGCTGTCGTAGTCACCTCGAGCACCGCTGTAATGAGATTGATCACCAATTTCTGGATAACTTCGGGAGTCATTGGCATAGTATTTTCCATTCTAACGTTCTTCCGGATATGTCTGGTTAAATATCGTAGATGAATGATTAATTTCTAAGGTATTAACTAATTCTCTTAGATTTCAGCAATTCTCTCTTCATTCATCAAGGTTCTCTTCCGGAATTTTATCTTATGGGGTTCTATGTTTATGATACGTCGGGCTGAAGTTAGATTAATATTAATAACTTGCTCAATTGTTTTTACTAAAAGCAATTATCACAAGATCTTTTATTAATATTGTAGGAATTAGGTTTAGGATTTCCTATTATTAATATAAGGGTAAATCCTCAAATTTCTCTGTTGCTTAATGGGTTCTATGTGTAGTCATCTAGGTACGTGACACTTATTGGGCTCTAGGTATAGTTTATATGAAATCATTTGTCTATTAAACAAATGATAAGGTTTTAAGGGAAGTCATTACATAAATGCACAACATTATAGTAAGACATGATAGGAGAAGAATTTATTCTCAACAATAATATATATAACAAAAGATATTTGTCATGCATTTATTGATTGATTACAAACTCTGAGGGTTTCAGATTTATTGGAAAATACAGGAAATATCTAACCAAATACTATTTGGTACAGTAAACACAACGTCGTTACACATGAGTTTGAGATCAGCCACGTTCTTGACGTAAAAGCTTAACTTCATTCTCAAGTTGTAGTTGTGTAATTTCCATTTCCAAGAAACGCTCCTGAAATTCCGTATTCACCTTTATTTGGCTGTCCAGCATAGATTCCAGAGTAAAAATCTTCTGACCCTGGCAGATTGCCGTCTCTCTGGCCGCCCATAAGGTTCTCTCAATCTCTGCTACTCGGCCACGTAGTTGACTGTTTTCCCTTCTCGCATGACGAATCCTATAATCTAGGCTTTTATACTTATGTTCGTGCGTATTCTTCATTCGTTCAACACTTGCTTCCAAGTCAAACACCGTTCTCCTTTCGTCATTGGTCCTTCTAAATAGAGTGTCGAAATTCCGGTCGTACCATTCGAAACGTAAATGTGGTAGCTCCTCCAAATGTTTAGTGTGATTGTCGAGAATACTAGCGTGCTCATAAAGAAGAGTCCACATGGGATCTTTAGGTTCAGGGGAATTAGGCGTAGATATAGCATCTGGGAAGTTTAGTATCGGGGTTTCGGGAGTATTAGGTTCTAGAGGATTTGATTCATCATCTTTCTGAATTGTTTCTAGGTGGGAGTTTTGTCCAACATCAAATATTGTTGGGCAACCAATAAACTTTTCATCAGATGGGGATTTCCTAAGAGAATCGGTAGGTAACGTACTTATAGTACGGAGATCTGTTTCGTTAAGTTCGGGAGTTTCGGGGAACATGATACTGTAGTAACCCGTAAAAATAAAAATAAGCAATTCTAATATTTGCAAATAAAGCAAATCAAATAGTTATCAGATAGAGGAAATAGTCAAAATAAAGGATGCTCTAAATACTGAAACATACCTGGCACGGAAGGCATAGGACTTTATGATGTAAGTTTATTTGTTTTTGAAAATGCGGTTATAGTCCAATGTTTAAAAACACTTGGTTCTCTATAACCATGAGCTCTGATACCACTCTGTAACACCCCCATTTTCGATATTCGCAGCGGAAATATAAGTTGGGGAGTTACTAAACAGTTCACAGTCATGATAATAGAAAACGACTCGAAAATGAGACGTTTTAGATAAAATTGTTATCATTCATTTATATCAGAGTTACAATATGTAGGTCCCAGCAGGAAGTTCTCAAAATATATTTATAAAAATATTATTGATTTGAATGATAACATAGTCCATAGCCAATCCCGTGCCAATCCATGCTTCCGATAACCTGAGAATACATGCTAAAACGTCAACACAAAGGTTGAGTGAATTCATAAAGTTTCTTAGATGAAAATAGTCCGTTTCAGTTATTCAGAAATAAGCCAGTTTCTGATAAAAATGCTTTGTTCAGTTATAAATAAATAAGCCCTTTTCAATATTTCAGAAAATAAGCTCTTTTCATATTTCAGAAAAATAAGCCCTTCTTCAGTTATTCGGAAAATATGTCGTTCAGTTTAGTTCAAACCATTTAAACACAAGATTAGATGAAAGTAATTGCAACGCATACAATTACCATTAGGGAAAGATATATTTTATTGCACTAAGTCTCATGACACGCAAAACCTTAACAGAACATCAACAGTCATGAACTAATGATGTAATAATTACCCCATAATTAAATGTAGGTAACTTTGCCCCCGAGTAGGAAATAGTAACATCTCTTTATTCTTCTCAAATATAATGCTTTGTATTACGTTACGGCAATACAAAGGGGTTGTCAGCCCAATAGTACTATCCACGATATTCGCGCTCACCCTAAGTACAGGTGATTAGAGGTCCATGATTGAGGGTCTTTTTGACTTAAAGGTAACTTAGTTTAAGGCAATAAAATAAGAATAACATACTTGTGTTTTAATATGGGAAAAAGTCCTTTAGCGATTCATAATTCATGTAAATGCAAACAGCGTTTGTCAATATTGCCAATTTAATTCATATCATATGAAAATAAGGGCTATGAAACTTATATCGATATATGAAAACTTAGAATTGCTTGCGAAAGTGAAAACAAATAATTGAGCATGTATCTCCCCCAAAAATAGTTCAAAACATGTAAAAATAGGGGTTATGAACTCACCTGACAATCTGGATGGAAAACAAATGAAAGAAAGTTGATAAACGTCTCCGGACAATGTAACCTGGGTTGTTATGCCAATATTTAGTAATCATTTCTAATGATTATATGTTCATTTTGTTTGCTTGGTTGATGGTTACATATTTTATTTGAACCAATATGTAGTTTCAAAAGTAAGATTTTATCTTATCTTTTATCTGTAAGTTTTGGGTTCGGTTTATTAAGCATATTATGTTAATATAGAGTCGAGAAAATAAAATATAAAGGATGAAAATATTGATTAGGAAAAGTTACGCTTTAATCCCTAAGGTTTGGTCAAATGACAGTTTATACCCTGGACTTTTGGAAAATGACAGTTTATACCCTCAAGTTTCAAAAATGACAATCTCACCTCTTTTTATTTGTTATTGACAGAAAATACCCTTGATAGTATTTATTTATAAAATTAACCCTAAAAACTTTAATTTAACAAAAATCATACTTATGAAATTATTGGACTTGACAAGATCTTTGGATGTGAATAACTTAACGAATACTAAACGATTTTTCGTGTTCTCAGTTTCTAATAAAAGGCAGCTAGGTCGAATCTAGACATGTCGAAAATCATAATTTATAAAGTTGGTTTGATATTCGAAAATCAGTCCAAAAGTCGAGTGATGAAACAAGTTTAAATATAAATTCTGAAAATTTGTTTTAAAGCTAGCGAGTGGCCAACTTTGGACTCATATAACTTTTGAACCACTTGACGGTTTTTCAAATAGTTTCTTTCTAAAAATAGTTCACTATATGAACTTTAGTTTTCCAGAAATTTAGAATTTATAAAGATCTAATGAGGGTCGAAAGCTAGGTCAGAAGTTGGGTGGTTGAGTCGAGTAAAACAGAAAAACAATAACTGTTAAATAAAATCCTAGTTCTAGCGATATGAGGGCAATTTCAAGACTCGATATTTTATTCAAAACTTAACCTTTTTCAAAAATTTTAGTTTCTAAATAAAGATTGCTAGGTCGACTTTAACATACCAAAAAGTTAGAATTTTCAGAGATCATTTGGGGTTAGAAAAATAGGGCACAAGTTGGGTTCTTAGTCGATTAATATAGAAAAGTTCACAACTGGAAAAATTCATTTCCATGGTTAGCGATATACATCAGATTTTGGAACTCGATAACTCCATGGATACTTGATCATTTTTAGTGATTTTTGTTTCTAAATAGAGCTAGCTGGGTGAACTCTAGTAATACTGAAAAACCAGAATTTTTAAGGGTCGTTTGGATGTTGGTTTCGAGGTCAGAAGTAGGGCTTGTGGGGGTTGGGTTTTACTCGATATAGAACAGGAAAGGAAAACCCGATTAGGGTTTAATGTTTCTAGGGTTTTAGACTAAGGTTTTTAGATATGTTGTGATTATTTTAAGTACGTTTTAACATATTTCACATGTTCTTGATTAGTTTAGGCTATTATTCGAACATAAAGGGTGCGCTAGGATTTTAGTTCGAACAGAAAGAAATCAAAGGACAAAATTTTGTTTGGTTTTTATTTATCTTTGCTATTAGTGATTAAGTGTATTCATTTTTAGATATGTAAAATAAATAACGACTGAATTAAAAATGAATTTAGAATACTTACTTAGGGTTTAAGCTCGCTAGGGTTTAGGGCTTGGAATGGTTCGACTCTTTGTTTCCCTGTGCTCCCCCCCTCTCTTCTGGTTCTTCTAAGGTTATTGTGAGGTTGTTTAGGAGTTGAGACTAAGACAGAAGTGGGCTGAAGTTAGTTTAGGGTTTGGTTCGAATTGGGTGTGAAATGGGAAGAAAGTTTATGTTACTATTTATAGTAGTGGTGATTAGGGTTTTGTAAAATGGTGATAAGGAGACAATCTATTGAGACATGGGCTGACAGAAAATATGGGAGATGCCACTTGGATAGGAGGAGGAGGAGGGAGAAGAAGAGGTGATGTGGCCGATGTTATTGCCTTGGGTTTTATCTACCAATAGGAACTATCCTTGAAGAAGAAAGGTGCCATGTGGATAGGTTCTTAGGAGAGGGCATGAAGAAGACTAGATACATGGTATTCTTAAGGAGTAAGTTTTGTTGGTTTGTAATTCTATTCGAACCAGGAAATTGGAGGAGAGGGCGTGTGAGCTTAGGAGAGTAGTACCATAGGTTTAGTAGCTTGTAAATTAGGGTTTAGAAATGATAACTAACTTAGTTCAAGAGTTTTATTACTTACAAAATATTTATGGTCTTTTATGTTTTTGTATAAATCGAATTTATTAAAGAAGTGAAAGGAAAATATGTTGAGCTTAGGATCATTGTAAAACATGCTTAATAGACTTGTTCAATAGTTTAGGACTTAAGAAAAATATAGTTTTAACATGTATTTAGTTTATAAAAATTATTTGTTAATTTTTATTATGTTAAAAGGTAATTAAATGGAATTTATGGTTTTTGTGCATTAGGCACTTGTACTCTAGGCTAAAAGACTTGTAAAAATATTTAAGGAGTTTAGAAAATATCATTTATAAAAGTTATGCATAAATGGTTTGTTAGTTATGCTTTGAAAATAATATAATTGGAATTTAAATAAAGATTTTGTAAATAAATGTTTCTATGCATAAATGACTTGTACTATAGCTTAAATAACTTGTAAACTTTATATTTTACAAAAATATTCTAGAAATAAATTAGGGTTTATGAAATGAATGCATAAAATAACACTTATGTGAAATTAGGGTTTTATCGGGAACAAAATAGAATTAGGGTTTTTGAGGCTTTAAGAA
The DNA here is from genome assembly GCA_021014915.2 of Artemisia tridentata subsp. tridentata. NCBI lineage: Eukaryota > Viridiplantae > Streptophyta > Magnoliopsida > Asterales > Asteraceae > Artemisia > Artemisia tridentata. Next base: position 215,882,605 of record CP139502.1, on the reverse strand, counting down.
CTTGTACATTAACTTAGATATGTTGTATTTTTATGTTATGATGTTTAGTTGTTCATATTTGGTGTTGTGGTAAATTTTAGGGTTTTCTAGAAACTCTATATAGATAGTGAATGCTTTGTTAATGATTTTATCGTAAAGTGGTAAGTGGTATTCTGTAATATTTTTCTATCATGATGTTTATAAAATAAACATTAGTTTTGTTAAGCAGGTCTTGTGGGAGCACGTTTATCAATGATGTGATCTACGTCACATAAGATAGGAGATACATTTAAATAAATAAAAAATTACCCGTGGAAAAAGGATAATAATTCAGTAAAGTAAATAGGAAATTTTACGAGTGGTTACAAGTGAGACTACATTCGTGTAGTTAGATTTACTACATGATAAGAGGCATTAGGATTAACCCATTGTTTTACACCTGTGTTTTTGTTATAATTACTTTGGCTACATTGGTCAAGTAATTCTCCCACACCCTTTGCGTTGTACTCATTTTTAGTACACGATTCCCTAGTACACCCCTCAGAGCCTATCTTTTCGTTTCGACCTTTAAGCATTTTACTTAAAGGAAGAATTTGTTTACACCCCACTTAAATGTACACCCAAATCGCCTTAGCCTACCTTGTATGCACTCATCTTTAGTGCATTATTGTGACAACATTTGTTTAAACCCCAAGTTAATTATCTAATTGATTACATGGTTGCTAAGTCGAGTCATATCCTTGTACATATTGTTTTGGGACGATTGGGACTCATGGGTAAAGTACTAGTGTAATGGAGTAATGGGGAAGAACAATATTATTAACCCCATATGTGCTAAATATTTTAAAAGTACTCCAAGTATTTCGATTATCTTAATTCGAGTCACTAGAATAGTTAATTGTAAAGTTATGTAAAAGTTCAAGTGTAAGGGGAATGCAACGCCCCTATGATGTATTATTTTGGATGGTAGGGCAAGAGTGTATGAAAAAAAAAAAAAAATCGAAAAAAAAATCAAGAAAAATACAAAAAAAAAAAATGAGAAAAAGAAAAGTAGAAAAAACATACGGACTACCATCCCGTTTCATTTTATGTTTATTTTATGTTTTTGTTATTTTGTTTTTAGCTTAAGTCGAGTCTACTCTTGGCTTAGCAACGCCATATTGTACATGTAATTAATCAAGATCTTTAACTCGCCACCAGTAAAATATCCTTTATCCAACAAATCCGTGTTTATCATATCCCTACACCTAACGTTATAACCCATTTAAAAGCCCTCTTTGATAGTTTATCTTAGGTGCTTACGCCTAGTGGAGAAGGTTTTTGATCCTTTCCCAAGCCTATGGTAATCTATTTGCTATGACAGGTAGTGAGAGATATTATCCGTTTTCATTTATGAGATTTATTTTGATGACACCTGAGAGATGTGAGTATCTAAACACTACTTGTGAGGTGCTAGTTTATAATCTCCGTGCTTATTATGATTATAGTGGAACAATTATTTATTGTAATTACTTTTATATTAGCATTAAATGACCCCTAACTTGTATTTTGATTAGAATAAAAGCGCATTTGCTTGAGGACAAGCAAATCTCAAGTGTAAGGGTATTTGATGAAGCGAAAAGTGTACCACTTTTAGGGGGTCATTTAAGCCCTAAATCGTATTTATTTGATCAAATATTGCCCTAAATCGTTCCTTTTGTCATTTTAGGTACTTTGGAGAAGAAATCTGGAAAAGGAAGCATTTTGGACGTTTTTGGAGCATAAAAGTGAAGAAAACGACAAAGTCTCAAAATAGGCTGGAAAAGTACACTTGACGGCGTCAGGGATTGTTCTAGACGGCGTCATGGCTTGGCAAAAGAGGTGGATATGAAAAATACACGAGACGCGCCAGAGAGTTTTGCAATGTAAAGTCTGACGGCGTCACCCTTTAAGGTGATCAAGGCCATCACGGTTTAAGTTAAAAAGAGACGGCGTCAAGCTCATTTCTGACGGCGTCAAGCCTTGATAAGCCAGGGAGGATTTTGGAGGATTAAAGAGGGACGGCGTCAGGAAGGCCATCCTGGAACCCTAGACACGGCGAGGTGACGGCGTCAAGATCTACAACGTGACGCCGTCAGCCCTTAAACTCTATATATAGTTTTGCAATTTTTTGTTATTAGTGTGCAACTTTGTGAGGGGAAACCCTAAGATGAATTTCTGCCATTTTTAAGGGTTTTCATACCCTTGGATCTCCCATGTTTAATTGAAGATAAGTAATCACTTAATCAATCAATATGTCTATGTGTTGTTTGATTATATCTTGTTCTTGTCTTTTGATTAACATGCTAGGCTAGATTTATCTTGTGTTTGCTTAGATCTAATGAAACCTAACTATTGATTATTGGTTATTAGTGTGTTATTAATTGTATTGGGTGATTGTTTATCAATGTTAGGCTTAAGAAAACTGGCTAACTTCCTATACGGTAACTTGCTTGAACGTCTTAAGAAACATGAACCAATGCGTACTAAGGTTTTTATGGTTGTATTTAATGCATGAGCGAATTCTAGTGATCCCATGTTAGGAGCTTCCTAGCCGGCTCGACATAGGAGTGAAGTAGGAGCTTGTAGAGTTGGGGAAGTACGTACGCCACCCCACGATTGGTATTAAGGAATACACCCGTCATCCACGCAATTAATACACACTAATCAACCGGTAAAAGATAGTTAGGGAGTAAGGAAATCTAAGTAAACACATTTCTCTCCACATAAGTTTCACAACCTTTTCATTTTCAGTTATTTTATTTTATTTGCATTTGTAGTTATTTGGGTTAGTTGACTAGCAACTAATTCCGCCCACTCTTTCAAACCCGAGATTTTACTTGCTTTCATAAAATCATAAAAATACAAAAAGAATCTTCCGTCACCCTTAGACCTATTAGAGTAGTTTTTCAATCCTAATGACACTATTCCCTGTGGAGAACGATCAATCCCCCGTACTTACCACTACACTATACTACATCGGTCAGGTACACTGCCTGGTGGGGTTGTAAGCCTCTTGAGATCCCTCGAGAGGTAAAACCTGTTGTAAGGTCGCAAAACCACGCATCATGGATCTTGATGATGGTAATGTGTTATTGAGTGTTTCTTGAGTCTAAAACTGAATTCAATGAAATACTGATATAATAAAATTGGTTTGATGATTTTTAGAGGTCGGGAAGGCATCCGTTTGATTTTTAGAAATTCATGTGTCAAAACTGTATTTCGGGTTATGAAAATTCAGGTGTGATCTACGATTTTTAATTTAATATCTATAAGGAATTAAGACTTGAAATTTTTACAGGATGAAATTTATTTGAAGTACGTTGTGTAATTTTTTTATAATTTTCTGAGATGTCTAACCTGGGTTAATAATTACATACTTTCGGGGTGTTCCATCAGATCCAATTCGGGTACATGTTGTGAATGTCGATTTTTAGTTAGTACTTTCACTACTCAATAAAATCTAGAAAAATTATGTAAAATACTCAAGACATATAGGTACATCTGGGTAAATTTTTAGAATTTTATGAGCTCGTTAAAGGTGTGTAAAAACTTAGCTAAAGTCGGGTCTGATTTCAATGGTTATGCTGAAATTAAGTAATTAATTGTTTTAAAACACTTATAAGCTCATTTGCTTAACTTTTGGAACTTAAATAAGCTACTTATCATTTTAAGAGTATTTAACTTATGTTTCGACTAATTTTCATATTAACCCTTAACTTTGGCATAATTACAATAATAACCCTAATCTTTGAATAATGACAATATGAAACCTAAGTTATATGAATTAAACACTAAAACTACTAATTCGGGAAATATAACTTAATTATGACCTAATGGAATGTATGTAACCCTAATTAGAGTTTAATCACTTTAAATGATCAATTAAAATGACTTGTGTAATTAGAAACTCTAAATTGCTTTTAAACCTGAATATGGAAACTTACTAATTTTGGAAATTTGCTAAATATGGAAAGTTACCTAAAATGGAAAGAAAACTAAATGAAACCTTTATGATTAAGAAAGCTATAAAGCTTATGAGTGAACGTATGATTATTGTAGATCGGGTGAAGAAGGAGTGATCCCCTGATTCTATTCGTTTCATTGCTTTGATTTGTGTGCTCGGTTTAAGGTACAGATATTCTACCCTTTTTCAGTAAGGGTGCTTTCGTTCTCATAACTTTCTTGATCTTTGATTCGTTATAAGATTCCCTTAAACCATTGCTATGATCCCCTGTTCCTTGATTCATTCGTTTGATATGCTTCGTTGATATTATGATTCATTGACATTCGTTTATTGTGATCCCTATGGTACAATATTTGACATAATTCGTTCATTACCCTATGATATGAATATTCAAATCACTAGATACTTTGAAGGTTCATTTGATTTTGGTAACCAGATGTGAAAACCTTTCTTATTTATATCATAGAAATGTTTTGAGAAAACTATTTTAAAATTATGTTATGAACGATGCGATACCACTTTTATATGAAATTTTTGCTATCTTTTATGAAAACAAATTTTAAAGACTACTTTTATGAAAACCGTTTTTGAAGATCATTTTTATGAAAATCATTTGATAAAGACTTCTTTAAATAAACCAGTTGATTATGAACCTTCGATTATGAACCTTTGACGATGAACCTTGGATACTTTGATGACTTGACATTTGACCCTGATATGATTCCCTTATTTGACTCATGAATTTCATTGTATGATTGTCATTCTTATTCATTCTGACATTTGTTTAAATGTCTCTGCTATGTTATGATTATGCTTTGCCATGCTTATTAGAGTTACTATCTTGTTTCTCTTGCCATGCTAGATTATGATTTGTGTATGATATGATAGATCCGTGCCTGAGCTTACCTAGTTCTGGAGGTACCAGGACCATGTCTTTGATGGCACCTTAGACATGACACTCCCGTAGAGGTGTGATAGATTTACGGCGTTCCCCTTATGATATGATATGATTTTGTGTACACTATTGGCCAACTTTATATATGCGTGACCAGTCCAGTACTGGCATTCATATTTTGTTTGGGAGCGTATGGATGCATCCTAGGATTTATGTATATGTATGATTATGGTGACCAGGTGGTGTGTGCCTTACACTCCTTCTCACACTTTTGGTACTTTGAGGTCTCCCCTCTTCGTGCACATTTATGATATGATATGATATGATTTGACGGATTATGTATGTATGAAGTTCTTATGGCACATCCTTATATGAACCTTTTCCTTGTTTTCATTTCATTCTTGCTTCGTTTCTTATTCAGTTCTCATGCACTCTTGATTCTTAGTTCTCTTTAAAATTCTTATGACTTTTATGATTATGCTTTCGTTTCGTATTCGTATTCCTTCGTTGCTTATGTTTATTTACCATTACGTTATGTTATGTATATATCTGTTCACTGGGCTTTTTAAGCTCAGCCGCATTTTTTTCCATGCGGCAGGTTTTAGTTGGAAGCTGGGTTATGAGTGGAGTGCTTTGAGCTTAGAAGACTACACTTAGATTGCTATCCCGGATTTAGTGATGACTAGAAGAGATTTGCATTTCAGACTTAGTATTTTGTTATTGTTCTCATTGTAACCTTGTATTTTCAGAATTTACCTTTGTAACCTTTGAAATTCATTTGTATTATTTAAGTCTTATGCTTATGTTTGCTTTGATATGTCACCATAACGTAATACTTCTACCCTTATCGGGTTGGGGTGTTACATTACAAGTTACACCAAACTTTGTAGAATACTCTATGCAATTGGTTAAGGAATTACACACAAGTATATGTTTTGTTTGATTGGATTCTATTTACGTTTTTGAATTTTCACAAAAATTAGATTGACAACCCTTTTTACAAAGCTAGTTATAATTTAATACAAATACCAAATCCCTTGGGACGATCTCGACTTACCCACCTTTACTATCACGGACTAGTATACTTGCTCGTATGTGTTAAATAGAGAACCGGATAAATCATGTTTATAAATTTTAAAACTTGTACAAGGTAGAGCACATCAACTTAGTTGGAAATATTGTGCTTGGTTTGACCCATTAGTCTTGGGTTGACTTATTATACTTGGTTGAATGGGTTGAACTATTATTCTTGGTTGAACCTTTGTAGATTCCATTGCTCATGCATCATATTACTTGGTTAAGTTTATCTACAGCTAACCTTTATTTTGTAGCATTTCTCATCCTTGTATCATATACGGTAACGGGGAGTATTGATCAAGGGGGAGCTAATCATGCACTAACCTTTGTTTTTGTAGATTTCTCATGTCATGCATCATAAACTTGGCACTCCAATTAGGGGGAGTATTGTCCAAGGGGGAGCTATTAAGCACTCAAAATCCATGTCTCATCATACTTAGTACTCCAAATTAGGGGGAGTAATCACCAAGGGCCATTCACTACATTCCGCTATGCATTTCTTCTTTTTGTTTCGTCAAAAAGGGGGAGATTATATTAAACTCATACATTACATGTTTTATGCCTAAATTGATTTCAAAACTTGCATAAAACTAGTTTAATCTATATTTTTAAAATAATTGTACTTTATTTATTTCATTGCTTAAAAATAAACTTTATGTTTTGTCATCAACAAAAAGGGGGAGATTGTTAATACAAATATCATCTAAAAAATGGTATTTATATTTTACGATCTTTGCTATATTTTGTTAATGACAATTATAAAATTTATCTTTAGCAAAGCAAAAATATAAGTTAAGTCTTTTACATATATAGTTTTAAGCTTTTAAAACTCATAACATGCTACATACATGATCACTAGTTCATACATGGTACATACATGTTACGTATATTCTTTTGCATAGTTTACATTTTAATTCTTAAAATGGAATATGTATATGACATCCTTGCATACATCATATTGATATCTTGAAGATCTTAACAATATCATGGTTAGATCTTCACACAAAGAATTGGATATGGTAATATCTTGGCAAGATTTGGGAAAGATTTTGGAAGATTTGCCTGTCAGGATCCGCGGATCCAAATCCCATAACTGGCGGATCCCTCAATTTGGATCCGCCAAATCCGTGGGTTGTTTGTCCAGTTTGCCTTTAAATAACAATCTTCTCATTCATGTTTACTCATCACTTTTAGCATAAACAACATTCATTCATTCTTTCATTCATTACTAACCCATTCAAATTGCATATATCATTCTAAGTGATCTTTCTTTTGTACCAAAGAGATCAAAGCATCACAAGCTTCAACTAAGCGTTGCAAGACTTGTTAGAATAGTCATAGTGTGAATTAGTTGTTTTTCACACATCATTGTTGTACCAATCATTCATATACCTTAGTAGAGTCCGGTTAGTATTTTAGTCCTTAAAATACAAAGAGTGTCGGGAGTGGTTGTGCCCTTGTAAAAGAACTTGGTATCTAACTTTGTACCGGAAAAAGTGTAAGCGACGCGTATAAAAGTTTTTTTCGCCGAGAAGGGAGCTTGTTTCTTATTGAAGAAAAACTCTCGAGTTAGAGGCTCGAGGAGTGGAGTAGAGCAAGGAAGAGAGTCCTTGTAGACTGAACCACTATAAACATCCATTTTGTGGTTTGATTGTTTCTTTCTCTACTTACTTGTTATATATTGTTTATTGTGTGCATAACTTGAAATCACGTTAAGTTTTCAAATCAAAAGAATTTTAAAACGGTAAAACTATTCAACCCCCTTATAGTTTTCCACAATGACCAATTGAGACAATGTTTATGAATTGCGACACATTTGATCAATTGCGATAACTTTGACCAATTGCGATGAAATTTTTAATTTCGATAAGCTTTGTGCAATTGCGACAAATTTATGCAATTGCGATGGATTTTGCAATTTTGATAATTTCATATACAAGAAATTCGATAACACTGCAGACATACATTTTCTTGAGAATCTTTATCGAAATTCTTTTCATATCCAAATTAAATCAAACCACAAGTTACAACATGATCCATGAGCACATTTAGACAAGTCTAAGAACAGTTTATCTAAATTTAATACAAACGTTTACAAATGCGATAAACCCTATTTCAATCTTGTCGAAATTCAGTTTAATGGATTAGATGTTTATGTGTTTGGATCAAATAAGTTCCTATGATGATTCTAAGCATAATGGACTGCATTTTAACACATTTCAACCATGAATCAAGAAGTTGGGTCCTGAACGTGTACACCACCCTAATTATCAATTTGATTCAAAAGTGTTTATGGGTATTAATTGTTGATCAACTTATGTTTCTCAACTCATTAGAACACTATCCCACCCATTTAATTGGACCAAAACATTCACATTTGAATTTCCCCAAAATTATACGCATAAACCCTAAAATTAAAAATCGAACAATTGATGTTTCTGGGAACAATTAGGCACACATAACATGATAAGGACATGATTCTGACCATATCCCACTACACAAATTAAACACAAACACATTCAAATGGTTTTCCCCAAATCGACTTAAACCCTAAACTTAAAATTTACGTTTATGAACAATTAAGCCGTTGGATCTTTAAATCATTAAAAATCGTTTCTTATAATTATATAAACACTCACAAATTTGAGAAATCTTGAATGGATTCGATGAATGATTCTTGGTTGTTGATATGGTGGGTGAAAATTATTAATTGTGTGTAAGAAGTGTAGTAAATGCAAGCATAGTGTTTGTTTTGTTAAAGTTTTATCTTTGAAGTTTTGTCACTTTTGGTCCTTTAACTGTTGAATTTGCATGGTTAGTCCTTTAGCTCTCAAAAGTTTGACTATCACTTATTTGGCAAGAAACAATTTTAACACTCCCCCTCGATTTAGGATATATAGAATATTTTAAAATCAAGGAGGGTATTCCAAGGATATTTTTACCAACACATATTACAACCAACATCATTTTGGAAATATGCAAGTACAAATTTTGAAAGAAACGATTAAAATTTGAATTTCATACTCCCCCTCAACAGTTGTTCGGGAAAAATAGTTAATTTGTTTAAATTAACAAAGTGTTGATGGAAATTTTGTACTTTCATTTTTTTTTAAATGAAAAGTGAAATAAGAATATAAAGGTATAATAATAATCTTTTTGTTGTTTTTGAAAGTTTTATATTTTTGTATTTTGTTTTTGATAGAATATTTACAAAATGTTTTTGTGTTTGACTTTTTCAAGTTTGTTGGAGAAAGTTTTCCAGATCGTCTGGAGTCAAACACCGCATACCAATTTGATGAACTAGTTCCACAAATCTTGCATGAGGCAAGGCTTTGGTGAATAAGTCTGCCAACTGGTATTTCGTACCTACAAAATATAAATTTAATTGTACCCTTTTCAATATGCTCATTGATAAAATGATATCTGAGAGCTATATGCTTTGATTTTGAATGTTGAACCGTGTTGCAGGAGATGGCAATTGCACCCTTGGAGTCACAATACATCGGGATCTTATCAAATACGTATCCATAGTCCATCAGTTGTGATCTCATCCAAATGACTTGAGCACAGCATGATGACATGGAAATGTATTCTGCTTCTGTTGATGACAATGACGTACAATCCTATTTCTTTGACTGCCAAGATACGAGCTTATCTCCGAGAAACTGAACACCACCAGAAGTACTTTTTCATGTATCAAAACAACCTGCATGAACAGCATCTGAAAAGACTATTAGTTCAAAACCAGAATCCTTCAGATACCAGATCCCCAAGTGAATGGTTCCCTTTATGTATCTAAGGATTCTTTTAGCCTCAAAGAAGTGTCTTTCAGTTGGGTTTGACTAATAGCAGGAGCAAAGATGTATAGCAAATACTATGTCTGGTCTGCTAGATGTTAGATACATGAGAGACCCAATAATACTTCGGTATTTGGTAGGGTCAACTGGTGTCCCATGTAAATCAGCATCCAACTTTGGTGAAGAGCCAGGCATGGGAGTTTTATAAGTGTCACAACTGGTCATGCCATGTTTCTTTAGAATTTCAAGAGCATATTTTGTAATATCCCGTAAAATTTCCCACCTAATTATAAATGATTAACGAGAGTAATCTATTGTCACCATTTAATTAACCATTTTTACGAGCTAAATTTTTGCTTTTATTCAACTATGTTAATCTAAACGTCGTAACACGTTCGCACATTCTTTATGTCACTCTCATTTGTACGAACCTTGATAGTCTAGTAATCGCGAATTAAATTAAAACGTTTAACATTTAACGTTGTACGTTTCGTCATATAACCAAACTCGTTCAAATGATTTTCCGAAGTTACGAAACCACTCACTAATGACATTGGGCCTCGATCCAATATCCAACACACCAAACGGACCCTTATTATTTTCGTTTCTTTCCTTAATTGGGCCTAGCCCACCAAACGAACCCAAAACATGAACCAAAGCCCACGTTTCATATATAAAACTTCGTTTTGGCTACCTCAGGGATCGAACGCTTTGGCCATTTTACGCAAAATCTAGCTTAACAACCATATAATTATTTTACACCACTCAATTCTCGACCCAGCTGAGAATCGAGTGTGACAAACCACGCATTATAAATCGATCATTTATTTACTTAAATTCTACCAAAGCTCGACACACTTGGCCACGTTATGAACACAACCCAAGTTCCATATTTTGGCTAAGCTTGTTCTCGTATAACTCCCTACTCTAACACAAGATGTGTTTTGTCTAGCAAATAAATTCGTGCAAGTTCTTATCGAATATACGAACTATCAAACGATCCCTACACTTATTTTTGGTCACGTTTAAATGTGTATTAGACCTTGAGATACTCGACCAAGCCACAAAAACCAACGCAAAAATCCATTTTGTTTTCTTCCTTTTGATCCATAGCGTCGGCTAACAAAACCACAAGCAACCATCATTGCCACTCTTGCAATGACTTACTGTTACACTCTATCAAAATGAGAAGTCATCACTAGCACATGTTGAAATTTTGTTGACCTTTGGAATACACTACCGAACCAAAACAATCACCCTTAAACTTGTTTTGTTTTATTCTTCTTGGTTCCTTATACCGACTAACACAACAAAATGCCACCATCATTTGAGTGACTTACACACTCAAATTTAAAACATTGCGTGACTTCTCTTCCTACTCCCTGACAATCTCATCATGTTTCATCATTTTACTTACTCAAACACTCAAAACTCACCCTTAAAAGATCATACATACAATCGACCACATGCAAACTCTCAAACCAACTAACATTTATCTCTCACTACACACTAACCTACACCACTACATCTTATATTTATTTTCTTTCCTGGTCTTTCAAGGAAAACAAGAGAGAAGAGATAATAACATCTCCTTCCTCCCTTGCTCGCCTGACAGTCGGCACCCTACAACACCACCTCCACCGCAGGCCATCGTGACACACCGCTATCACCAAACAACTCTACATCATCTCCTCTATCACCTATGCCACACCACGCGCTCGATCGACCCACCATGACCACTCTCGATAACACCACGCGCTGGCAAGTACTCGTCCTCATCATTTTTTGGCACCCACAACGTGTAGATCGAAATAATCAGGTATGACCCACCTGAGTTGACTCGTATACGAGTCAACTCAGTCTAGACTTGATCTCGTCGGGTTTATATCGAACGGGTTTAAAGGTTTTATTAAATAAAAAAATGATTAAAAACGAATTTGGTATCGAAGTAGGTTTTGTATGTCGAGTTTGAACTCACCGTTTGGTTGATGTTCTTGAGGTTGTTGTTGTTTTATTCTTGTTTGTTCGGTTTTGGAATTAATTATACCGGTTGGGTTGTAGCCGTGGTTCTTGTTTTGTTCATCTTGGTTGTTGTCATTGTTGTTTATGTGGGTTGGATTTGGATGGTTGCCGTGGGTGTGTAGCCGAAAGGAAGGATTACAATTTTGGGTTAGATTTGATTTTAGGTCGAGCCTTCTGGTGTGGTTGATAGTGGGCTGTCGTGGGGAGAAAGCCGAGACCGTTAGGGTCTCGGCCGTGTTCTTGTTAGATATCGTTGTTGATTACATTGTTGTTGTCGTCGTTATTGTTTATATGCGGTTGGGTTTCGACTTATTATGTGTCGGGTAGTAATGCTTATTTTGAACTGCTCTTTAAAATGCTTAATCTGCTTATTCTTATTTGTGTTTAGGGACTCAAAACTTGATCAAATACGTTATAACTTTGGGCCTAACATAATTTTAATATTGGGCCGAGTGATTTAAATGTTAAATGGGCCTAATGTGTGTAAACCTTAATAGGCTAAGTATATATATATAAGTTATTGATCTAAACTTGATATTATTATCGGATTAATAACATAACGGTTATTTGACTATGACTACCGGGATGAATATTATTGGACATATTTTGGATATATCGGACTCATAACAAAACTTAAAATATCGGAAACTTGAACTTTGGACTATTATACAACACAACCAACTTAACAAACTTGGAAGTTATTTGTTATAATTAACTTGATATCCACTTGAGGACATATAAACTTGTAAGCTAATCTACTCGATTATTTAACCAGATAGAACGACATAAAACTGGTAAACAAAAATCATTCGGTAAACTTATCAACCGGAATAACTTTGGTTAAACGGACTAGACTTAACCATTTACTCGTTTTAACACCTATATGCTACATGATTCTTACATGTTTATTTTCCTTTCATACTTGCTTAGTATGTTTTACTTTGGTGTGAGTTTTCGAGTCTTGACTTTCAAACCACTACACGTTTGACGATACCAAACATTATTAAACGGATATAACGAAATGCTTTTTGGAAGCAAGTTTTGAAATAACATTTGGGAATGGGAACAATTATCTATTGGAAACCTTTACGCTTTCGTATATGCGTTAAGATGAATTCTATATTCTTTAGATCGTGCCGAATTCCATATCATCGTGCGCTGACTCTTGACATCGCTGATGTTACTCTATTCCGCCACACTCTTTGGCACCATTGCGTTACTTACATCACTACATTCCAAGGTGAGTTTCATAGCCCCTCTTTTTATACGTTTTGAACTACTTTTGGGGGAGATACATGCTCAAACTATATTCATTTACTTATACAAGTACTTTAGAAACTTTCACGGATTACCGTGAGTTCATGGCCCCTACTTTTACTTGTTTTATAAACGTTTTGGGGGAGATACATGCTTAAACTACTTGCTATTATTTTTCAAGTACTCTACACTTTACATACTACTGTGAGTTCCATATACCACTCTTTTACCTATTTTGAATTACTGATGGTGAAAATACATGTTTGTATTTCATATAAACTTTACTAGTTTACCTTTAACATTATACTCAGTTGATAAACCACTCTGCTTGTTATTGAAACATAACACTTACTTTTATTTACAAGAACACTATAAACTTTTGCGAATTACTACGAACTTATGAATTCACATTTATACATTTTTATATCTTATGGAGAGATACCTACTATAAACATGATCACAAGTGATTTTCAACTGTATGCTATACTTGCTTCACTATTGCCTAAGTTTACCTTTATTGCCATGTTCGAAGTCCCTCATATCATGAACCTTAATCACTTGCGAGTGAACGTAAATAATTGTGAATAGATCTATTTGGGACTGACAATCCCCGTTTGGGTCTGCTAGGATGAGCCACCCAAGCGCACTTTATTTAAACAAACTTATAGGTTATTGGCAAATACCTATCCCGAGGGCCTATATATATTTTACATCATTTTGATGCCTGTTAAACGTTGAGTGTCATGAGGCTTAGAGCAATAGAACGATACTGTAGTCATGATACAGTATTGCCATTATTTTATTAAACTTGAACTTGTGTTCACTATATAGCAGAAAATCACTACTTGGCAAACTATAACTATTTATTTTGTTGACCCATTTAGGGCAAACAAACCAACTATGGGTGTATAATATCGTAACCCACCGCTTATTTTATTAATAATTGTATTTATTACAATTATTACCTAAACTTGGAACTATTGAAAATCAACTGATTTTATGCAAACTCTATGGATTCACTCACACTATGATTTTTGACAATCAACTGGTTTAACTATAAATACTATGGTATTACTCACTCTTTGACTTCGATAATCAACTGTTTATTTACAACTGTTATGGACTCACAAACTCTTTGATTTTGGAAATCAACAGTTTTTACTTACAAACTCTATGAACTCACCAACCTTTGTGTTGACGCTTTTAGCATGTGTTTATCTCAGGTCCATAATAAGCAAGGATGGCACGGAGGAGCACGGATACTTATGAAGGCTATAAATTTTACTATCATTCGAAAAACTATTTAATAAACTTTGAAACCACTGGGACCTCGTTTTGTAAACTCTGATATTCGAATGATAAATCTTTTAAAACGACTAAATTGGTGATCGTTTTCTACTATTCAACTGTTGTGCCATGAAGTAACACCCAATTTGAATTCTGCTGCGTATCACGAAATTGGGGGTGTTACATATTTGGATTGGTTTTGAAAAATACCACAGGGGGATTGATGAACTTGGAGTCCTACGAAGAACTTTAGTTCACCCATCATTGACATTTTAAAATTTTGTTTCATTAACTTTGCAAAAGCGACTGATTATTTTTTCTTTGTTGATCCAAAAATGATGTCATTGACATAAATTTGAACAATCAAAATGTCCTCCCTGTGTCTTTGAATAAACAAAGTTGGATCAACTGATCCTTTGGTAAAGTGATTAGCAATTAAGAATGAAGACAGTTTATCGTACCATGCCCTCGGGGCTTGTTTAAGGCTGTAAAGGGCTTTCTTGAGTCTGTACACATGATTCGGATGATCTGGATCGATTAACCCTTCTGGTTTAGATACATACACTTCTTCATAGATTTGACCATTCAAAAATGCAGTTTTCACGTCCATTTGATAAACAATGATGTTCTTGTGGGCAGCATACGCCAGAAACATTCATATAGCTACAAGTTGAGCCACTAGTGCAAAGGATTCTTCAAAATAAATTCCTTCTTCTTGGCTGTAGCCTTTGGCAACCAGACGCGTTTTGTTACGAATCAATGTTCCATCAGCATCAAGTTTGTTCTTCCAAATCCATTTAAGTCCGACGACATAGACTCCATCTGATCTTTTAACCAATTCCCAAACTTAAAGACATTTGAATTGATCAAGTTCTTCTTGCAATGATTCAATCCAATTGTCATAAGTCATTGCTTCTTTAATGTTCTTTAGTTCAGCTTGACTGACGGTAAGAGCATAAACACAATGTTCAGCGTCTATGTGAAGTCATTGTCTTGTCATGATTAGATTTGATGGATTACCAATCACATTTACTAAGGGATGATTTTATGTCCATTTATGTGTTGAAGGGTAATGTTGATAAAAGGTGTGCATATTAGACGGATCTAAGTTGCTGGTTGACTACTCTGCAATATCAGGAACAGTTGGAGCCGGAGCAAATGGATTGAAGAAAGCATTTCCGTCATAATCTGCAGGTGTGGGTACTTGTTGTTCTGGTTGATCTTCAGCTACATCATTGGTTTTGGAAGCTGTTTGTTCTGTTGTCGGAGAATCGAATGGAGGTGCATCAATTGCAACAGTAGTTGTTGTTTGTGCAGGTGTACCAGGTATTGGAATTTGATCAGGTTGTGCAGCGGAAACATTTGATACATCTGGAGCACGTCTTTCGGTTGTCTCATTGAACAGAGGAGCAAACAAGGTTTCCAATTGTTGACGAGTGAATACGGGTGATGGTGCAGCTGATGATTCTGGGAAGTTTAAACGGTTGGTTGCGGGTCCTAAGTTGTTTTACTCAGAAGCCACATCAGTAAGTTCATCGAAATTAGCATGAATGGTTTCCATGATTTCTCTAGTGCGACGGTTCCAAATTCAAAAGCCTTTTGAATTTTCACAGTATCCAATGAACACACCGATGTCTGCTTTTGCTTTGAGTTTGCCAAGGTCATCACGATCATTATTTGGATAGCAAAGGGCACCAAATACATGAAAGTGTTTTATATTTGGTTTTCGGTTATGGACAAGCTCATAAGGTGTTTTGTTGTGGTGTTTGGTAATCATCGAACGGTTTTGAGTGTAACATGCAGTAAAGACGGCTTCCGCCCATAAGTAATCAGGTAATTGAGCATTAATAAGCTTCGTTCTTGTAGCTTCCACTAATGTTCTGTTTCTTCTTTCAACTACTCCATTTTGTTCTGGACTTCTTGCAATGGATGTTTGATGTTCAATTCCTACTTTCTCAAAATATCCGCGAAGAGTCTGATTCTTGAATTCAGTTCCGTTGTCTGTTCTAACTTTTCTGACCGTATTGCGAAGCTGAACTTGAATTTTCGTGAGAAAGGTGATTATCATGTTAGGAGCTTGATCTTTACTTCAAAGAAAATAAACCCAAGTCCATCTGGAGTAATCATCAACAATTACTAGAATGTAGCGTTTGCCATTGATCATCTGCACGCGCGTTGGGCCACATAAATCCATATGAAGAAGTGATTGGTAATGTGTTCAGCTTTTGGAGGGAAGTGTGGACGTGTGCTCTTTCCTTGTTCACATGCAGTACATAAGTGATCCTTGGAGTAACGAAATCTTGGAAGACCGTCAACTAGTTTGTGTCGTGCAAGTTCAGTCATGGTTTTGAAGTTCAAATGAGAAAGTCGTTTGTGCCATAACCATGATTTTGTCGAAGTTGCTTTGGAGAGCAGACATATTGGAGAAGAAGCAATCATATTAGACATGGAGATTGTGTAAAGACTAGTTCCACGAGTGCCTGACATAAGATCATTTCCTTTTAAATCATGTACAAAACATGTTTTCTCCCTAAATGCGACTTCCAAATCCCCATCACAAAATTGACCGACTGAGAAAAGGTTGTGACCAAGGCCTTCGACGTAATATACATGACTAATTTCGATGTTACCATTTACATAATCTCCATAACCCATGATAGCCACAAAGTGATCGTTCCCGAATCTGACAGTACCAATGAACTTTGAAACAAAATTTATGAGCAGTTTAAGGTTTCCTGTCATATGTCGGGTACATCCACTATCAACAATCCAGAGAACAATTTGGATCACCTGTATCACATGAAGACGACGAAGATGGAATAGTGGTAAAAGTGGAACCCATAGTAGTAAGGGGTTCCGATACAGTAGAAGCACACATGTTTCTAAGTTTAGGTATCCACTTAAAACTAGGTGTTTTCTGTAGCCATTTATGCCATATCCAACTACTTGGTCCTTTTGTCTTAGTGAAGTCACTAGGTGAATCCATTTTCTTAGGACTTGTTATTTCAGCTATGGATGCACTTAACGCAATTTCAGAAACTACTTTTGGATCTTTTCTTAATGTAGACTTAGAATCTATAGTGGGCCTAGAAAGAATGCCATTAGTATATTTTCTAGTGCGTAATAAAAGAGAATTAGCAACACCATGATCATGAGAACCAAACATCATACTTTTACGACAAAAGATACAAGAAATATTGACATTTGAAACATTCAATGACATAGCATTCGTTACATTGATATTAGAATTACAAGTTTTTAAGTTCGAATCTAAATCATGTGCAACATGCATTTTATTCAAAGTCCTAAGGTGATCTTCTACTTCATTCTCTTCTAGAGGTCCGCTCCTACATTTCCAGACGTTATTCTTCTTTCTGGTGCTCTTACGTTGTGATCTGCTAACGCTAGTAGTGGCTTCTAGTCCTGTAGAAGTGGAAGCATTCAAATTAGTGGTCTAACTTTACTTGGTATCTGTTTGCCTAGATGATGTTTCGATTTTGTACATACCTAGTGCGATTAGGTTTGCGTTTCCTAATTTCCCTTTGTTAAGTGTACGTATTTTCTCTTCTAACTCACTAATGATGACTTGTTGATCTTGTATTTTTGCATTGAGTTCTCTATTTAAACGAACGGTGTCATTTCGATGTTGTCGACATTCATCATTTTCTTTCAAAAGTTGAGTACGTGTCTTTTTCAAAGACTCATAAATTGTTTTATACTCATCTTTTAAATGCTCAATTTTTTT
This sequence comes from Artemisia tridentata subsp. tridentata, assembly GCA_021014915.2. Classification (NCBI taxonomy): domain Eukaryota; kingdom Viridiplantae; phylum Streptophyta; class Magnoliopsida; order Asterales; family Asteraceae; genus Artemisia; species Artemisia tridentata. The sequence continues at coordinate 215,864,561 of CP139502.1, read as the reverse complement.
TTTTATATTTGAAAACTTGACATTTTGAAACCGCAATTTTCATCATCAAGATTCTCAACTTTGGATGTTTGATGGTTTTGAAAAGACATGTTTTCTTTTTGACATTGCAATTCGAGTTCGAAAGTAAGAATTTGAGCCTGAAACCATTGAAGTTTCTTTTGAAGTTGAGAAATCTCGAGTGAAAGTTTTGTTTGAACATCATCATTATGAGTCATGATTTTCTCATTTTCTGCTTTTAAAATCTCAATCTCGTGTCTCAACGTATCATTTTCAGCATTGTGGTCGGTTATGAGCATGAAATTGCATGATAAATAAACAGAATTCATAAATACAGATATAATATCAGAACTCAGAACATTTTCCAAGAGTCGATCTACGTCTTTTTGAAGACATTTGTTTTGACGTTTTCATTTTGAAATCGAGTTTTCAGTTGCTTTTAAAATGTTCATCATGGATGAAACTTCATTTTGTAGTTCCCGCTCCCAGTGTGTTGCACAAAGACGCAAATGTTGGACATGAGGTAAAAATTGCGTTTGAAAATTTTGTCTTTTTTCTTTTGCGTAAGCAGATTGAAAAGTATAAATTTTTATCTCAGAATTACGTTTAATTGCTTGTTCCAAAAGTTTGATATCTTCCATAGTATCAAAATACCGAAGTACAAGACATCGTTTAGGTAATGGTTTAATTTCACCAGAAGATGGTAAATGGCCATTTATTTGTGCCACTGGTTTCACGGGACCAACATCAGAAGTTGATTCATGAATTTTTGAATTATACCAAGATTGTTTTGTTTTTCCTTTTTGAGGAACAAAAGTTTCATGAATAGATGGTAATTTAGAATAATCAAATGGTTTAACCATTTCCTTTTTGCTCATTTTCGATCGACTCACGTCTTCTTATTCCCATTCTTCCTCACAATTATATACAATAACATGATTAACAGAATCATCAAACAATTTTTCTGCACTATACAACTTCGGATTTTCTCTGAGAGCTGTGTGTAGAAAACGTGGTTTATCGTCACTAAGAGAAAAACCTTTTGAACCATTTGGATTTGATTTTAAAGTGAATTTTTGTATGGTTGTGACCGACTCACCTATTTTGTAAATAACTTTTTGAAATTCTTTTATTTGTCTTTCCAATTCAACGATTTCATCAACGTGAGAATCAATTCGTTTCCTTGACTTTTGTTTGCATTCTAAAAAAGTTGTTTGGCAAACCGACATTTCCAAATTAGTTTTTGAAAGTTCAGTTGCAATATGTTCGACTTGTTGTTTTAAATCAAGCTTTTCTTGTTCTAATTTAGAAACCTGGTTGTTATTGGAAACAATTAATTCTCGCATTTGATGTTGTAATTCTTACTCTTTAACATAAGAATTTTGAAATGCAACTTCAAAACTTTTTTCTCGTTTTGCTTGTGTTTCAAAGTTTATAAGTTGAGTTTTACAGCTCTCAAGTTTCGCAGTTAATGACGCAATCTTAGATATTAAGTTACCATTTATTTCATTGCATTTTTCAACATGGGATTGGGTGGTCATCAGTAAGGTCATAAGTTCTGGATCTAGACCGGGCGAAGTTTCAATTTTTTCAAATTGATCATTGTTGCATTCCTCAATTTGATCATCAAAGGTAACAACTGTGTTAATTTGATCATCATCATCATCAAATGTAACAACTGGGTTAATTTGATCATCAGCATCAAGTGTAACGACTGTGTTAACTTGATCATCGTCTCGAAGAGGTAACAATGGATCATCTTGAATAACTTGCTCCTTGTCGAGTGCAGATGCAGATGGAGATGTTATTTCATGTATAAGGCATGTGTTTGCATCAGGTACCTGAGACAGGCCATCAGTGTCATAAATTGGGCCTGTAATACTCATGTGAAGTTCCTGCATGTTTTCCATTAACATTACAGCAGCATTAGCTTTCAGATCTTCCATTTCACCATTTGAATTAGCAAAGGCCATGAAGCTTTGTTCGTTGTTAGTGAGAGTTCCACCTGCTTCATCCTTGAGTGCTAGAAGTAACGCTTGCTTTTGATAGTCACTGCCTCTGATCCTTGGTTAAGGACATGCATTTTCCAAATGACCCTTGTCGTTACAGTTGTAGCATCAGATCACCGCATTCCCAGTTTGTACATTACCAGTTTCAACAATTTCAACCCTTCTCTGAGGAGCAGCAACATTGTTCCTACTTCCACTAGCAGCATTAGACATTTGGCCATTTCCCGAATTCCCTGCATAACCACTGTTTCCCATTTAACATCCATAAGAGCGATTCTGCACTTCAACTCGTCCTCCTTGAACAACAGCTTGATTCCTTGGGTTAGATGAATTGAGAAGACGATTGTTTGACTTGTTTGCAAATTTGCTGAAGGCTCGAGCAATGAAAGTAAATCCTTGATTCAATGTATTAAACGCTTTCTCTTCTTCATCATGTGCTTGTGCATAGAACATGTTGTCTTGTTGTTCATATGGAACAAGTTGATTGTCAGTCGATTTTTGTGAAGAATCATATCGAACGATCTGAGTGAAAGGTGATTGTTGAGGATAAGTAAAGTGATGTTGTTGTTGACCAAACGCATGATTCGACTGTTGATATGGAGCTTGATAAGATTATGCCATAAGTGATAGTAGATTCGACTGTGGAGGAGGTGTTGAAGGATGATACATTCCACGGAGAGCTCGATCTTTTTCAACTTCAGATTGATGATGCTTCAGATAATCAAACAACAACCCATACTTCGCATTATGAAGATTTTTGGCTTGACGAAAAAATGTGACATATTTCTGCCAATCTTGACCTAAACAATTTAAGGAATTTGGTGTTGATTGCAATTTTAGGCAAGATGATATTGTTTCGGTCCAAGTCATTGATGATGTTTGTGAAGCGATGATAGTATGACTCTAATGACTCCCTTGGTTCAATCATGAATGTTTCATATTCAAGATAAAGCTTGGATTCCATGTCTTCTTGATTTAGTTCAGTGCCTTCCATCAAAAGATGTACATGTTCCCACATATCCTTAGCAATCTTCTAAGCATCAATGCTACGGTAAATCGGATTAGGTATTCCCAGAAGAATATACTCCATTGCAAGTTCATTGGCCTCACGGTGTAGGATCTGTTCTGGTGTAAGTTGATTCTCTGGTAGAGTTGTCACAGTCTCAGGTCTTGGAGGAACAGCAGTTGCATCACCGGAAACCGTTAAAGTTGGCATTTGAAAGGGTCCTTCAAGGATAACTTGTTTCAGGTACTTGCCATGAGGTTTTTCGAGTTCCATGAACCTTAAGAATCGACTTTCCCATTGAACATAGTTACTAGGTGTAAGCATTGGAGGTCGTTCTAGTGAACCTACTTCATGGATGGATTTTTGACTGCTGATGGCTTCACACATTTGATCAAACCAATATTGTTGTTTTGGTGGAAGAGGCACTGGTTGCATTGGGAATTGTTGTGTTGGGTATTGTGGTTGTTGATGGAATTGTTGTTGTTGAAAGAAATGTGGGTTTTCCAGAGGAGGGAATGGTTGTCCTTGTTAATGAGGGTAATAAGGGAAATGATTGAAATACGGATAAGGTGGTTGAGACATGTTTGTTTAACTTGTGCTTTGTAGAAATGGATCTTTTTAAGACAATTGAGAAGTGTGTTGTAGTAGATGAAGTTTGGTTTTGGTTGATTATAAATTTAGATAAGTATTGTTCACATTCAATTTCGATAAACAATATTCACTGACTGACCAATTGCGATAACTGTTGATCCAATTGCAATAAATTGGGCGAATTGCGATAGAACTTGTTCTCAAATGAATTGCGATGAGAATTGCTATTTCGAAAGCAAGTTTGCAAATTCGATAAGTAATACAATTGCGATAACAATTTGCAATTCCGATAGTATCTCACTAACTTATACAAGATAGGAGATTTCCACTGAGTCGAAGTATTTTCACAAGCTTATACAAGCTAGGAAATTACTGAGTAAACCGTGAATCGTGAAGAAGAACTTTGGATGAATTGCGATAAACCCTTAGATATGAATTGCGATAAACCCTCAATTGCAATTTCGATAAACCCTTAATCTTCAATTCCGATAGAACCCTTAAGTTGAATTTCGATAACAGTGCAGTAAACAAAAACACTTAATTTGAATGAAAAACAACTTAAATAACAATTCCTTTTGATCAAAATCATTGATAATGACTTAAATAATAAGAAAGTTTAAAGCTTTAACGTTTGAGATAAAATTTTATAAATTTCGATAGATTGACTAAAGTTTAAACTACGAAATAAAACAAGTTTAATGTAAGAAAGACACAATCTTTTGACTAGAAATCAAACTCCTAAACACTAAAGAATTCTTAACACTTTACAAGCGTGAAGAATGAGTGCTAGAAAAGAGATTTTGTCAAAAATTGCAATCAAAACCAAATGTTAAGTAAAATAAAGATACGTATAACTTCAAAATACACTTCACAATGATCTTTTGGCGATTGATACCACTTGTTAGGTCACCATAATAGATTCAACACAAGTATATAAATGATAGAAATGAGATAGAGAGATATAAAATAGGTAGATTACTTCAAGAGATAAAATGACAAAGGTTTATTAGCATAATGAAATAACCAACAACAATAAAGGAGAGTATACATGGGTATTTATAGGAGTGGAAGGCTAGGGCAACACTCCTAGTCCCTTCCATCCATACGTTTAACATAAGCTAAATTGTTCCTCATATACTAACACAAGGACCAAAGGTGTAAGCACTAGAAACTTCAAGGGCGGTGGGCTAAAACTAATTATAGGGACCATAATTGTAATTTGTGCTATCTTTCTCAAAATGAGGTTCGGGGCTCATTTAGACTAGCAAACGATAGATTCAAGACGCGAGAATTACACCATCGTGCTCCGAATAATATCTCCAATAAAAACGACTATATATACGCATAGTATCTAGAAATTAATACCGAGGTCAAATTAAATTTTCGGTTCTCTGTATAAAAACACGTCGGGAAAATTACGGGGTATTACCATCTTACCTCCTTAAAAAGGAATCGCGTCCTTGCGATTCAATTCAAGTTACCCATTAGAGTTGAAAAGAGATGAGAATACTTACCCTTGATATCATTCATACGTTCCCACGTGAACTTAGGACCTCTCTTATTGTTCACCGATCTTTGACAATAGGAATACGACTTTACTAAAGTTGTCTGACTTCACGGTCCATGATTTCGATAGGTTTCACAACAAGGTTTAAACATTCATCAATCTGGATCTCTCCCGGAGGAATAGCAACTGCCTCATCGGCAAGTCATTTCTTCACATTGCACATAAAAACGTTGCGAACACTGCTGTGTCCTGACGGTAGCTCGAGTCTGTGAGCTATCGGTCCAACTCTAGCAAGGATTTCAAAAGGATCAATATAGCGAAGATTAAGCTTTCCACGTTTACTAAACGTATCACACCTTATCATGGTGAATCTTTAAGCATAATCTAGGCTTTAACTGGGAATTCAAGAGGTTTACGTCATTTTCCAGCATAACTCTTCTGACGATCCGCAAGCAGCTTGCATCTCCATTTTTGAATCTGAACGATCTAAACGAAAATCTCATGAACAAGTTCAGGGTCAGCAAGTTGGGTATCTCCAACTTCTACCCAACAAATCGAAGATCAGCACTTACGACCATAAAGTAACGTGTCTCTTACGGTGCCGTTGAAATAAGGTAAATGTTATAAGAGGATTTGGCCAATGGGAGGTGTCTATCCCAACCATTGCCACACTCGATTACTCAGGTAAAGGTGCGGGATTCGCTCCTGAGGTCTAGCTTATGATATAGTAGCAAAAACAGCAAACGACTTACAAAATGATTTATGAAATGATTTGTGAAACGGCTTATAGGATAATAGGAAAACAATTCATCGTTTATAAAATTGTAGCAAAGTCAAAATTTTGATTTTCAGTTTGACTCATAGCATCGTAGCAAGGCAGCAAAACGTTTTATGAGATCGTTTTGCTAAACGATTTGTAGAACAGTTTACGGGGTAACAGGAAAATAGTTCGCCATTTATAAAATGGTAGTAAAATCAAAATTTTGATTTTCGTGAAATAGCAGTAAAACATTTTGTAGGATGACCGCAAACTGGTTGGTAGAAAAATCAAAGGCAGTTTGTAAATTAATGGAAAAACAGTTTATTATCCTATAAAAGGTTAGCAAGGATAATTGTATTCCCGAGGGACGAGAGGGGAATTAGGTGATTGTCCTAAGGAACGCGGTTCAGGTTACTCCTTAAGGTCTTAAGATTTCTGTTGGGCATGGAATCTCTGCCAAATAGAGAGTTTAGCGAGTTTAGAGTACAACTCTAAGGGAAGATGTTGATTGCTACTAGCAATCAGTCGGTTGAATCAGTAATGTACATAGTACTTAAAGCGGGAGGTACAACATTGATTGAACAACTTCGATTGAACAACATCGATTGAGCACAAGGCTTATGGTAGAGGCGACTGTAACAAGACCACAACAAAACAAGGCCGAATAACAATTCCAAATCCGGAATGAGGTCCAAAATCACAAAATCCAGCGATCCAAATTCTGACATAGCCAAAACCAAATTTAACATAAACAAAACCAAATCTAACATAACCAAAGCCAAATCCAAACGTAGCCAAAATCAAATCCAAACACTCCAATAAGCTCAAATGGGCTTATTACAATTTCAAGGAGTTACAAATAAGCAACTCGGATTCAAACGGTGCCAATCGGGTTTAGCCCGACCCGGTGCAAACTACGGTAGACGACGACAAACAGGAATCCCATATAAACGGGGAAGTATAGAGGTTCCAGAAATATTATGATTCATGAGGTGTTGTGGTGCCAGTGTGTCGTGTGTGTGGAAGTAATATTCAATGTCCGTGTACACATGCAAAACTTTACCATTTCAAAAATCAAAGACCAACCCGATCATAACTCCATTTGAATGTCTAATCAAATATACCATCAAACAAATATATCATCAATTATCTCGTCACATATACCATCAAATGTCTAATCAAATATACCATCAAACAAAATCATCAATGAGGCTTCGGCTTGGCAGGCAGGCACGTGGCGGTCATAGAGTTAAGTTTTCGCAAAAGTGATTATAGTCTAGGTTTTAAAAATATACCCAGTTCTCTATAACCTAGGCTCTGATACCAATCTGTAACACCCCCAAAATCGGGTCCAGTGAAAGCATACATGTCACTGAGGTACGATACAAAGAACGGTTTTACCTCAACCGTTTAGAAGAAAATTTCATTATCAAAACATTAAGTTTACATCATTCAAAATATAGTACGGAATACAGGCCCATAAAAATAAAGCGGTCCCAATTATTTATCAGAGTCGTCTATGACCATGCCCCTTGCCAAGCGCCTCCAAAAATAAGCTATTAATTTAACCTGAAAATACATGCTAAAAGTCAGCTAACGCTGGTGAGTTCATAGGTTTTAGTTTAAAGCAATATGGTTGAACCACAAGGTTTTTGAGTTCAAATCATTATTCACAAACAAGTCAAGTTCAACGTAGGCTCACACTGCCTAAATCACCGTTTCAAAACCAAATCCGCAAATAATATCATAATCAAAACATCTTGAACCATAATCAATCATACATATACTATACTCATATAGTGTCAGGCAAATTTAACTATTACACTGGCTAAGTCACATAAACCAAGTCATGAACCGCACTCAAGGAGTGTCTCATATCATAACAATCATCTGCTATAGGTGCACCATATAGTAAAATCCCTGCACTATTGCAGCTCATAACAATAACTCCGCACAAATGCAGACATGGAATAATAACCTTAGCCAGCTCGCGTAACAGTTTCATAACCACAAACATAATTTCAGGTCAAATCAATAAACAGGTTTCGCATATATCTTACCCCAAAATATATCAGGTCCATGAGTGATAGAACTTATGCACCACACCATCTATAAGTTCTTGGACCGTTTTAGACTCTAGGTTGTTTAGACCTTGATCTAGGATAAACAATAAGCACAATGATAATAATAAGCACAGTGGAATAACATAAAGAATATTATTATTATCAATTAGGTTCTTTGCCATCATCTCCTAACACTAACAATACAAAACCTAGGCATCCGTTGTAGAAACTCGATGCCTAGACACAACCTACACCTTTAGTCGACTACATCTTGACACACACACTAATGAACGATCCCTGTATCTCTTTATATAATAGAGATACTAGGGTTACAAAGGAATAAACTAGAATAATAAAAGATACGTAGTAATCTTTTCCTTTTGTGAAGTTTAATCCTTTGTCTCCATAAGTCCCTTATCTTTCATTGTTTTGTTTTATCAACTCGAATATAATTCCCAACAATCTTCCCCTAGTTGATAATGACAAAACCAAGTGAGCAAGAACTTCCCCTGAAGTTAATATGTATGAAAGATAAACGAACTTCCCCTTAAGCCATGCATATCATCAAGGATCTTCAAGCTGAAATCTTCAAAATAAATCTTCTTCCCCTTTTTGTCATCATCAAATAGGGAACGAAAAGTATGCAACCTTGATCTTCATAACCACGAGCCAGTACCATACTTTGAATCTAGTCTTCCAATGTCTTGAATCGCCCTCCATGAATGAACACCAAAATGCCTTCTTTTATAAATGAACCCAAGACAGAAAAATCCCAAATCTTCAGTAAAAATACCAACTAGCAACTATAAAAACCTTCACCTCGATGTAACATATAAATGGTTACACATTTAAACAATAAGCTTCTCCTGAAACCCATATGTTAACCATTCGAATATCCAATTCTGTAGGCTGTATGTAATGAAGAAGAAAACTAATCATTACCAATTTGATGCTGAAGTAGAAGAAACCAACCTTGTGCCCTATATCTTGTACTAAATACGACTTCGAACGTATACTTAACGTATAGGGAGATCGCAATCCCTTGACAAAAATCACTGAGCACAATAACGTAACTCCTTCAAGTGTTTTTCAATTCGTAGTTACCTGAACGAACGAACAAGTTATCTTTAAAGTGTAACACCCACCTTAAGATATAATAAAACATAACCTTGAAAAATTCCACTTCACTGTCAAATAAGCAATAACTAATCCACTTCACCACTAAAAATAAATTCGAGCCATAAATCTTTAACGAACATAAAATCCAAATCCAAAACTATTAGTTCCTGTGTGTGTGTTTCTTCCCCTGTGTGTGAAAATCAAATAACCATTCTGTGTGTGTAATCCAACATCTCCATCACTCACCATGATATCAAACAAGCTGCTTTATATACTCACAATACACGATCTGATAAAATCGACAATCAGTAGTATCTAGCAGTAGTAAAAATCAAGTCGAGCAGCAGAAACGAATAACTAGCAGTAGAAAATCTTGAAAGCAGCAGTAGTATCAAATAGGTAGCAGCAGTAAAATTGTGAGAGTAGTAGTATTGTACCAACAGCAGCATAAACTTGAGAACGTAGCAGCATAACCTTCTAAAACAAACAGTACTAACTTGCAAACCAATTTAATAAATTATATGTAGTACGAAGTTATGAATTAATTCTCAACAAACCAGTAAGAATTAATTGATAAACGACAACCTATCAATTTGTTGCATCAACCAATACCGTTCGAGATAAATATAATAACTCACCCAATCACCGATCATTAATAAATCTGCACCGTCCCATTATCAAATCTTGAATGAATTAATTGTACCTCGACAAACCTTCATTACCTGTTGAATGTCTTTGTCGCCAAGTAAACAATTGATCACTCCATGAAGAATAAGATCCTCCAATCAGATCTAAATAACATGAGATATCACCAAACAAATATCGCTACTTAACATTAAAGTTAACTCACCAACCCATGATATAACCGACCCATGTGATCATTGAATGAATTGATAGAATCAGTAAAGATCGACAAACGCATTTATCACTCGTAATTCTTTGCATATACTGCCTAGTTATATCATCCAATAAATCAATTAAACAAACAATTCGTAACTTCTTCAATAAAAATCGATTTCTTCTAATAACACCAAAAACCAATTCGACTAACATATTAATATCTTATAGAAATCGATACCTTAAAATCCGATACATAAACTAATCCAAATCCGCTGTCTCCTTCGATAATAAAAACCTTGTAACATCCCTAGATCGAGAGCCCCCCGCTCTGATACCACCTGATAGAACTTATGCACCACACCATCTATAAGTTCTTGGACTGTTTTGGACTCTAGGTTGTTTAGACCTTGATCTAGGATAAACAATAAGCACAATGATAATAATAAGCACAACGGAATAACATAAAGAATATTATTATTATCAATAAGGTTCTTCGTCATCATCTCCTAACACTAACAATACAAAACCTAGGCATCCGTGGTAGGAACTCAATGCCTAGACACAACCTACACCTTTAGTCTACTACATCTTGACACACACATACTAATGAACGATCCTTGTATCTCTTTATATAATAGAGATACTAGGGTTACAAAGGAATAAACTAGAATAATAAAAGATAAGTAGTAATCTTTTCCTTTTGTGAAGTTTCATCCTTTATCTCTATAAGTCCCTCATCTTTCATTGTTTTGTCTTATCAACTCAAATATAATTTCAAACAATGAGGAAATAATCACATAAGCAACAGATAATCACTTAACGCATTCAAATAACCAAATCAAATATTTCAACCAAACAGTCAAGTCTTGAGTAAACAATTCACGTATCCAAATAAACAATCATCAAGTTTAGGTAAAACAAGCATGTATTCTCCCCCAAAACAATTTAAAAACCAGTAAAAGTAGGGGCCATGAACTCACCTTAGCCACAGCAATGCAAACATCACAACTAACACGACTGGCATCTAGAGCTAATCACAATTGTATTCTGGGAGACAGGCACAACGGTATGGGATCGACATAACCTAATATGTATACGGTTATCTCGAATTATGACTCGCACAATAATTAAGTCTACAAGAGACGAAGTGTCTTAGTTTTCGTGGATTATTCATGTTAGGATTATAAAATCCAAGTTAAAGACTCGGTCACCCCAAGTAATATCTAGCATAGGATAGCTCGTAGACTTAATCATATACATTTAGGTATCGTAATATTCATGGAGTTGAGTCGGGTCTTTACCCACTGTAAGCCCACTCCATAGCCCATGGTGGCACCAAGTCAATTGTAAATATACCCTTCTCCATCTATTGGAGAGGGTTGGTTGTTTCATAATATTACACACGCACAAAGTGTTTTTGTCTCACTAGAAACTTCCCACACTCTACTCTCTCTCTCTAACTAACTCTAACCATGGATTCATTCTTCCATAATCCCCGACCTCCCGAATCATATAATCAACATAAACACGATCCTACAATTGGTATCAGAGACAGGTTGTTACTTTGTTGATTTATTTGTGGTTCGAATCTTGTTGTAAGCTATTTTTTATCTTAATTTTACTGGTCGGGAATTTTTTTTCTCCATAACTTTCTGGTAAACTGTTCTCTCACAAGACATTATGTATCCCAATGGTTAAAACAGTCTCGCTTTCATTTTCAGTTTCCTATTTCTGTTTATTGTGGTTCTGTCCCAGTAACAGTTTTGTGGTAACATTATCTTTAGAAGACTGTTTGTACCATACCGTGAATATTGTGGTCAGAGATTGAAGCTTTTCTTGGTTGCAGTTTAGGTGTTTCTTGGTTGCGGTTTGGTTATAAGAGGGATTTCTTCATTGCGGTTTGTGTCAAAAAGAGAAGTTCTTGGCTGCGTTTTGCTTATTTCCAAAACTACATTTTGGTTGTTTACTTGAAAGGGGAAAGAGACAAAACTGAGTGATAGCGACTTGTGTACTTGACTGAAAGTGACTGGTCAACTGCGGTTTAAAGTTGCATTTTGATGACCAGCCTTGCGTTTTGCCACTTGAAGATTTTATTCAAAGCAAAAAGGTAACTGGGATTTGAAGTTGCGGTTTGACTGGTCAACTGTGGTTTGAAGTTGCGTTTTGATGACCAGCAATTAGATCTCAGATTTGTTCATAACGTATTCAAAGATTCAGACCTTTATAAGATCTTATGTGTTAGAACAATATCATCACAGATCCGACACAAATAGGGACTCGAAATCAAAACAACTCAAGATCTCAGTTGGGTACACCTTGGTTCAAACCTTTAACAATTTTTAAGTGTAACCCTAACCATCATCGATCTATCATCATTCAAACACAAAGATAATCATCAATCCTACATTTTGGCATAACCGAAACCATCACCTCACAACTTCAACATCATTAGTCCTACATTCATAAGCCACTGAATAATTAACGAAAAAGAAACAGATAGAGGAGATGAAGAGAAGACCAAATCCACCAAAAACAACATCCAATCCAACATCTATCCTAATCCCATCGTCATATCTACAACAACTCCAACTCTTAATATACCTCTAAAACCAAGACTCGAAATGAAACAAGATCTCAGTTATGGTAACTTCAAGACAAAGGATCTTTAAGATCTATACCAAAAACCATCATCGATCTTTGTGAAGCTTAACTTCCTCTTAATATCTGAAATAAATAATTATTAAAAGAACGGGATGTAACAAAATTGTTAAATCCGTTTCTTTCTTTCGGTTAAACACAAAACGAAAAAAACACAACAACATAATAGAACCTACCTGAAACCTTAATAAGATCTTAGCCGTGACTTCTTATCTTCGTGTGCTTCAAAGAACAAGAAAAAAAAAATAGATGGTTTAAGGTTCGTTTTTGATAAGAAAGTATTAGATAATACATGAGGTTGAATAGGTTGGGTGATTTGTTGTGCGGCTGCATGTGTTGTGGTTGTTGTGATTCGATTTTGCACTAAGAATGGGAAGATAAACAAAGGCTGCTATAATAGATCTTGTGGTGTTCGATCTGAATTAGATCGAAGAGATGTTGGTGGTGTTGTGTGAGATAAGTTTGGTATCTGCTTATGAGTTTAGATAGGGGCGGATTATAAGTGAGATTAGGTTTTGTGAAATGGTGAGTGTAGTTAGGGTTATAACCTTTTATTAATACCATGTGTTTGTTTGGACCGGGTTGTTTACAAACTGGCAGGTTGGGCCGGATTTTTAAAGTGTTGGGCTGGTAGGATTAATGATTTTGACTGCCTTGGTCTTAAACGAATAAATATTCACACTAGTGTAGATGGATTTTTTGGTGTTAACAATTTTTGGCTGAAAATATGCTTAGCCTAAATTTGTTATAAATGGTTGTTTGTACTTAAATGTTGCCATATTATTGGTCTACGATTTTATTTGGGGTTCGTAATGATAAAATGAATTATTTTGGGGCTGACTAATTTAAGAAATGAGTTTGGTGTATTTTGGTTATTATTTGGTTTAAGAATATGATTGAAGGGATAAATTGTTGATATAATCTTTTGGACTATGGTTTTACTCGAGCTTCGATAATCTGAGATTGATTATTTATTTGAGTTAAATTTTTGGGGTTCGGAATGTCAAAGTTAATATTTCTCACGGGGTTATCTTTTTTACAAGATGAGGAAAAAACCATTGTCAAGATTCGTTTAAACTATCAAAAGGCTAATTTTTAGGTATTTAACCGCACAAGATGAACACGGAGTTTATTTGGTATCCCTTATTTCAAATTGAAGTGGATTTCACGAAGGCGTCTGCTTATTTCATCATCGAGACTTCATCTATCGAGTGATGACTTGCTTGAAGTTATAAAATTTATGATTGGGACTTGGATTATCTAGTTATACCCGATGTAAGGAGTTACATTGTAGTTCTCACGGGTTATAGCTATCACTTCAAGGAGTTACATTGTAGTGCTCAGTGGCACACGCAGATGCAGATGTGGATAGTCTCAAGAGGTGTTGTACTTACTTTGGCTCTTAGTTGAGTGTATAGGGTACTTAGAAGTTTTCTTCTGCATCGTTCTTCAATCAACAACAGTGGAAGCTTAAGTAACAAATTTAGGGAATTCTACTTCATTTTTGAGTTTGGTATGTTGGGTTTACTTCACCAAGTGGTCACAGCAATAGCCGACAGAATACGAGGTTGGTAAGTTAGCCAAAGGGTTTAAAGGTTGAGATGTTAACAACAATTCTCATGGGATATTTGACGCTACGGAACATCAATGATACTTCACAGTCTAAGCAAAATCTTTCAAGAATCTTCAATGTCATTCATGATTTTTCAAGATGTTTGCTTAAGACAAGAACTTCTCGTGTATATGGCCGTACACGTCAATGATGCTTCCGAAAGTTCGAAACCATCATGGGGGAGAAAGGTGTACTTTGATGTTATAAGGTCAACTTCCAGGGAGAAGTAGTTTATACTACTTTACTTAGTATGGTTTGTGAAGTATTCTACATATGGGAGAAGAATTGTTGCTGATCTCTTGCATGTTACCCCAAACAGATATTCACCAAAACCAAATTTTTCATAACACATTCAATTTGTTATTGTCTCAGGGTTTTTCTTGGTTTTGTAAAATCCCGTGAAAGAATCTATTTCTCGGTTTAAATCATAGATTTGTAAAATCCCATGATGATGGAACTATCCTCGAAAAAGAAAAGTGCATTTCCGGATCTTAATTGATTCTGGTACTACGGTTTCAACTTCGAAGAAGGGATAAAGTGTGTACTTCATGTATTGGATGATTTTTGATATACTTCATGGCATTTTGGTTATAACAAAGTTTTACGGGGTTATGCGCTTTTGACAATGATCGGGATAAAACCATTATCAAAGTTCATTTATGTGGAAAAAATAGAGGGGGGTGAATACGTTTCCATTTAAAACATAAAAACTTTTTGTATCAAACACCCGATCAAGTGTGACATAATATGAAAAGTGTCAACTATGGTCATATAACATCTAGAGATGAATATAGTAAACTACAACACAAGCACAATCAAACCATGACACATACTTAATCAACATAACATAAGCAACTAGCCACACAAACATAAATGCAATGCAAATATAAATATAAAGCGATAAAGAATGAAATGAAGGTAAAGAGATAAGTAAGAAGGCGCAAACCAGACACGGTGATTTATAGTGGTTTTGTCACAAAGCTCCTCTTCGCCCTACTCCACTCCCCGAGTACCCAACTCGAGAGTTACTTCACTAATCAACAAGCTCCCTTCAGGCGGAGAAAACCGTACACGTCGCTTATCTTATTTCCGACACTAAGCTAGATGTTGAGTGCTAATCTTAGCTAGAACCAATCTACCATGATCTACCCGATCTACCCTTGATCCACTTGATCAATACACAATCCCAATGGCTTCAAGAGATCTCCAAGATCTCAACAAGATCACAATGATCTACTCCCACTTGACTCAATCTACCCAATCTACCCTTGATCTTCTTGATCAATCACACAAGCTCATAAGCTTCAAGAGATCTCCAAGATCTTGACAAGATCACAATGATCAACCCTCACTTGACTCAATCTACCCTATCTACCTTTGATCAACTTGATCAACACACTAGCCCAATGGCTACTAGAGATATTCAATATCTCTATAAGATCACAATGATCTTCCCTCACAAACTCTCAAAAGAAAAATGATCTTGATGTATGCTATGATACAATCAAGAGTGTAACAAATGTTACAAGTGCTTCTACCTACAACTACAACACTTTGTATCTACTTGGATACCTTGTGTTCTTCTCTTGCACTTGAAGAGGAATGACAACACTTTGTATCTACTTGGATACCTTGTGTTCTTCTCTTGCACTTGAAGAGGAATGAAGAGGATCTCTTGGTGGAAGGAGGGATTAGACCAGAGAAAACTCACTGAAAAATCAAGTTGGAAGTGTAAAATGGTCCACTATTTATAGGCAAGGGGAAAACTAGCCGTTACAGAGGCACGGCTCCACTAAATTTAGTGGAGCCGTCGGTACTTTAGTGGTACCGTGGACGCTCCTCCGTTTGTTTTTAGTGGGGAAGGTTTATTTGGGAATGTTTGGAGCTGTTTTGGGGGGAAAATTGACTGTTGGGATTTTTAAACTTATTTTTCAAAATAAAACATTTCTTTTTAATTCAAAAATAATTTGTAAAATATATTTTTGAAAAAATGTTTTGTCACATTAAAAATGTGAAGTTTAGAAAAATATAATCCTTTGATCATTTGTCAAGTAGTAGATTTGTTTGTCCATACCTTGAGTGATTTACGTCGGGATGGAAATCTACGACTTCGTTGAAGCATACTTGAGACGTCGGGAGGTGTTGATGTAAGTATGCATTGATGATTTGTGTTTACAAGTAACTTGCACATTTTACGTTATGCATTACAAGTTACATGTTTGTCATTATTAAAACCGAAGAAACCGTTTAGTTTAAATATCGTAATATTTGCACTAACAATCTCCCCCTTTTTGATGATGACAAATATGTAAACCGTAACACATAGTAAAATGTAAAAGTTACCTGTTTACACTCCCTTCTCCCCCTTTTGTCGAATCAAAAAGGTAGTTGCCTCAAGCGCTCCCTTGAATTCACTACTTTCCTTTCTCCCCAGATAGGCGAGCTTGCATCATCCCAGTGAAGTCTTCTATCACCACCATTAGAAAGACTCTGTGCTATGTATTCAAATACTCCCGAGCTCCCCCTAGCTCAATGCTCCCCTATGGTGACTTAATCCCCTTGTTTATTTACCTTAGTATCTAGCGGATCCATGGATCAAATTCTTACAAAGGCTTTTCCTACATCAAGGGTTAGCTTCGTGCAACATAATATATAAAAGAATAGGAGCAGCATTATAGGGATAGAATACACATAGCAAGACATGCAAGGGTTAAACTATGTTAACACGTAAGTGTCACAATCCGACCGACAACCTAAGGTGTAATTGTTCAATCAATCACACTAACAAGAACGAGATTCGTTCATTGACTGACACACAAAATGACTTCTTCCAAGTTGTCATTAGGAAGACAAGTTCTAACAAACCTTTTGAACAACATAATCATCTACCTAAGATGATTGGTGTTGGGATGGTTTAGATTAATATATCGTTTGCACTGACAATGAGATGCATGATATATTTCATAAGAAAAAAAATGTGCATGTGATCCTAACAGGATTGGGGGTGGATATCTCAAACGGGGTTGAGGTAACGAAATTCTAGATTTCTAGTTTGGATGATCCTTGGTGTGTGTTAGAGATAATTTGGTGTATGAAGGGTTTCGTATGATTGTGAGGATTGAAGGTTGGTGGACTAACTATCACTTATCCAAAGTGAGGAATAGTTGTAAGGTTTGAGTGTGATGATCGATGGGTTGAAAGTTCTTTAGACTAACTATCACTGTCAAGAGTGAAGTGTAGCTAAAAGGTTTGAGTGGGATTGATATAAGGGTTGAAGGTTTTTAGACTAACTATCACTGTCAAGAGTGAAGTTTAGTTATAAGGGTTGAGTGTGATGAGGAATGATGTTAATGTAAGGTTTGAAGATGAGATGAAAGGTAAGCTTGCAATGGTGATGCCTTATATAGTCAAGAGTTATGGGATTCGAATTAAAGTTGGTGGTAGAGTCCTATGGTGTAGTGAGGGAATCCTAGGGTGTATGTGAGTTTGCAAAATTTTGCAAGTTTGAGGTTAGGGATGCAAGGATCTGGAGGGAACAGTGAAAATTCGTCAAACGTAGGCACGGTACCATTAAATTTAACGGTACCGTGGCCTATTTAACGGTACCATGACCTGGAAGTCACGAATTTTCCTATGCAGCCTCGTTCTGGGCAGCTAAAGGGAAAGTTTCCTAGGGAATAAGAACCACATTTGTGTGTTCTTAAGAGTGTTTGGTGAAAGACTATATGAGTGTGTTTTCGCTCCCCCTTAATCTATGACCATCCGGACAAGATGTAAAAGATAAAGAGGAAAACAAACGTTGACAGAAGCGATGAGCTTAGTAACGTCATGACAAGTGGTGGATAGCATATGATAAACTTCACCTTTGAAGTCACGTAGCTCTTCTCAATCATTGTGAATATTCACAGAATATTTATATGATGAGGCAGGTGATTACTTGAAGATATCCTAAGGGTTAAGAAGATAAAATATTCAGGGTTGTGAGGTTAGTGATAAGGTTCTAGTGGGGTTATCTCAACTTATCCTAGCGGTTCTTCGCTTGAAGTGTGTGGAAGGTGAGTGGGATACGGAAGCATTGGTAGTGTAGAACTAAGGTTGAAAGGTGTAGATAAGTTAGGAAGATAATGGATACGGAAGTAACCATACATATGGTGTGTTCAGTACCATACGGAAGTGAAAGGGGAAAAATCTAAGGAATCAAAAGATAGACAGAATCTATTATGATAGGAGACGTGTAAAATGTTCATTAACGTATAACACACTTGTGGATTGATTCTTGGCCGATTATGTTAGAGAGAGAAAGAGAGGTTGGGAACTAGAGAGAGAAAGTGATATGTATTAGGTTAAAATGAAGAGAAGTTCCAACCCTTCCCACACATGGGAAGCGATATTTATACTACTAGCATATGTGCCTTGAGTGGGCTGTGGAGTGAGCTGACAGTGGGTAAAGACCTGACCCACTCCACGAATACAATAATAACTAAACTATTACTAATAATCCTACGAGCTACTTAATGCTAATGAGTACTCGAGGTGACCGAGTCTTCATATGAATATTTGTATTCCTAACAATCTCCCCCTAAGGGAGGTCACCCCGAAAATTACAATTTGAATTCTAGCATTCTAATGAACTTAATTTCCTAGCTCGTAGTCTTTGATTCTTCAAGGTCTTTAATCTTTGTACTTCAAGAAATGATCTTGTGATTAATGTTCCTTTGGCTTGTGTGATCTTTGAGCTAGCTTTGAGATCATCAGCCACAATAAATCTCCAAATCATCCTTAGTAGTATCGCCTTCATGTGATGTAGTGACCATCGGACCGTCATGCTCACACTTTTCTGGATCAGGAGACTTTGCATCAGAGTTGCGGAAGCATTGTTGTAAGTCTCTCAACTTTAATGATCCTTTGATAATGACTTGGTCGTGTGAGCATGGGGTGTGGATTGACATGTCTCTGCTGGAATTAGGTACCACCATCACCATCTTTACATAAATCTGAAATAAAATAGTTAGCAATAAAGTTGGAGAACGAATATGGCTTTGTCATTCGCTCGGTGTGGTTGGATTAACCTTCGGTTCCGTGAGGACCGACCTGTGATCAGGTAGAACCCCCTTTAAAAAAATTCTCCTTGACAGGACTTTCCAGCTTGTTGTAAAGAATCATCCAATGAATTAATCATCAGAATCATCATACAAAGCATGTTCTCATACCGGAACGTCTCAAAGCAGACAGCACGGTAGAGTGAAACAGTGAATTAAATACCCACTGGTTGATGAGAAATTAATTAGAAAAATCACTCGCGTGTCACTGGATAAACATTTTATGCAACACGACGAGAGTTTTATAAGTTAAATCACATTTTCATCATAAACACTTTTGTTTGAAAATTTACACAATCAATGTGCTCGAAACTCAGTTGGTGAGCACATTGAAAGGTTTTCCAAAAGCATTCGTCAATCCATTTCCTGGAACAAGTTTGATTCAAATGTGAATCACCCCATTGTTTCTTTCCAGTTGTCACTAGTTTGATCCACGAAGGATCTCACATGTCACCCACCAAGAGCTTGTTTGATGTTGGCTCTAGAAGGATTTCCATCTTCATTGTGAATACTTTACGTATCACTCAGATGTTCTGGCAATACCACAAGGATAATGCGTAGGACTCTTAATATATGTATTCTTACTTTTCACTGTGTATGAAACAGCAAGCATATTAGAAATGTGTCCTAATGAGATTTATGGATGATCTCTTGGCTCTAGACTCAATAGTGCGTTTTGATTTAGTGATCGGAGGCTGGAGAGGACTGCCACCTTTTCAATATCGTCTAACTCGGAGTGAGAGAGATGATAGAAATGTATTGATCTTCGTGATAAATGAAACAAGAGTCCTTTGAGTGACCTTGAGTGGCTAGGGAGGGTTGTGCAGCGTATCACTGGGTCCATGATACTTTTCTTCAATGTCAGCAATCAACTAAGTGATTCTGACAGCATATGTATTGACCCGGTTTCTGCCTAAAGTTTAAGGAGGGCTTCTTTCTTTTCACCCTTTATCTTTACATTTCTTTTTCATTCTTCAACCCCTTCAGCGCTTACCGAGACTTCATCACTAGTACCTTGTTGGGTTTATTCCAGTACTAGCTCCATCTCAGTCGGCACTCTTCCCTTATTCTCACTTTTCTCCTTTTCTTCAATCGTTCCTAAGGACTTCTATTCTATCTAGAAGATTGTCCCTAGGAAGATCCCTCTGGTTCTGGCTGGATCATGGGAACTAATACCTAACCTCACCATCCTTATAACTCCAATGCATTAAAATAAGATTGGTCGGTCTTTGGTATTCTTCCACAATTGCCATAATAAACCATTTGCTCCCCCTCACTTTGTGCATCGATATACGAAAGAGTTTAGCACATATTTGGGAGCCTACACATGAGTCCAAAAAATCACATTTTATCAGATTTCATATTTAAATCACATTCTCTCCCCCAATCAAAAATTTCAAACCTTTTGAGATTTGTGATCCCAATTGATTTAAATAAGTTTAGAAATTATAGGAGAAAATGTGGGCTGATTCAATATATACTGATAATGGAACATTACTAAGCTCCCCCTCAATCAATGAGGGAGAATGTTTGTGTCAGAAATGATGAGTTTATAAATGATTTGGAGTTTAGCGAGAAACTCATGAAAAGGTTCATATTCTGACACATAACAACACATGTTTATTCATTACTTGAACCATACAAAGATACCTTTTGATGATCTAAAATAAAATTTGAAATCACTCTCCCCCTCAATCTATAGCCTGTTTTCAATTTAAAATTTTATGAAAAATTAAACCTTTTGTCATAGATTGAGTGGCAAATTTTATGGAAAAAATTTAAGTTCGATTGATTTTCAAATAAATTCATGGTACCACCAAGTTTAGCACAAATACTTTCCTGAAGAATCATAGATGGAAAAGTATTTGCGATGTAAAGAAGACTTCTCTTCTTATACGAGAAATGATGCACTGAAATGTACATCAAATCGAAGAAACATGGATATAAAGTAATCCATGCCCGGGTGAACTTCACCCAGTGGGAGGAACAGCCGTCTTTTTGGCGACGTGCATTCCCTATAATGAAGAACGGGTTACAGTCTGAAGTAACTGCAAGCCATTTAGGCATGTTTTGAAAACTTTTTAACTTCTGCTCGAACTTTATTTAAAGACCCGTGTCATTATTGAATGACATTTCTAGGACCGTAAATGTTATCGATACCAGAAGACATGCCTTGAAAAAAACTATTTTTGGTATTTTCTATTTTTCTGATTTTTATGGTTTTTTGTTGGTTATATATATATTTCTAGTTACATTTTAGTATACTAGCATGGTACCCGCGCGTTGCGGCGGAAACCATGGCACATGCTTCAAATGATTACTGTATACATCTGTTGTGACATTCATCAAGTCTTAACGCAAACACAAAACAAACAAAAAAACTCACAATGCAAAGATGAAGCTCATAAAAGTCGGGAGTATAACTCCTGTGCTGACTCTGCCACAAAAAAATGCAAGATATGACAGTACATGAAAAAATTACGATGGATAAAGTAGTTCCCATTTAACCCAAGATTATGACTGTACATGAAAAAATGGAGAAAAAACCTAGAGCTCTACACGTTTTTTAGCTACTCTTCTGAAAGGCTTTTGGTTTCTCCATAAAAGGCGTTCAATGCCATTACGTCGCTTGGTACTAATATCATTGTTTTCTGCTACCTTTCGGGTTGCATTTGAATTTGATCTTTCTGCTTCTATCCTCAACTCCATTGGTCTTGGAGATGGTGTTTGCGGCTCTTCACATTCACCATTTGACCTGTCATAGTCAAACCATCTCAACATGTAAATTTAACTTCTAAGAGGTTTGTAATAACTATTTATTTAAAAAAAAAGGTTTAGAAAAGGTGCACTTACCTTTCTAGTGCAATTGATGATGAAGTGCATTTACCCTCCTCGTCTAGTGTATCAACCTTACATGCAGGGAAGATATATGTCTTTGGAGCATATGACAATCTGATACAGTCAAAGTGATACCATTCGTCACATTTATCACATGCAATCATTGCTCTTTGATCATATGGCTTCCTACATATGCAGTAAAGCATACTGCGTTCTTGTAATAGCTGCAATCACCAAAAAGATAACACATTAAAAAAGTCTTAAAAAAAATATCGAAAACATATAGTATATATCTATTTTGCTTGTTACCTTAAGTTCCTTGTCAAAGTGCACAGGCAAATTCTCTCCTTCCACTATCAGTTCAAAAACTTTATGCAATTCTAGTGCACCAGAATCTGCTGAAACCTGTTCCATTATCATTTCAAATAAAAATTGAGAATTTTCCAATATAAAGACTACATGTTTTCCATGTATTATATGTTAAAAACACTTGATAATACAAAGGGCTACAAAATTATGAATTATATATGCTAGTTAACTTCATATATTCTTTATCAGCAAATAAGATTTTCTTGGGTATGCAAAAGCGTATAGCTTAGCGACTTGTTTGGCGCAGATCAGTTGGTTTTTAGAATTGTGAAGTTGGCTATCTGTTAAGAACTTATTAAACTCATAAAATAAGCGCAAACGTTTTGAAAAAGAAAATATTATTGAACCTTGGTTAGCATATTAAAAGTTTTGAATAAGCGAACGGGATAATGTTTGTGCATACCTGATGTCCTTGATGATTTTTTGGATCTGTTCCTTCTTAGTCCCCTTGATCACGTTGTCGCACGTGAACCTTGGTTAGCAGCAATGAAGTCAGGGTCAAAGATACCAGGAAGTGGAACCATTGATTCCATGTAAGGCCTTAACTGCTTCTGGAGATCAAAATCCAAAACCCTGGCTCTAGCCATGGCATCAGCCAAGTTCATGCTGCTTATGTCCCATCCACCAAACACGATATCATCCGGGTTCACCTATATCATCATTCATACATATTTTATCAATTTACATATGATATATTCATATCTTTCTTGTTAGTTATTTGATTTGATCAGCTGTAAGGTTATTATTAAATTAAGGTTTCACGTGTAAGAGTCTTTTCATAATTTGCATTATATTATCAAAACGAAAATTTTTTTGACAGATATTTATATATACAAATGCTACTCGTATAAATCTATGACCGTATCAGCCAACAATTAAGTCATGTGTTACTTTAGTACAATATGCGATATTTAAACGATTGATTCTGTTATACAATTATTTTTTAACGCGGTTAAGGATTAAAAAACAGGAGATATACCATTGGTAGAAGGCTCTTGATGGGAGCATAGATCTCTTCACCATTGAAGGACCCAACTCTGATAGTTGACGCTTGAGTCAAGGAACCAAAGTAATTGGCTTGTTGCACTTAATCTTTGGTTGCCCAAGATATTCCCCTGTTTCAGTATTAATTTTTAATTAATCACTGATTAACATATTAATCAACAAAAGACAAGAACATTAAAGCTCACCAACCCACTTAAATTAATTCTGTGGTGGCGACGGCGACTCTTTCCGGCTAGATAGCAACGGTTACAGCGGCGGCAATCGGTGGCACAAACAAAAGAAATACCAAAAAAGTTAATATACATAGATCTACAAATAATATCTATAGATCTAAAAAAAACATATAAATATAAACTAAAAAACATAAGATTCAATAATACAACAAATAAAAGACATATAGATGAAAGACGCGAAAAAAATCAGCCTTTTAATAACCTTCTCGAAAGTGGTAACTTTTTCCGGCGATAGACACGATTTCCCGCAGTGACACAATTTTTCCGGCGACCACAAATTTTTTCCGGCGACAGTGGTGACTTTTTCCGGCAAGAAAGTGGCGTCTAAAGCAATGGCAAGCGGGGAAAAGTGGTTGCAAGCGGCAGCACTAACACAAAAATACCAAAAACGTTAGATCTATAAAAGAAACATATAAATCTACAAATAAAATCAATAGATCTAGAAAAAATATGTATGGATCTAGAAAAAATATGATGAATCCGACGATGATGGATCTGATGAATCTGATGACGGAGGTGGTGATTGGATGGATGAATCTGATGGTGGTTGCCCCCGGTGGGTGGAGATGGGTGCGTGAGTGTGTTGTGTGTGTGTGTGTATGTAATCGTTGGCAGAGAGAAGAGGGAAGAGAGAATGGATGCGTGAGTGTGTTTTGTGTGTATGTGTTTGGTTTGTTGGAAAGATACAATTGAAAAGGAGGGGTAATTTCGACAATTCGCATCTCTTAAAATGTCTAACTTTCAACAGGGAGGAGTATAATTTTTATAAGGGAGTAAAGAAGATATGTTATATTTTTCAATTTACATTTTGGTTTGAGATATGTACAAAATATATTATTCAATTTAAGAAGATGTTGACATGAAATACCAAAATGAGGATACGTTTTGTACGTTGTAGAAATCTGTAGTCAACACCTCTTAAACTTTCACCACCAAAGCTTTCGAGGCTCCTGAATAATCGTCTGAACTTGAGCCTTCTCAATGTGAAGCTTTGATGGCTTCCCCCCAAACCGACAATCTTCTTTTGAGCAGTTTCAAAGCTCTCTTTCAAGCTTACATAAGGTAAGTGTACAGCGGAAATCATAGCAAACCACATCAAATATTGCTGCTCCTTTTAAGAATAATCATCGTGATTCTCCGTTCGGGGGATCATCAAATAGATCAGCAGTGTATCATCTCACACTTGAATAATTCTTCTCACATTTCTTCCCGCTGAAGTCTGAAGTAATGCATACCAAAAGTATCAAGAGGCCACTTCCCCCAAGTAGTTGGAATAATACACCAAAAACCATGAGTTAAAACACTGATTTTCTCTGCGGTTATGACATTTGTCTTCCCGGAATAACTTCAATTAAGAAGAAGTATAAAGTTCATCACGTGTACTCGTTGTGCGTTCAGATGTATGTCTCCTTCCCCCTTGCTGGTTTTGATACCTCAGAATCAGCAACACATTTTACGCACATATACTTGACATCTTGTGAGAAGAACAAAATTGGCTCAAATGTATCAAGTGAGAATCAACCGCTACCGAAACTCTCTCTGACTATCTTTACCAACCCGTAAGTAGGCTATTTGAAGTGATAACTGATGGAGCAAACCCGATATACTAAACTTGAAACTGACAAAGAATTCCCCAAATTTGTTACTTAAGCTTGCACTGTTGTTGATTGAAGAACGATGCAGAAGAAAACCCCTAAGTACCCTTATACACTCAACTAAGAGCCAAAGCAAGTACAACACCTCTTGAGACTATCCACATCTGCATCTGTGTGTGACACTGAGCACAACAATGTAACTCCTTGAAGTGATAGCTATAACCCGTGAGAACTACAATGTAACTCCTTACATCGGGTATAACTAGATAATCCAAGTCCCAATCTTAAATTTTATAACTTCAAACAAGTCATCAATTGATAGATGAAGTCTCAATGATGAAATAAGTAGAAGCCTTCGTGAAACCCACTTCAATCTCAAATAAGGGATGCCAAATAAACTCCGTGATCACTTGACATTCCATGTCCAAACTCTTAGCCGTTTTGACGTTTTAGCCGACATTTTCCTTTATGTTCTTGTGGTTGATTTACAGAGTACACATTGGAAGGAACAACAATCCGTGAATAAGGAGATTCTTCAGAACCTAGTTCTGGGAAAGGAATACCAAAGAACGGATCATTATTCAAGCGTGCAACTTCCATATCATGAGAGTCATTATCAACACCTTGAGGAATAAGTGGAACATTAGGTGTTGAAGGAGAGTCGTATGACCATTTCTCAAATCTCAATCAACGTGTAGTTTATTCACCCTTCTCCCCCTCAAAAATTGCATATGACTGCCATTTTTGATTGAGCGAGTGAATAAGAATACCATCAACGGTAAGTAGATCCACTTGATAGCTGACAATCTGTTTATTCACCCTTCTCCCCCTAAAAAATTACATTTGACTGCCTTTTTTGATTGAGCGAGTGAATAAGAATACCATCAACGGTAAGTAACTCCACTTGATGACTGACATTTAGTTTATTCACACTTCTCCCCCTCAAAAATTGCATTGGAGGTTGCAATTTTTGATAGAACAAGTGAATAAGAATATACTCCAATGTATGTTGATCCACTTGATGACTGAATGAGCATAGGAAGAGCATGAAGCTTATTGATGAGAATGGTCATAAACAGGAAAATTTCTCTTCTTCCAAAGATAAAGCGCACTTAAGCGTACACTTCTCTTTTCTTTGATGAACAGGGCCTGAAGAGATGTTAGCAGACGCCATTATGTGGACATTGAGGCCCGAGGCTTGAACTGTAGTGTTCAAACGTCATTGTCGTTGAAGAACGAGGCTTGAACTGATGTGTTCAAATGTCATTTGTGATTTCCCCTCATATGTAGTGAGCAGCCTGAGTCCAAATGTCAAAGGACGATCTGTATGACCTGCATTTGAAAACAGACAAAAATAAAGAGTTTGGAGTGCCGGATCCCCAATTTAAGTTGGTTCCAGTTGGTTAGTGGGAACAGGAGCATCATTTTCCTGAGTCTTAGTAGAAGTTGGAATGCTAGTAGAAGTAGCCTTTTTCTTTTTGTTTCTACGTTGGTACATAGCTAACGATGTATGAGGATTATTGCAAAATCTCTCAGTGATGACACTTTCACTAGTACTAATGTGTTTAGGTTGTATTAAAGGCACCTTTCGGATTTAGTAGACCTAATTGAAGGGCACTGTTCTCCTATAGGGAATTTCCTTCCAGTTGGCTTCCATTGACGTACATGCACTACTTTAGACTTAGTTATCCTAGTTAAAGGGCACTGTTCTCCTAAAGTGAATTTCCTTCCAGTGGGCTTCCATTGATAACCAACATTAGCAAACATGTTTCCTGTTGCTTTCCAAGTTTGCTTGACATGCATGGCTCTCCAAACATGCTTGACAGGGGTTTTGTTGGATGACTTCAAAAATTTCTCAACACATTTATCATGATTACCCGATATTAAACAATCATTACATGTTTTGCAAAGTGAATTAAGATTTGAATTATGATTCCGTTTGTTCAAATCTGACTTATTGTTCCTCATGTGGTCTTCTACTTTCTTCTTAGGAACACTTTTAGCTGGTGAAGTCCTATAATTCTTTATATTTCTCCTAGGTTTTGACTCGCTAGCTTTAGTGTCTCTGTTAACTCCTGTAGAAGGACTGATGGGAATTTTAGTCTTTTTCACTTCCAGTTGCTGAACATGTTTTGATGTGTTGGGATCTGAAGTTTCCAAGGGTGCCTCAAAGGTTACATGCTTGTTCTTAGTCATTGAGAATGATGCAATAAACCTATCTCACTTGCTATCAGTCTTAGGACATGTGCCAATGACGTATTCTAAAATTTCTTGAGATCGTTTAGTAAGGAAGCAGGCATCTACAACTGCACTATCTAGTGGTTTCTCTATCCTATCCTCTTCTACGGTCTCACGAAGAATGTCAAGACTATCCTTAAGATGAGTGAGATAAACTTGATGAGCTGACCTATTGTTTCTAAGAGGAAGCGGGATAGACACAACATCAATTGCATATTTTCTACAAGCAGAAACCTTTGGAACAACATTATCACTAGTGATGATTGGCATTTTCCCTTTCACCTGAGTCTTTAGATTCTCAATCTCATTTAGCAAAGAAGTTATCTTTTCATTGTGATTGTTACGTGTGACTTTAATCGAGTCATATAACTCTTTGTAATGCTGTTTGATTTTTATTTTCATATTGTAATTTATTGATGGTGTCTTGATAGTGAAAACTCTGAGAATCTGAAGACGATGGTTTATGGGTGCCAATCACATCACTCTTATTTGATTTTAATTGGGCAATTTGGGCCCTCAATTTTCGAATCGTGTTAGTGTGAGCTTGAATTTTTTCATCTCGTTTGCTTAATTCAAAATATGCATCAAATTCAGGAGCATCCAAAGATGTCTTGGCATTTGAGATTTTAACTCTTTCTTCTAAATGTTGATATTTTAATTGCAAATTAAGATTATCAACCTCTAGTTTTGAAAAACGCCTAACCATGTTATCATGGTCATCATTTTGAATTTTCTCATGCAATTTCAAATTCTCCCCCTCAAGCTCAACAACACGATTCTAGGTAACATTCAATGCAATAGACAACTCATGAAATTGACAAGCAGTTAATGTAGAATCAGTAGTAGTATAAAATACATCCTGAGCAATACATCTAGCAATCAAATTCTCATTGGTGATGAGAATGTTCTTTCTCTCAATCTCATGACTCTTAAGTTCTATCGCATTTTGGGACACCTCATTTTCAATATCTTTAAACACTTCTTTCATCTCTTTCACTTCAGTTTTAAGGGTTTTTTGCATGCCCTCAAAATGTTCCTTGAGGAGTTTAAAGAATGGAATAACCTCAGTGAAGTAGCACCATTTTGTTTGTTCAAAACCCCTTTCCCCTTCAGTAATTCCCGTTGGCGTAATTCTCTTCTTACCTGTTTTATCAAAATCAGCAAATAGTTGACAAAGAACGTATATGCTAATTAGAGTTTTACATTATGTGGGAAGAGTCAAAGGAACTAAGTGCTTGGGTGTATTGGGAGGATACACCGTTGCAGCCATAATTTTCCTAAAGGGTGGAGTTTTGGCTTTAAGTTCATCGGCCTTTCTCTTTTCAATGTCTAAAGACCAAAATATTTTGTCAGGCGTCAACTTAGTTTGAGGTGCAAAAATAGTCAATCAATTTTTCTCATAGTAATCATGGGGTTTGATTATGATTCGATTGGCTATACATTTGGGATCCTTCATTTTTTCAGTCAATCTTTCTTTATTTCTTACTTTTATCTCATTACTCTCTTCAAATGATGACACATCGGGAGGGCATGATCAGGCTTAATCATTACATTTGCATCATATAAGGCAGGTTGGGCAACTTTAACACTCTTAAGTAAAACTGATTTAGGTTCACCTACGTCCTTTTCACTATTTTCATCACACAACCTTTTATGCTTTTGAATCATTTGAGCAGTTTGTCTGGTCTGGTCTTCTGTGTACAACTTGTTTTCAATCTTGTTCTTCAACGTTTTAAGTCTGGAAAATTCATTTAAGAGTTTTGTTTTTTTTCTTTGAAATCATGTTTTAGTGTAACTACACTTTCTTGGATCTCCTGTTTTTGTTTAACAGTTTGATCAAGTTGTTTTCATAAAGAATATAACTCATTTTTCAATGTTTCTTCCCTTAAATTATGTTTAGTTATGAATGTACGCATTTGACCATCCATTTTCTGCTCACATTCAGTTAGCTCAAATTTTGCACGTTGTTCATATATGGCCACCTGATCTTTATAGATGTTAAGTCTAGTGGTCAAGATGTCATCAGGGATAAATGCAGTGTACTCATGCAACACATAATCATCATTTACAACAGAAGATGCACTACTAGGTACAACAGACGCTTCGTTGTGTTTCACATATTGTTCATATGGGATAACATCGCTATTTCCCATATTAGCAGTATCTGACTCAACAACGTTTGTTTGTTGTACTTTTTCGGGAATATTTTGTTCATGCAACACATTATCATCATTAATAACAGAAGATACCCCACTAGGTTCAACAGATGCTTCGTTGTGTTTCACATGTTGCACGTTGTTCATAGCAGTATCTGACTCAACAACGTTTTTCTGTAGCTTATGGAGCTCTTTCTCTTGAGAATTCGGGCACACAGAGTCCGTATCGGCACTAACATACTCAAACACGTTTATCTGTTGTACATCTTTGGGAATCTTTTGTTTGTTAATCATGTCATACAGTTTGAGTACCTCAGAAATGACTGAATCCGTAGTTTTTGACATGATATGAACGTGCACGGGATTTTACAATTCTATGATTTAACCGAGAAATAGATTCTTTCGCGGGATTTTACAAAAATCAAGAATAAACCGTGATTTGATTACTTGAATGTGTTATAATGAAAGTTTGGTAGACTTGGTGATCTGTTGCTTAGTTGTAATTTGGTTTGGTTAATCCAAGTTATTATGGTGAAATTTTGGTCTGAAAACTTAAAACCTCAATAACTTCATTTTGGAGCGATTTTAGGCTTCGAAAGTTTGGTTGAATGAACATATTTATTCTATGTGTCCTTCTCCTCGGTTTCATGGTCGTTTTGACAGGTAATTCGCTGAAAACGGAGTTACGATTCAAAAGTTATGGCAGTTTGAAGTTTTGACGTAAAAAGTCAACTTTTAGTCAAACCACATGATCCACTGGTCAAACCGCAATGACCAAACCTCAAGAACAAAACAAAGCTTTAGAGGCAAATCACAGAAGTCAAAACGCAGTCAACGAAGACAAAACGCAGGACCAAAACGCAGAAGTCAAACGGCAAAGACCAAAACGCAGAAGTCAAAACGCTGTGACTAAAGCGCAGCCTGGTCAAACCGCAGAAACCACAAAATGAAGATACCACAAACCTCAAACCGCAGAAACCTAAACCGCAGAATACTTCAAACCTCAAACCGCAGAGAACGTCAACACGCAAAAACCTCAAACCGCAAGATGTCAAAACGCAGTACTTCTGGACAAAACGCAAAGGACAAATATGTCGCTTTCTTTGCGTTTTGTCTTTTTCCCGTTTTGGCTAAAAATCAAAACGCAACAGGTTTTCTCGCCAAACCGCAACCAAATAATACCAGATTTAATCCAAAACGCAGCCAAGAACACCTTCTCGAGACACAAAACGCAGTCAAGAAAATTTCTTAAATCTTCCAAGAAAACACACCAATTCAGCCGTAGATTACCAAGAGTTGATACAAGATGATTTTGTGAACACAAAAGTACTAGCTTTTACCACATATAACTACAAACAAAGATCAAATCTTGTTTTGTGAGACTTATCTATTCGAACCATAAAACAAACAAAAAACCACCAAGAACAAGCCACTAATTCGTGAACATGCAATCACTAGAACCTAACCATGGCTCTTGATACCAATTGTAACATGTTCATTAACGTATAACACACTTGTGGATTGATTCTTGGCCGATTATGTTAGAGAGAGAAAGAGAGGTTGGGAACTAGAGAGAGAAAGTGATATGTATTAGGTTAAAATGAAGAGAAGTTCCAACCCTTCCCACACATGGGAAGGGGTATTTATACTACTAGCATATGTGCCTCGAGGGGCTGTGGAGTGAGCTGACAGTGGGTAAAGACCCAACCCACTCCACGAATACAATAATAACTAAACTATTACTAATAATCCTACGAGCTACTTAATGCTAATGAGTACTCGGGGTGACCGAGTCTTCATATGAATATTTGTATTCCTAACAAGACGGTTCTAGTTCAAGACTACATCGAGTGGGTTTTGATAGTATTGGTGAGAATTGAAGACGAAATAAACTGCTGTGTCTCAGCAGAAAACGATCCTACGGTACCGTTAAATTTAACGGTACCGTACCCTATTTAAGGGTGCCGTGATCTGCTGAGGTCAGTTTTGACCCAGAATTAGATTTTTTAACAAAGAAATTTCACATATGTTGTGATTTTTCTGGACCTTAGATTAAAGGAATTTATACCAAATAAATTCTTTTATGAATGAATCCAACAGGATTCGATGAACGTTAATCGAGAGCGAAAAATGACATTTAATTGCATTTCGCAAATTAAATATACTTTAAATATTTCGGATGAAATATTTAAGTCGTCATTAGAGTTTAAGAGGATTTTACGAATAAATCTCGCTGATTTAGTGAGATTTTTTGACACGAGGAGAGAATTTATACCTAATAAATTCTTTGAACGGTACTGGACGAGAAGAGATGACTTTTATATTTCCGAGGAAATACATAGGTAGTCATTAGAGCGATGTAAAGGATGACTTAATATTTTCAGTGAAATATTAAAAAAGTCATTAGACGAGACACAAGATATGACTTGACATTTCTAATGAAATATCTAAAAGTCATGACACGAAATAGAAGAGATGATCTCAATATTTCCAGTGAAATATTCAAGTGATCATACGAGGAACGTGAGAGATGACTTAATATTTCCAGTGAAATATTTAGAAGTCATGAGAGGGATTTAAAGAATGACTCAATATTTCCAGTGAAATATTTAAAGAGTCATGAGACGAGACGCACGAGATGACTACAATATTTCCAGTGAAATATTCAAGTAGTCATAAGAGGGATTTAAAGAATGACTCAGTATTTCCAGTGAAATATTTAAAGAGTCATAAGATTTATGGAATATGTTCCATCATTTCTAGACCTAGATGAAGATGATTAGGGGATTCTCGATTGAGATGTTTGGTTGATTTACTGATTTTGATGTGCTTCACACGCGAGTGTTTCACGAGGTTTTGAAAGACGTAAAGCTAGGCCTATGGTGCTGATTCGCAGCAGGGTTTGGGATCTTAAGAAGTGTGTAATCACACGAGGATGAAAGGAAACTACTAATCACTTATATAGTGATTCGTGAGTCCTTTGTCACCCGAGGGTTGATGTTAGCTTTTAGCTTTTGGATGAGCGTTTTAACATATGTTGTTAAAAGGCATGAATATGATGTTTCGGATATGACATTTAACAATTGCGATCACAAGTTTAACTTACTTGAATATTTCAGATGAAATATTAAATTTGTCAACCCTACTACGAATTCTACTAGGTTTGTATCTAACCTTCCCATGACAAAAGGGTGTATTACTTGGAAGAAGGCGAAGTGAGGACTAGGGAATCAGGATAACTTCGTGACTACTTTGACTTATAGGTTTTGACACTAGTGTATGACTCTGTGACTTCTAAGGGTTCATAGTGATAGGCATACCTAATTCCTAATATGTCAAAGAGACATAGTATGGGTGCAAACTTTACAAGCAAATCATGTAAAATGCACATAAGGAATAAATGCAAACATCTTGCAAAACATGATAATCATTTAGCATTTAAGATCATGAAGACATTTAATCATATCTTACGAGAACATGTTATCATTTTGAAACACGTATGTGGGATGCAAGCAATCTAGGTTTGCTAAGGCAGATCCTAATTACTACTTGTTTAAAATGAAATCCTAACAGGAGATAAAGTTCACCGATGTAAACTATCTCTAGTCAGATGTAGGAATGAAAATTTTTCAAGTTAGAGAATGAGTATGAGACTATCACTAGTGGTGCTCAATTCAGGCTAAACACGACCATTTTTATGTGTTATACCACGAACCCAACTTCTCTCCTGGTAGCAATTTAACCGTTAGGTCAAATTGAATTTCTAGTGCGATAGGTTCTCCAGTAGTCATTCTCATGTTAGAAAAAATCAAATTCCTATATTTGCCTATTGAAGTATAGCAAAGATGATATTAGCTTATTTCACTAATACATGGCCTAATATGACTCATCTAACCATACTTTGAAAGTCGGTTAAGAGAATGACATGTCTTATACAACTCCCAACAAAGGCAAGTGAAATGTTTTAATTTTGTGTTTGAGATTTAGAGGTTATTTGATGGAGATGGTGTATTTTATGATCTCTTGGACAACATCTTTGTTTGTTGAGTTGTTGCATGTTGATGCGCATGATGTGTCATTGCGGTTTAGCAGTTTTAATGCCTACTCAAGTTTTAAATTTATATTTAGCCGACTTATCAATAACACACACACTTAACGAGCAGTGTACCCGGTCAGTATGAATATAATGGTAAGTAGAGTGTCGATCACTAAGAGTGGAACGTATTATCTCGTTATTCTAATCAGTATTTTAATATCCTAACGCAAGGGGGTTTCAGCCTGAGAGACTGGCACGATTTGTTTGCAATTTAATAATAAAATAAACCAATAGGCACGAATCAGCAAGTAGCACACACGTACACAGATAAATACTTGAGACAATAAGAGGGCTGTCCTTATGATTAAGTAGATTGTCACTTGTTTTATTGATAGCTTTATATGAAGTGTATGTAGTTAACCCTTTCTCGTTGGTCCTATTCTTATCGGCGAGTAAACCCTTAATGATTACTTATGTCTAAAAGTTATTCCTAAGTGATCAATTTAGTAATAACCGTGGGAGCCACATTATTTTCCGCAGTCAAATGCCCGCAAGCCACTAATAAACACAGAGGTTATCAATGCACTAATAAGTAGTAACCAAAGACATCAACATATAAACTTTAATTGATGGGAAAGCAAGTATTAAAGGGAGTGCAATCTTTCGTTGTCACATTACACAAGCCACCAATCCTGATGAATTAAAGTTTGCTAACACAATAAAACAAAACTACTTAATGAATTAAACACATGCAGCACCTTCTTACAGCTCTTGTATCTTCGTTTGGTGTGTCTTGTGCTGCCTCCTTGACTGAATTCGTCCTAGGGTTCTGCTGCTTCGGTCTTCGAAACTATATTATTCGCTCCGAAATTCGTCTGGTCTTGGGGTATTTATAGTTTCTGTCTGAGGGAAGATGCGGCGCATCTAGTAAGTAGATGCGGCGCATTGACTTAACTTCGCGTGGGGTCCAAGATTATAATATTCAGGAATATTCGTACACCGCCAGAAGATGCGGCGTAACTCCATGATTAGATGCGGCGCATGTCCTCTTGTATCTTGGATCGTATCTGGTGAAATAATGATAGAGATGCGGCGCATGTCATGAGTGAGATGCGGCGCATCTGGAGCAGATTTAACTTGATCTTGTCCATTTCAGTAGACTCTTCACTTTATGCATGTTTTGCTCCATTATTAGTCCAAAATTGCCAAGTTTCACCAAATGCTTGTTTTTACCTGAGAATTACAAAAGTAAACGATTAAGTATCAATCCTCATACATAATATAGTAAAACAAGTCAAATTAATAGGATAAATGATAGTAATAAAATGTACTTATTTGAGTTCATCAAATATCCCCCCACTTGAACTTTACTTGTCCCCAAGTAAACCTTAGAATTTCTCTTATGAAAATGTATCCTAAAAGATGTTAGGATTTATTTTTATATTTAAGCATGTATTCGTTTAATTCATAATCACACAACTAAACACTTTAACGAATTAGAAGTATAATAAAATAAGTTGATAAAAGCAAATCTAATCGTTTAACTGTCCAGTCGTGACGAATATTCTATCATAAGCTTGGCAAGTATACACATCTCCTCCACTAAAGCTAAGGAATAACAAGTCTAAAGCGGTAAAAAGGGTTTGTAGGCTTAAGGGTTAATTATTCTCTTTCACTATCGATCTCAAATTCCAGAAAAGGCGACAAAATCACAAATACATGATCGAATCCACGAACACGATACTTGCAATTGCTCAAATCCTTAACTCGAATAGGCTAAAGATAGGTCCATACTTCACCAATAATAATATATCAAAAAGGGCGACAAAATCATAAATACATAGCCGAATCCACGACTACGATACTTAAGATTGCTCAAATCCCTAATCTCAATAAATCAAAGGTTTGGTTGGATAAAGAATAATATAGGGTATGGATAATATTTGGGATATAAATTGGTGTAAAAATAAAAATAAACAAAACAAATAAATTAAAATCCTAAGTGTGGTTAATCACTATCCCAACCATCCCATGAATAAGACTCATATCATCGAATAACTCACGCTTTAACACTTGAAACACACGCTTTAGGTAGACACGAATTATACTCAACAAGATCTTAATCAAAGAATAAACCTTAATTGGCGTTCCCATAACTGCCAATTCCCATTCAATCCATAAATATAGTACAACAAATAGTGGTGATATCGACCACTTAATACAAAACTTTACATAAGTCGGTTAAAACAAACTTCCAACTTTTCTTTCTTTCTTTTTCTTTTCTTTTTTTTTTTTTTTTTTTTTTTTTTTTTTTTTTTTTTTTTTTTTTTTTTTTTTTAACCAAATAAACTTTAACAAAGATGTGTAAAATTTCACCACATCACTATAATGATAATTCTGGATAATTTTTCCATACTTTTCATAACTTCAGAAATAACGGTAATAGTGAAAGTAGTAAACACACGAAAAATAAACTCAAAAATATACAATATTTACTTTCACTCCAATTGCATTGTGCAATTTCCCGACCTAACCAAAGATAATGAATTACGCACGCGAACACAGGTAATGTAAGGAAACACACTTTGCCTATAGCAATTAACCAACCACGGACTTTAATCTACAGGGTAGGCTAAGGTGTAAGGGTGTAACGAAACATTTTAAACATAGGTGTAAGAAACGAAAGGAATGGCTCTGAGTGTTTTTCTAGGGGTATCTTACTCTAAAAGTGAGAGTAACAAAAGGGTTTATACGGGGGTTAACTAACCAGTGTAGTTAGTTAATAACACATAACATATAATAGGCTATTTGGGTGTAATCCTAGAAATTTACCAATTTAGACAAGTCATTCCAATTATATAAATATAATACTTATTATGGTGGTCTCGAATAGTATACAAGCCAAGTTCTAAAGTTTACAAGTCACCGGCACACTCATAGATTTGTGAATTTTTGAAAATCACAATTTTTGAAAATAACGTCATGTGTGCAGCTATGCAACTTAGATCTTAAACAAAAACATGCTAAAAATTTTTAAGTTTGATATATTAAGCACATTTTAAGCATAATTTTTGAAAAAGTTTAGGACAAGTAATTGTTAAGTGTTCTAATTCTCCAATCCCCCCACTTAAGTTAAACAACGTCCTCGTTGTTTGTATAAAAGGTTAAAAACTGGAAAATAAAAGAATTAGAACAGGAAAACTCCCCTGAGATTTGCTCGGTATGATCCTCCATTAGTATAAGAGCAAAAATCATCTTCTTGTGGATTAGAACGTTAAAGCTTCATACTTGATGTATCCACAGGAAATCCAGGAAACTATAATACCACCAACACTTTAAAACACACCTAAGATAAGAAAGGTTCAAACTTGCATAATACATTAGTAGTTAGATAAAAATAAAACTTAAAAATTAAAACTGAAAATCATCAGGTCAGTCGATGCGCCGTATCTTATGGAAGAAGATACGCCGTATCGAGCCTGGAATTAATACGGATCAGAATAAAGATGCGCCGCATTAAAATAAACTGATAAATAGTTTTAAAGTCGAAAATAAAAATGCAGAAAAATAAAATAAGATATGACCATTGCAGGAGATGCGTCGCATCTCAGAATTGAGATGCGCCGTATCCTCATGCGGGCCTGACTGACTCGACACAGAAAACAGAATAATAAAAATTCTCCGGGTTGTCTCCCGGTAAGCACTTGTCTTTATTCCAGAGTCTTCAAGTTAGACTCACGTTCAGCTCAGCAGTATCGATCATTGATTCCTACATGGCCACGTAGGATCCATTTAGCAACTAAATCGTCACGTATATATTCAGGTCCCAAATTCAAAACTCCATTGTAGAATCCATCCATTATTTGATATGGGTACTCAATCCCTCTCTTCATGTCATCATCACTAATAAAAAGGAATGGAGAAAATTTGTAGCAGACCCTACTAGTGGCATGTTTAAATCCAGGATGAGTTCGGGGCATCATATAAGTGATAATGTCGTTTCCACATTGAAAGGTGATCTTTCCTTCAAATCGTTTTGCATTAATAGTGATCTCCCTACAAAATGGTTTTCCAACAATCACGTCACCCATATTGCTGTCACAATAGGCATTCATGTCTTCAACAACGGCGAACTCAGTTACAATAGTAAAGCGTCCAACGAAGATCGGGACATTAATGAAGGCACCAACTACATTCTTTCCCTTATACTCCACTTTATTTCTCATAATGGAATTGTAAAACCTTCTTGACATGACATTGATTGGTAAAATAGGAAAGAAATTGGCGTCAATACACTTGTACCCAATCATGCATGTGAATTG
Organism: Artemisia tridentata subsp. tridentata; assembly: GCA_021014915.2. Classification (NCBI taxonomy): domain Eukaryota; kingdom Viridiplantae; phylum Streptophyta; class Magnoliopsida; order Asterales; family Asteraceae; genus Artemisia; species Artemisia tridentata. Next base: position 215,826,508 of record CP139502.1, on the reverse strand, counting down.
CAAATTGTAAGCACAATCGGCGTGGATCCTTCTACCATAGTCCCAAGAACCATCATACCCCTCAAATTCATCGTAATTCCTAGTATTAATAACGTTAATTTTTGGACTATCAAGAATTTCTCCTTCTTCTAACTCAGATTCCGCATCATCCATGAATAGGTCATTGGATTCTAATGGTCCATTAAGGTCATTAAGTTCAATGTAGTCCCCATTGTAACGTTCGGGTGATTTTTCATGCACTAATACATCGTTCATAAAATTGGCTTCGAAGTCGAAGTCAATTAGTTCTCCGAATCCTTCCATTTTCCTTCTGAAATAATCACAAAAGCATCAGTAGGATCTGTTCGCTAAGAAGAAAAATTAATGAATTTAGAAACGGATATAAGAATACAAATTTCTGAAGTCTGCAGACGATGCGCCGTATCCAAAAAGTTGGATACGCCGTATCTTATAATCGTTAAAATTTAATCAGACTTTATCCAGAAAATAGATACGCCGCTTAGAATTTATGAATGCGCCGTATCGAATTAATTAATCAAAAATCGATATTTATTTAAAATTAAATACGTCGTATTAACGAAAGTTAATGCGCCGTATTTTCGTTACGTTTAAAAATACGAGATTTTTGATTCATAGGATACGCCGTATCGACAGAGATCGATGCGCCGTATCTGTTTAATAATTCGAAAACTGTTTTTAATTAAAATAATAGATACGCCGTATCTGCTAAAGCAGATGCGTCGTATGGCGTTAACGTTTAGAAAATTTTTTTTTATGAAAAATAGATACGCCGTATCTGCTAAAGCAGATGCGTCATATTACTTTATCGCTTAGAAAAAATTTTCTTATTAAAAACAGATACGCCGTATCTTGGGGAAAAGATGCGTCGTATCGAATTAATTAAACGCGTTGTATTTAAAAAAATTAAACGCAATACGCCGTATCTGAGAGATCAGATGCGCCGTATCGTTTGATTTAGCACAGTACAACGATAGCAGAACAGAAAAAATACGAAAAATAAAAACAAAAAACACACAACGAAAATAAAACAAACAAAAATAAAAGAAAACAATTAACACACAATACAACAAATATGCAAAATAGTACAATGATGCAATTAATCTAATAAAAAGAAAAACCTAATTAAAATACTAATCAAATTAACAGATAATAACAATTCACTCCCCGGCAGCGGCGCCAAAAACTTGATGTGCGTGATGTGTCGTTGCGGTTTAGCAGTTTTAATGCCTACTCAAGTTTTAAATTTATATTTAGCCGACTTATCAATAACACACACACTTAAAAAGCAGTGTACCCGGTCAGTATGAATATAATGGTAAGTAGAGTGTCGATCACTAAGAGTGGAACGTATTATCTCGTTATTCTAATCAGTATTTTCATTTCCTAACGCAAGGGGGTTTCAGCCTGAGAGACTGGCACGATTTGTTTGCAATTTAATAATAAAATAAACCAATAGGCACGAATCAGCAAGTAGCACACACGTACACAGATAAATACTTGAGACAATAAGAGGGCTGTCCTTATGATTAAGTAGATTGTCACTTGTTTTATTGATAGCTTTATATGAAGTGTATGTAGTTAACCCTTTCTCGTTGGTCCTATTCTTATCGGCGAGTAAACCCTTAATGATTACTTATGTCTAAAAGTTATTCCTAAGTGATCAATTTAGTAATAACCGTGGGAGCCACATTATTTTCCGCAGTCAAATGCCCGCAAGCCACTAATAAACACAGAGGTTATCAATGCACTAATAAGTAGTAACCAAAGACATCAACATATAAACTTTAATTGATGGGAAAGCAAGTATTAAAGGGAGTGCAATCTTTCGTTGTCACATTACACAAGCCACCAATCCTGATGAATTAAAGTTTGCTAACACAATAAAACAAAACTACTTAATGAATTAAACACATGCAGCACCTTCTTACAGCTCTTGTATCTTCGTTTGGTGTGTCTTGTGCTGCCTCCTTGACTGAATTCGTCCTAGGGTTCTGCTGCTTCGGTCTTCGAAACTATATTATTCGCTCCGAAATTCGTCTGGTCTTGGGGTATTTATAGTTTCTGTCTGAGGGAAGATGCGGCGCATCTAGTAAGTAGATGCGGCGCATTGACTTAACTTCGCGTGGGGTCCAAGATTATAATATTCAGGAATATTCGTACACCGCCAGAAGATGCGGCGTAACTCCATGATTAGATGCGGCGCATGTCCTCTTGTATCTTGGATCGTATCTGGTGAAATAATGATAGAGATGCGGCGCATGTCATGAGTGAGATGCGGCGCATCTGGAGCAGATTTAACTTGATCTTGTCCATTTCAGTAGACTCTTCACTTTATGCATGTTTTGCTCCATTATTAGTCCAAAATCGCCAAGTTTCACCAAATGCTTGTTTTTACCTGAGAATTACAAAAGTAAACGATTAAGTATCAATCCTCATACATAATATAGTAAAACAAGTCAAATTAATAGGATAAATGATAGTAATAAAATGTACTTATTTGAGTTCATCACATGTTATTTTAACATGATTTGGTTTCCTAGAACCAAGAGACACTCTAATTTGATACAATGTAGAATCTACTACATCGTGTGTGTTTCAAGAATGCTCTTTTGCACATCTTGAGAAAAGAATCTAGTAAAGGTTATTTACCTCAATAGATCTTGTGAGTATTATATTTGAAATGAGACATATTGTATATTTCAACAAATATGCTTTTCTAAGAGGAAACTTATCACTCTTACGAATGCTTAGTGAAACAAGTATTTTAGTATATGACCAATATTACTTGTTTATGCAATAAAACATGTTGTATTAGGTTATTATTCAACTCTAATATCCTATATTTGTTAACAGGATAAAATGTATTCTCTTGTAACATAACCATTCATGTTACAAAGAAAATAAGATGCATAAGATATAAGTTATCTTTTGTCAATCTTTTGATAAGAGAAATACATGTGATATTCTCAAAGATTGATGACTTACATAATAGTTAATAACATATTATGTGTGACACTTTTACTAGACATGTGACTTTGAGTGTTGAGTTGTTCATGAGCAAAGTTTACATATGTTGTTTGTTTGCTCATGTTTGGTTTTTCGGAAATGACACATTTACTAATTGCATTGCAATGTAAATTACTTGTATATTTCGGATGAAACATCCAAGTTGTCAATCCTACTTAGTTGTGTATTTTATGCATCTTTTAAAAATATTAGTTTAAAGTTTGGAACACAACCATTGGACAAGAAGACTCAATATGGCATCTTCAACACAAGTATGAGTTATGATCCGATGCATATTATTTTCGTCTTGAGAGGACGTCATTATTTTCATAACAATCAAATTTATTGAGTATGTAGATTCAAGATAATATATTTCATCATATTTTGATGTTATCTTGAAGCTAGACAAATAATGACTCCAATTTCATGTCCACACTCGAAAACTTGTCAATTAGATTCGATAATGATATCAATCATAATTTGAATAATGAATTGATATGTACTCGAAATCTTTCTTGACCCTCACAATCACTCCTTTTAAAAAGAAAATAAAAATTTAAGGAATGTGTTCCATTTATTCTAATACTAGTTGTATGTGTGAGGTTAATGACATATTAAGTTACTACTTTGATATTGTCATTTATTTTTATTTGAGAAAAACTATTTATATTATTAAGTATAATATTCTTAGTTTTTCGACACCTCATTAGTATAAAAATAATTATCTTAACTATTTTTATACAACATACGTAAAATACTAAATGTTTAAAACATTTTGTATGTGTGTTAGATCAATGCAAGTTTAATACATTTTCTTTTACTTAAATACTAATGTATTAATATGATCTTTTATCTTGTTTAGACAACCCATGGTCAAGCAAGACAAAATGATGTAATGTTTTAGAGATCATGTTACGGATTTTATGAAAGTGTTAAGTATTTTGGGGTGATATACTTTTTACACTTAAACCTTTGGAAAAATAATTGTGTAAGACAATATCTTTCGACACACATGATCTACCAACTTAGTTTCTATTCCTAAGAAGGTTACTAAACCATTTTAAAAACTTGCAACAAATGCAAGAAAAATGGTCTATGCCTATATGCAATGCAAACTAATTACTTAATATAGTGCAAGTAATTTAGCATGAGCCTTATAAACGCATAAACCGGAAAACTATAATAAACAAATAGCAACAAGGCATGAAAGACACTTATGCTTATAGATAAAATTAGCTTAACTAAAGATAACAATAAGCATACAAAAATATTAACTAACAATACTAAGACACAAATAAAAACAAATAGTCATTTAGGTTAACGCACAAAAATACTTATCGTCATTTTGTGTAATAAGTATAACAATGTATACTTAGCTTGATTTTATTTGACAATGAATTGGTTTCCTCCCCATTACAAAGATTTTTACCAAATCACTTTGTGAACACGTCAAGGTTCAAAAGTTGAAATGCCCTTTTTCAGTTTAACCAAAAATTTATGCAAACGGCATAACCAAAAAGACCTTTAGTTGAAAATCAAGGACTTTAACATACTTTCATTTAGCACTAATTCATAAAAGTATTTTTCAAATGAAAGTAGACTCAACTTTGTTTAAAATGATGGGTGACACGACTCCTACGGACTTATGGTTGATTTTATAAGAATTTCTGAAAATGACCCAATACTGAAAACTGACAGACAGAGGCACGGTACCATTAAATACCCTACGGTACCGTTAAATATAACGGTACCGTCCCATATTTAGTGGTACCGTGATCTGTTTTCTGATTCAGAACTGCATGACTTAATGACTCATTCTGAAAACATGACCAGACACTTAAAAACTCTATTCTTTTAGTGGTTTAAGAAAACCTTCAAGCTAGTATGACAAAGTATACTTAACAAAAAAACTTGTAAGTATTAAGCAACTAATTACTTTTCATATTTTATCACCTTCATAGGTAATTTGATACATGGATCGTACTCAATTTTGAAAACCATTTGTTTTAAAAATTTGAGCGACGTGGCTCTGGTACCAATTGTGGAAACCGTAGAGGGGGTGAATACGTTTCCATTTAAAACTTAAAAACTTTTTGTATCAAACACCTGATCAAGTGTGACGTAATATGAAAAGTGTCAACTATGGTCATATAACATCTAGAGATGAATATAGTAAACTACAACACAAGCACAATCAAACCAAGACACATACTTAATCAACATAACATAAGCAACTAGCCACACAAACATAAATGCAATGCAAATATAAATATAAAGCGATAAAGAATGAAACGAAAGTAAAGAGATAAGTAAGAAGGCGCAAACCGGACACGGTGATTTATAGTGGTTCGGTCATGAAGCTCCTCTTCGCCCTACTCCACTCCCCGAGTACCCAACTCGAGAGTTACTTCAGTAATCAACAAGCTCCCTTCAGGTGGAGAAAACCGTACACGTCGCTTATCTTATTTCCGACACTAAGCTAGATGTCGAGTGCTAATCTTAGCTAGCACCAATCTACCACGATCTACCCGATCTACCCTTGATCCACTTGATCAATACACAAGCCCAATGGCTTCAAGAGATCTCCAAGATCTCAACAAGATCACAATGATCTACTCCCACTTGACTCGATCTACCCAATCTACTCTTGATCTTCTTGATCAATCACACAAGCCAACAAGCTTCAAGAGATCTCCAAGATCTTGACAAGATCACAATGATTAACCCTCACTTGACTCAATCTACCCTATCTACCTTTGATCAACTTGATCAACACACTAGCCCAATGGCTACTACAAATATTCAATATCTCTATAAGATCACAATGATCTTCCCTCACAAACTCTCAAAAGAAAAATGATCTTGATATATGCTATGATACAATCAAGAGTGTAACAAATGTTACAAGTGCTTCTACCTACCACTACAACACTTTGTATCTACTTGGATACCTTGTGTTCTTCTCTTGCACTTGAAGAGGAATGACAACACTTTGTATCTACTTGGATACCTTGTGTTCTTCTCTTGCACTTGAAGAGGAATGAAGAGGATCTCTTGGTGGAATGAAAGGATCACTCTTAAACAAACTAAGACTCTCTAAATGATCAAAGAAAGTGTTCTAAGTGAGGAGGGATTAGACCAGAGAAAACTGACTGGAAAAATCAAGTTAAAAGTGTAAAATGGTCCACTATTTATAGGCAAGGGGAAAACTAGCCGTTACAGAGGCACGGCTCCACTAATTGTCAGACGGCTCAACTAAATTTAGTGGAGCCGTCGGTACTTTAGTGGTACCGTGGACGCTCCTCCGTTTGTTTTTAGTGGGGAAGGTTTATTTGGGAATGTTTGGAGCTGTTTTGGGGGGGAAATTGACTATTGGGATTTTTAAACTTATTTTTCAAAATAAAACATTTCTTTTTAATTCAAAAATAATTTGTAAAATATATTTTTGAAAAAATGTTTTGTCACATTAAAAATGTGAAGTTTAGAAAAATATAATCCTTTGATCATTTGTCAAGTAGTAGATTTGTTTGTCCATACCTTGAGTGATTTACGTCGGGATGGAAATCTACGACTTCGTTGAAGCATACTTGAGACATCGGGAGGTGTTGATGTAAGTATGCATTGATAATTTGTGTTTACAAGTAACTTCCACATTTTACGTTATGTATTACAAGTTACATGTTTGTCATTATTAAAACTGAAGAAACTATTTAGTTTAAATATCGTAATATTTGCACTAACAATTTAAAACATCAAAAAGGGCTAGATCTGGGCATTTAAACCACAAGATGTGACTACAACGTTAATTCACAATTTTTTATTTGAGGTTGAAGTGAAATTTCACAGGTGCGTGTACTTAGTATCTGAAGATATTGGGGTTGGTTGGATGAAGATTCTTCGAGATCCTGTTCGAGCGTTTAACCTTTACAATGACGAAGACTTGGATATCTATTTATTTTTGTGATTCTTCCTCTCTATTACCACAAAATAACTATCACTTTAAGGAGTTACGTTGTAGTGCTCAGTGTCACACGAAGTTGTGGATATCCAAGAGGTGATGTACGTCTTATACTTGATGGTTGGTTGGTTGAAGAGTATACAGTACTTTGGGATTCGAAGTTGCACGAACTCTCTACACCGCTCTTAGTCACACACTAGTGCAAGTTTAAGTCACAAGTTCAGATTATTTTACTTCAGTCTCAAGTTCATCATATTGGGTTTTCTTCATCAGTAGTCACGACAAAGAGCCAAATGTATGATAATGGGGTTGGTAACGAGTTAGCTGAGAGAAGTAGAAAAGAGAGAGATGACGTTTGAACACATCAGTTCAAGCCTCGTTCTTCAACGACAAATGACGTTTGAACACATCAGTTCAAGCCTTGTTCTTCAACGACAAATGACATTTGAACACTACAGTTCAAGCCTCGGGCCTCAATTTCAACATAATGGCGTCTGTAGACAACACTTCAGGCCCCGTTCCTCAAAGAAAAGAAATGTGTACGCTTAAGTGCGCTTTATCTTCGGAAGAAGAGAAATCTTCTTGTTTATGACCATTATCATCAACAAGCTTCATGCTCTTCCCATGCTCATTCAGTCATCAAGTGGATCAACGTACTTGGGAGTATATTCTTATTCACTTGTTCTATCAAAAATGGCAACCTCGTATGCAATTTTTGAGGGGGAGAAGTATGAATAAACTAAAGGGATAATTACTAAAATAGCCCGATTGCCCAAGTGCTAAGAGTATCTGTCCCGCTCACAGAAAATTCCCCCCTTAGCCCAGGGCAACTGATCCGACGGACCACAGGACGCCACGTCACCGACCAAAGTATATATACAACTGTTGATACGATGTATAAGGGATGTATTGTATTTTGGGCAACTTTTGAATTTTGGGCAACAAATACATGAACAAAAGGATATTTTGGTCATTTTACGTGCATTAAAATTAGAAACTTGTTATTAACATAAGACCACAACTCGATGGATTCAGATCTAGCTCTCAATCAAAACAAAAATAAATCCCTATCACTCTCACGCATAACAAATCATACACAAACAAACAAAAAACACAAACTGCACTCACAAAAAAATCCAAAACAACACACACAACACAAACAAAGTCAAAACCCAGAAAATTTACACACACCAAAACCCAGATCCATCACAGATTTCGATCAGTGGTGGTCGCTTGTTCGGTCTTCTCCTTCGTTTCGTGATTACCAGATTTGCATATACGTGCATTAAAATTAGAAACTTGTTATTAGGAACCGAGCTAACTTGTGTGAGATCTTTTTTTCTTTCAAATTAGGATGCTTTTTGGCTATTTGAATGCTATAGGATCATGAATTATGCCTCAAGTTATGTTTCTAACCGGACTATATTTTGTGCTACTTTGTGTGAATCGTGTTTATTGGTGTTGCTGGATCTGAGATCTACTATAAATATATATTGTTTATGCTTATAACTGAAATAAGTATAAGCAGAGTTTTTTTTTTTTTTTTTTTTTTTTTTTTTTTTTTTTTTTTTTTTAATAGGGAGACTTTATGGCGATTAAAATGCTGTAGCATCATTAACTATGGGTCAATTTTGTTAGTAGTTGGAATAGCAGTATCATTTTTCCTTGGCGTCTTGTATTCATTTTTTGCTATCTATAACTATATCTATTTGGCTTTTTTGTAAGTAGAATCACCGTTCTTCCCTTGTTTACTTCAGTGACGAGGAAGGAGTGTATTATGCATTGGATCTTGGAGGAACAAACTTCCGAGTTCTCCGAGTACAGTTGGGTGGGAAGTCTGGTATTGAATTCCAGGAGTTTACAGAGGTCTCAATCCCTCCTCAATTGATGGTTGGAACTCCCGAAGTAAGCCTCTCTTTCTCTCAAGACTTGTGTGCGACCTCTTTTCTTTCATTTTGTTAGAAGGTCCATTATATTCATATTTCAAATTTTCAATTAAAGGTATCAAAGTTCAGTTGGTTTCTAAGGTCTGAACATTAGTTTTCCACAGGCACTTTTTGACTACATTGCTGCAGAACTTGCTAAATTTGTTGCGGATGAAGGTCATAGGTTCATAATCGAGTTAAACATGTAAAGTATTCTTACTGCTGTTGTTAGCATATACGTATTCTTACTGCTGTTGTTACTCTTGAAGGTGTCAACAACTATCACTCTTTTGGTACTTACTTTCTTACTACTTTTTATATTAATCTATGTTGTAGATCTTGATTTTTAATGATATTAGTTTGCGCGCCTTCCACATTGTGATTTGTTTGTTGCTTTTATTTGAGTTTGTTAGAGGACTTGATCTTGATTAATGTGTGTTAGGAGCTAAGTTTTAAGTGGGGTTAGATTAACTTTAGCGTTAAATGGAAAATGATTTTGATTAGTTTCGAGTGTATATTGGTGTTATGTATAGAGATTGAATTGTAAGCTTTTTGGAGCGTTTAGAGTATAATGCTTGTTTGGCAACGAGCGATTAGCTTTTTTATTTTGTTTAATCGCTTCTATTCGTTACACTAAGGGTATGTTTGGTTAAACTAGCACTAGCAGGTAGCAGGTAATACTAGTAATGTGTAAAGTGAAGTAAAACTAGCGTTAAATTTTACTGCTTGCTGCCAAACAAGCTTTTGATTCATAGCCGCTCCAAAATACTTTTAAATGCTAAGCGCCAAGCAGCCAAACACACCCTAAAAGAAACGTTTAGCTTTAGCTTTACGTCATTTTACACTTTCTCATTAAGCTACAACTGTGTTACCAAACACTTTTATCATATAATCATCAACTGATAGTTTTGCCAAACATACTAGTCTGCGTACTATATGCTTTTATGATTGACATGTATTGTTTTTGTCCAACATGTTACATTTTGTATGGGGCAGAATATTGTGTATTAATGATTTCTTCTAAGCTTGTCCCATTTGTTTTATGATTGTAATGTGCATGTGCAGGTGCAAGGAATAATATGCTTTGATTGTAATGTGCAGGTGAAGATGTTGATGTGAATGAGAACGAGAATGCTAATTTAGATGCTGGATACCTTCACACCAATGGGAATGCGGTAAAGTTCTGATATACTATGAGAAATATCTTTCTTTCTATGTTAGACGTGTTGTATTACATTCTAATTCAACATCAAATGAGCAGGATCCAGAGAACGCAAATGCTAATGCAAATGGTGAACAATTGCACATAGCTGCAGCTGCGTTGATACGTTCACACAGTGTATCTGGTGATCTGCATGGTGTACAACCTGACCCTGTAGCTGCAGATATTCTCAGAAAGGAGCCCGAGCAGGAAACTTTTGTGCGCCTTAGGATCACCCCATATGGTACTCATTTCTGTTTAACTAATTCATCTATGTGGCTACATTTATAGAAATAAATATCTGTACGTGAAATATGTCAATGCCCTTATATAATTGTACATAAACATCATAAAGTATGATTATGTGCAGAGACGCCGTCACCTGATGAAGCGGAGGTTTTCAAGGCTTTATAGGTTTGTCTTGAAATGCGAGACAGTTATGTCTTCCGGGAAAGCATTGCTCCATGGGAGAAAGAGGTCATATCTGACCCTAGTACTCCAAAGTGCAACCCAAATCCTTTTGATTATATCCGTGAGAGAAAAACCGATGTTAGTTTTTAAACCAGTTTTTTGTATTCTGCGTTCATTCATGTTGAGTCAAAATAGTTTGCTGACGTGGCCTATTAAATGTGCTGCAGCATTATTTTTCCTGTCGCTGATGCAACAACCTTTTTCACCGACCTGCATCACATCCTTAAATTGATAGCTGCTGGGAATACACGAACAGTATGCCATCACCGTCTTGGTCTTTTGGAACAGGTAGATACTCTTAAGATTCATACCAATTGCAAAAAGACTGATCGTCCAAAGATAAACCAAAATTACCTGATTCCCTTTGTTTATACAAGTTTGGAGGACTTATAACAACATATCTCATTTCTCGTTCACAAAAAAGATATTTTTTGTCCTTTTGCTCGTTAATTTATACTAATAAGATCAGAATTGGCCAAACAACACTATATCCTTCAACAGGTGGTATTTTATAATAGGATTATATATTGAATTTTAAAACACCTGTGGAAATCAGTACTTTGAAATACTTACTGATGGGCAGCAATGTGATCTTGAATTGGAACTTTACCATGTTAGAAAAATTATGCATTTATTTTTGGATCCCCTAAAATGATATTCTTCTAGTTTCATTTGAAGGTTATACTAATAATGAGTATGTTGCTTATTTTCTTTGGGACCGTAGGTAAAAGCTAGATGTAAAAGCGAGTGGGCTCTCTTTCAAGATCGACTTGCAAATGCAGATAAAGCGTACTTGAAACAGAACAGGACATAACTTTAACATAGATTTCTTTACTCATTTTCAAAACCCGTTTGGCTTCTCTTCTTTGTCTTGGGAGTTCACTCTCCCGCTGACTTTTTTGTCCACAGTTCATGGCCAGACAGTTTTGTATGATAGGCATGATATATGTAGCTTTTGTGCATAGTTATATAATTATCAAATCTTCGATTATACAGGTGTTATTGACAAATGCCTGAGGAATCAATATCAGGTTAACCTTGAAGGATTGTTTTGTATGGACCTAATGGATGTTTAGTTGTGCTTTTTAACTGATTATTCATGTCAAAAATACATTCAGTAAAAACAATCCCTATAGCTCTTGTGCTTTGATACTGTTGTTGATTGCTAAGTTGGTCGATGTATGAGGTTGGTTTTTAACATGTATGCAATGGTATTGCTGGTCTATAAACGAGTTAGTAATGCTCTCGTTCGTTACTACCGCTAGTTGTGTTCTACTGGGCTTATTCATACTGCTGCTACTGTATTTCATACTACTGTTACGAATTTTATATTTTATGGAATAAGTTCATTGCTGCTGTTAGCTTTAGCTGGTTCCTGCTGGTAGTGTTAGTTGATGCTGACGTATTTTTGGGCAACTTTTGGTTTTTTTTTTGGGCAACTTGTGTATTTTTTGGGCAACTTTTGTATTGAAAGCTACCAGCAGAATGAGTCAACGCACGCCCAAAAAATACACACAAGTTGCCCAAAAAAATATTTTATGGAATAAGTTCATTGCTGCTGTTAGCTTTAGCTGGTTCCTGCTGGTAGTGTTAATTGATGCTGACGTTTTTTTTGGGCAACTTTTGGTATTTTTTTGGGCAACTTGTGTATTTTTGGGCAACTTTTGTATTTTTTTGGGTAACTTGTCTACTTTTTGGGCAACTTGTGTATTTTTGGGCAACTTTTGTATTGAAAGCTACCAGCAGGAATGAGCCAACACCCAAAAATACAAAAGTTGCCCAAAAATACACAAGTTGCCCAAAAAAATACCAAAAGTTGCCCAAAAATGAGTCATTCCTGCTGGTAATGTAGCTCACTTTTTGTTTTGAGAAAATCTACTAAATGCAAAATAGTTACAAGTTAGGTTCTAGCATCATAATGGCAAAAATTGAGAAAACTCAAGTTACAAGCCGGAAAGAATGGATCTCAAAAAAAAGGAAAATAAATGATCCGACAGAACAAGGCCACTGAATGCCTGACTATTTCCGGAAAGAGTAGCTTCCAACTCCACAGATGACAAAAGAATATGTGAAAGGGAAATAACGACTTTCCTACGCATTGCTTTGCCAGCGTAGCCATCTATATTCGATATATTTGATATTCTGTTCTGTTAAAAAAATAAATAAACTCAAATAGAGTGACTTATTCGAGGATCATGACTCATGAGCACACTCGTCTAAAGTTGTCCTTATGCGCAGTTTGTCAGTCAATTCCTTACCATTCACAATTAATAGACTTCGGTTAAATCTTATATGAACAGCATTTTTGTTGGTTTACAAAGAGTTCTCGCTCTATCATTTTACCTTGTGGTTTAATACTCGAGTGAACTTATATAACCATACGCAATAATTTTATGGAGAAATTTATTATTACTACATATACATTCTGATCCAAATGTATGTATAGCATGTGAATGTGAATTCTATTTTCTGAAACTTATGCGCCTGAATAATACAGTATACTAAATAATCACAGAGGAATGATCTAACGAACAAATGCTCAAGATTTATCAAAAGGGTGGTCGGTCTTAAAAAATATACTCTATTTCAAATTTCCCGAACTTTTATTAACAATAAATGAGCTCCAGAATCAAAAAGAATTACAAAAATTGTAGCAAAATCAATATGCCACTTCCAGATCCTAAACGAGTTCTTACATCTCAACGTAAATCAAACCATTATCCAAAACATCTCTCGCCTAAACTAAGAAAATATTAAAGGGAAATTTTAACAACAATTCACTCACTATATCGGCGCCTTAGTAGACGGGTTAAATATTGTATGTAGATGATAAACTCGTTAGCATATACAATTACCTTCTTTAAAGGTATTGAGAGTGAGAGGCAGCAAGAAGAGCAGCACCAATACCGGAACCGTCATTAGAGTGTATAAGTTTAATATGTTTTGCAAGTTGGTCACCAACCAATTCATGTAAAGTGTTTTCAAGACAGTGTCGGTATTCGGTATTCGGGATCTCACCGTCTCTCACGGTATCTCTTCCAATTTTCTTCAGAATGCCTAAAATTCCAGCAGCGGCGAGGCGTGCCCCTCGTGTGGCAATGATGTTGCATATCTCGACCACTATCTTTCTTGTTGATAAGGGTGTACTAGATATCTGCAAATTGAGTGGTAACTTAGACTTTTAGTATTCAAACCACGATTTGGGACAAATATAGGTAGCTAAACAAGTGGGTTAGGACACAGGTACGGGTCAAAAGATGGGAACTTTTAGGATCGATAAAAGGGTCAGGATAGGTTAACTTGCGGATGCTTTCTTAGATTACACTATAAGTAGACGATATGGAACTAACTAAAAAATAAACGTGGACAATAATATTGGGACAGAGGAGACCAGATTAATTATAACTAAAAACGTGTTATTAAAATAATAGAGGAAGTACCTGTAACACGTCTTTCAATTTCTTTCCTACCACATTGAGATCAGGGGACGTATCATGATGCATTGCAGACATTTCAGGTGTCCTGTCAATTACACGACAATGGAAAGTAAGATTCAGCGCAATTCGATTGTGAAGATGCATGAAACAGCAAATTACAATTAGATAAAGCTAGAGGAAGCAATTTTGGCCTATATACTTGTGAACGAGCCAAGGTAGGTTGCGCTATATCTCAAAGTTCAAACTACTCAAAAATAACTCGGAGGGGAACATGTCATGTCAAATGGGTTGAAAGTCTCCTATAAGCTATTCTGAGATGCGTACAACCTTCTAAATCGTTATATTAAAAAAGTAGAGAACTAAAGGCTTTGAAGAATACCTCAATATGAATGGTGTTTTTAGTTTAGGGGGAACTGTTTCACCGAAAAGCTCAGCTTCATCAGCCATCCTTAACAGAACTCTACGAAGAAGTTCTCCCAGATACATGCCAGAAATCATTTTTTCGAATATCTGCCAAATTTATCATTGGGTAATCAACTTTTGTAAACTTTATGAAGAGTGTTAAAGATAAACAATCGGATAGTACATGTATAAAACATCACCTGTTCCCCAGGGTTCAAACTTTCAGTGTCGAGTGCGTTATCATACTCTGTTAAGGGAAGATGTGATGACCTGAAGTTACCCCACTCCATGTTGATGACCTAGAAAAGAATTGCAGTATGAGTCGTGTTGTGTTTTATTTCATACGGGTCCATGCCATTTTGGTATAGCGTATAATAATAGCTCACCATCTCGTCCGATTTGGGGTGTGGTCCATGCCATTTTGGTATAGCCTGAGCTCGTTCCACATAAGCTGCATTACTTCCGGTGCCCAGATCACAGCTACGCAAACATCACTGTTCTCATATCTACCTCCAGCCAAAGTTCCAACTGTATCATTAACCTAAAGAAAATTGTCCGTATGTTTAATTTCATAGGCAATCAAACTATGCTTACACCAACTAGTTTAGTATTAAAGATATTTTGTTGTAAACTTGATTTGCTATACACTATTTGTAATGCGAACTTATACGTCCTTTATTTCTTTTTTATGGATGTTTGGATACTTTTCAACATCCCAACCCCACAGTATGCAACATTAGCAACCTACATGAACTCACCAGAGCAGATACACGGACATCGACACCTTGCCTATCCATTGCTCTTGTTAGTTCTGCAACCACGTCTTGACCGACCTACCAATATTCAAGAATATAGCAAACATTCATGGCTTTTTTAGGGAAGAAAATGTGAAATAGAACTACTTAGGAATAGTATGTAATTACCATTTCCTCAATAGAGAAGCCTTTGGTCCACCTAATAAGAGTTCCTAAATCAATAGACAATTGCATCACAGGGAACGAGAAGGTAAAACCTAACTCCCTCTGTCTGCCTGCACGACGAATGAACCTATGACTTTCATCCGCAACAAATTTAGCAAGTTCTGCAGCAATGTAGTCAAAAAGTGCCTGTGGAAAACTAATGTTCAGACCTTAGAAACCAACTGAACTTTGATACCTTTAATTGAAAATTTGAAATATGAATATAATGGACCTTCTAACAAAATGAAAGAAAAGAGGTCGCACACAAGTCTTGAGAGAAAGAGAGGCTTACTTCGGGAGTTCCAACCATCAATTGAGGAGGGATTGAGACCTCTGTAAACTCCTGGAATTCAATACCAGACTTCCCACCCAACTGTACTCGGAGAACTCGGAAGTTTGTTCCTCCAAGATCCAATGCATAATACACTCCTTCCTCGTCACTGAAGTAAACAAGGGAAGAACGGTGATTCTACTTACAAAAAAGCCAAATAGATATAGTTATAGATAGCAAAAAATGAATACAAGACGCCAAGGAAAAATGATACTGCTATTCCAACTACTAACAAAATTGACCCATAGTTAATGATGCAACAGCATTTTAATCGCCATAAAGTCTCCCCATTAAAAAAAAAAAAAAAAAAAAAAAAAAAAAAAAAAAAAAACTCTGCTTATACTTATTTCAGTTATAAGCATAAACAATATATATTTATAGTAGATCTCAGATCCAGCAACACCAATAAACACGATTCACACAAAGTAGCACAAAATATAGTCCGGTTAGAAACATAACTTGAGGCATAATTCATGATCCTATAGCATTCAAATAGCAGCTGTGATAATAATGAAAATCCCAATTAATATCACTTCCACTCAAGTTTATGCATATCAGTTACAATACATATAGTAATTTGGAATAGAGATCTGCAAAAGATAAAGCATCGGATAATTTACCTTGTTTAACTAAAAGGGATTTGATTGAAAAAGCAATTGAGGATTCATCTGGGGTTATTGAAGGGGACATACGGCTGGTTAAGATACGTGTGGCGTATTTGATTGTGTTAGGGTTAGGGTTTGGTGTCAGACGGTGGATTAGTTCGGTTATTAGATCTCCTACGCGGTGGTCGGAGGAGGAGGAGGAGGACATGGTAGTTTACGGCGGCGATGTGAGTGAGTGAAGTGAAGGGTGGTGTTTGGTTTGATTTGATTTTGGTGAGTGAATTGTGGGCGCGGAAATGCTTTTTATTTTGGTCCAGTCCGTCTGGTTTTTAGTAGTATGAGTAATATGTGAAATGACAAAAAAACCATCTGTACAATATACGGTTGCCCAACAAATAAAAGTTGCCCAAAATATACTGCTGTACAATACGTGATTATACGAGTTGCCCTGGGCTAAGGGGGGAATTTTTTGAGATCGGGATAGATACTCTTAGCACTTGGGCAATCGGGCTATTTTAGTAATTATCCCTAAACTAAATTTTAGTCATCAAGTGGATTTACTTACCAGTGATTGTATTCTTATTCACTCGTTCAATAAAAAAATGGCAGTCATATGCAATTTTTGAGGGGGAGAAGGGTGAATAAACAAAATTTCAGTTATCAAGTGGATCTACTTACCGTTGATGGTATTCTTATTCATTCGTTCAATCAAAAATGGCAGTCATATGCAATTTTTAAGGGGGAGAAGGGTGAATAAACTACATGTTGATTGATGTTTGAGAAATGGTCATACGGCACCTGAATACATTAGTTCAGGAGTCGTGCAAACCAAGTTTCTTCAATACTATATGTTCCACCGTCCATGAAGAAAGAAGATATACTGTTTCAACCATTGGTTTGAAGAATACTTTCAGCTCCATCAAGTGTTGTATCTCCTATGTTTCACGCTGATGCACATATATCTGCTGATACAACCGGTACTCCTTCATGAACCACAATGGTTCAAGAAGTACCATCTGTTAGTATTTCTCCAACAACTCATGAAATTATATCTCTAGTCATTAATCAAGGTGTTGAAGAAAAAATTCATGGAATTCTACCTCCCAAGATTGATAATGAACCCCACCTCCATAATCTTACTCCAAACCCGAGTTCTGGAGAATCATCTTCACAAAGGGTTATTCGATCAGATTCTCATCAGCTCAATCAATCGTTTCATTATATCAGTAAGTGTTCAAAGGCTCACCCATTGGAGAATGTGATTGGCAATCCTTCTTGACCTGTTTCGACAAGAAGTCAACTACAAACCCATGCCAAATGGTGCTACTTTGATTCACATGGACATCCGATACCATTCGGCGGAAAATGATCTGATTGAACTCTTATCTATCTAAGGAAGAATAGAGGTGGTAATTCTTCATGTATCCTCTGTATATATATAAATCATAAAAACTCAAAAAGATTTTCCACGTTGTACATATCTTAAACCTACAAAAACCATAAAAATCAGAAAAATAGAAAATTCCAAAAATAGTTTTTCAAGGCATGTCTTCTGGTATCGATAACATTTAGGGTCCTAGAAATGTCATTCAACAATGACACGGGTCTTTAAATGAAGTTCGAGCAGAAGTTCAAATTGTTTCTCAAAACATGCCTAAATGGCTTGCTATTACTTTAGATATGCAACCCGGTTTTTCAAAATGAGGAAAGCACGTCGGCAAAAAGACGGTTGTTCCTAACAATGGGTGAAGTTCGCCCGAGCATGGATTACTTCATATCCGTGTATCCCCGATTTAATGTACGTTTTAGTGCATCATTTCTCGTATAAGAAGAGAAGTCTTCTTTACATCGCAAATACTTTTCCATCTATGATTCTTCAGGAAAGTATTTGTGCTAAACTTGGTGGTACCATGAATTTTTTTTGAAATCAATCAGACTTGAAGTTTTTCATAAAATTTGTCACTCAATCAATGACTATAGCTCTTTAAATAGAAAACGGGTCATCGATTGAGGGGGAGAGTGATTTCAAAATTTTATATCATCAAAACACGCCACTTTGTACATAATAAGCAAGTGAATAAAATTTGTTGTTATGTGTCAGTGTATGAGTTTCATTCAAATATCTTTCAAACTTATCATACCTGACACTAACATTCTCCCTCATTGATTGAGGGGGAGCATAATAATGTTCCATTACCAGAATACATTGAATCAGACCACATAGTCTCCCAAATTTTCTAACTTATTTAAATCAATTGAGATCCCAAATCTCAAAAGGTTTGAAATTTTTTATCGGGGGAGAAAATGTGATTTAAATATGAAAATCTAATAAAAAATGTGATCTTTTGGACTCAAGTGTAGGCTCTCCCATATGTGCTAAACTCTTTCGTATATCGATGCACATATTGAGGGGGAGCAAATGATTTATGATGGCAATTGTGGAAGTATACCAAAGACCAACCATTTTATTTACTGCACTGGAGTTATAAGGATGGTAAGATTAGGTATAAGTTCCCATGATCCAGCCAGAACCGGAGGGATATTCCCAGGGACAATCCTCTTGTTAGAATAGAAGTCCTTAGGAACGATTAAAAAGGAGAAAAGTGAGAATAAGGGAAGAGTGCCGACTGAGATGGAGCTAGTACTGGAACAAACCCAACAAGGTACTAGTGATGAAGTCTCGGTAAGCGCTGAAGGGGTTGAAGAATGAAAAAGAAATGTAAAGATAAACGGTGAAAAGAAAGAAGCCCTCCTTACACTTTAGGCAGAAACCGGGTCAATACATATGCTATCAGAATCACTTAGTTGATTGCTGACATTGAAGACAAGTATCATGGACCCAGTGATACGCTGCACAACCCTCCATAGCCACTCAAGGTCCCTCAAAGGACTCTTGTTTCATTTGTCACGGAGATTAACACATTTCTATCGTCTCTCTCACTCCGAGTTAGACGATATTGAAAAGGTGGCAATCCTTTCCAGCCTCCGATCACTAAACCAAAACGCACTATTAAGTCTAGAGCTAAGAGATCATCCATAAATCTCATTAGGACACATTTCCAATATGCTTGCTGTTTCATACACCGTGAAAAGCAAGGAAATATACATTAAGAGTCCTACGCATTATCCTTGTGGTATTGCCAGAACATCCGAGTGATACGTAAGTATTCACAATGAAGATGGAAATCCTTCTAGAGCCAACATCAAACAAGCTCTTGGTGGGTGACATGTGAGATCCTTCATGGATCAAACTTGTGACAACTGGAAAGAAACGATGGGGCGATTCGCATTTGAATCAAACTTGTTCCAGGAAATGAATTGACGGATACTTTTGAAAAACCTTTCGATGTGCTCAACAATTGTTTTCGAGCACATTGACTGCGCATAAATTTTCAAACAAAAGTATTAGTGATTGAAACTTGATGTTGTTTATAAAACTTTCGTCGTATTACAAAAAACCTCTTTATTCAGTAATACTCGAAAGTTATTTTCAAATCAATTTCTCATTAATCAGTGAATCATAATTCATTGGTTCACTCACTCTGTGCTTTGTCTACTTTGAGACGCTCCGGTTTGAGAACGGCTAGTGCAGCTGCGAAACCCTGTCAAGGAGGTTCTTCGGAATTCTACCTGATTACAGGCAGTATTTATACTGATCAACGGGGAACCGTGGTTCTTGCAACCCTATTCAACGAAAGTGAACAAAGACACTTTCGTTTGTTTATTGCTAACTGTTGCTTGCAGGAACTCCCGACGGTTGCAGCTGATGGCCAATGAGACGTCAATTCATAACCTCATGCTCACACTTCACACTTACGTTCAAAGAAATCATGATAGCAGAATGACCTACAACAATGCTTCCGCAACTTTGATGCTATAATATCATAATCCAGAAAAGTGTGAGCATGATGGTCCGATGGTCACTACATCACATGGAGGTGATACCACTATGGATGATTTGGAGATTTGCTATGGTTGATGATCTCAAAGAACGCTCAAAGATCACACAAACAAATGGAACGTTAAGATCACTGCTGAAAGTACAAAGTTTGCTGATTGTGAAGAATCAAAGTCTACGAGCTACGAAATGAAAGTCATGTAATAGAATGATAGGATTCAAATTGTAATTTCTGGGGTGACCTCCCTTAGGGGGAGATTGTTAGGATTATAAAATCCAAGTTAAAGACTCGGTCACCCCAAGTAATATCTAGCATAGGATAGCTCATAGACTTAATCATATACATTTAGGTATCGTAGTATTCATGGAGTTGGGTCGGGTCTTTACCCACTGTAAGCCCACTCCATAGCCCATGGTGGCACCAAGTCAATTGTATATATACCCTTCTCCATCTAATGGAGAGGGTTGGTTGTTTCATAATATTACACACACACAAAGTGTTTTTCTCTCACTAGAAACTTCCCACACTCTACTCTCTCTCTCTAACTCTAACCATGGATTTGTTCTTCCATAATCCCCGACCTCCCGAATCATATAATCAACATAAACACGATCCTACAATTCATGTCTTTACTTGCAAAAGTTTAGTATCAACATTTCGTGTGGTGGTAAGAAAACATAGACTCACGCCAAAAAAAAGGACATCGACATAGTCGAGAAATACTGACAAAATTCAAGCTAATCAAAGAAAAATCTAGAAAATGACGACAACTAATTATAAAATAGGTCAATTGGTAGTTTCGGTATTTTCCCCATAATCCCAAATAGCTTAGAAAAGTAATTTAGGTCTTAAAAGTCATTTAATATAACGACATTAAGTTGGAATGTTCTATAAATTTCGGCTTGGCGCGTCCGTTTATAAAACATTCCCAAGTCGTCGTGACTTAAATAAATCAATTTTCTCAAAATAATTTAATAGTAAACAAACGTTAATGTTTCAAAGTATGTTTATTAATTATTGATCAATAAACATTGTTTTTCTTATTGTAGTGCGTTACGAATCTTAATATATTAAAGTCATCCGAGTCTAATATATCTTATTCGTCTCGTGCCCAATAGTCCAGCAATGTCAATTGTCCAATAACATCAGTCCAATAATTGTCCAAACGATACAAATCCATTATATGTCCAATGTCAAGTTATAATCCGTATTTAACTCCAAATCACAATTCCAAATATCCGAAATATACCAAGACCCCAATGTCAAAAAAAAATAAATATTGTCTGTCAATTATATTAACATTCGGTAAATAAACTACTACACTTTTAAATATGACAACATAATACAAAGCATTTCAACTAAATTTTTATGATGGGCTTGTGGCCTGGTTGCATTTATACGATACTCACCCTAGTATTTTTGGGCTTTGGCCCAATACCATAATAATCAACGCCCTTATGTTGGTTGGCTATTAAGCAACACACAAACACAACAAGGCCTATGCATACACAACTACAAACACACTTTGGTAACTCAAAAACAAACAACCCTTATCTCTTTTAACGGATTATACAAAGACCTAGATGTTTACTCACACATTACTAACACTATATCAATTTCAAATGTAATTTGTTATACAAATTCACACCCTTTTGTGATTGCAACCAAACCGAGACCAAGCCATACCCAAGCTAAAAACAAACTCCCTCTCGGTTACCTCTAACCAAACACAAGACGGAACCCTCATGGGTTGTCTTGTCGAACCATAACCAACAAATCTTACACCCTCTTGGGTGGCGCGCTTAGACCGAGACACAAAGTAAATGCACCCTACGTGGGTTCTCGTTAGATCAAGCAAAACCAACACAAAAAAAATGAATAACTCTAACTAGATCCGAGACTCAAACAACATTGACAACATCAAGGATCAAAACAACATCCCAAACTCACAATTCAACCCGGGTCGACCCGGCCTGTTTACTATAACCAGTAACAAACAAACACCCCTTTAGACTAATTTTATACCACACGAAACTAATTAACAGGTTTTAATCCATCTTTAATCACCCAAATCTTTTTCAATAATCATTTTTAACCTTGTTTTATCCCGCGAAAACTTTAACACTCTATCTATAATCGGTTTAAACCAAAAAGTAGCAAAAATGGGTTTACGACGTCATACCAAAGAGACGAGAAATGAGATAACGAGATGGAGATAATGGCGCACGGCGGTGGTGGCGGAGAGGAGATTGCCGGCGGCTGAGGTGACTAACGACACAACCAAAACTATTTCACGCAAAACTCGTACACACCAAACAAACCCATGGTCGTCTCTAGAGGGTGGCGGCAAGAGGCGGCAATGATTACACGAGCCAAACGCCAACCCAGAGGCTAAACCCTAACTTAACTCTTGTACTTCCTTGATCTCCCACGTTATAGATGGTGGTGGTGGCTAACGATGGTGGAGCTGAGGTGGTGGCCGGCGTAGGAGGCGGCAGAGGGTGTGGGTGGCGTCGGTGAGGAGGGAAGAAGGAAGTGAGATGGAGGCTATGATGTTATAATGATAAAACCCTAAATTGTTACTTATATACTAACACAAGGACCAAAGGTGTAAACCCTAAAAACTTCAGGGGCAGTGGTGTAAAACTAACTGTAGGGACCATAATTGTAATTTGTGCTATCTTTCTCAAAATGAGTTTCAGGGCTCATTTAGACTAGCAAACACTAGATTCAAGACGCGAGAATTACACCATCGTGCTCCGAATACTATCTCCAATAAAAACGACTATATATACGCATAGTATCTCGAAATTAATACCAAGGTCAAATTAAATTGTCGGTTCTCTGTATAAAAATACGTCGGGAAAATTACGGGGGGGGGAGGGGGGTCCTCGCGATTCAATTCAAGTTACCCGTTAGAGTTGAAAAGAGATGAGAATACTTACGCTTGATCTCATTCATACGTTCCCACGTGAACTCAGGACCTCTCTGTCACACCCCTAAAATCTGGATTGCAGCGGAATGGAATTCCGGGGGCATGATGTTCAGGGATAACAAAGTACAAGGTAATAATGAATGACCTCTAAGTGAGTCATTTTAAAACAAGCGTTTGATTTAAACATAAACGTTTACAAAACATAAATATCAGAGTTCACCATCAAATGTAAGATTTTAATACATAACCAAACGCTAAATAATGCAAGAAAATCTTCATCATGATGTGCTTCCAAAATGTGACTCTAGAGTGCTACATATATAGATGGTTGTCATCACCTAATTACCTGAGAATACACGCTAAAAGGTCAACATAATTGTTGGTGAGTTCATAGGTTTAAGTAAATAAGGAAAGTGTGGACCACAAGATTTCAATAGCATGACATTCAAAATAAATATAACGACATCGCCAAAAATAATATATAGTGCTCTAAGCTCATGACCCCGAAGCTCGACGAAATGGTATGCAATCAAGCATAATAATAAATGCCCCAAATAAGTATTTGCCAGACACTCGGAAATAATCCGAATGATATGCGTCCGTTTGACAGGTTGGCGCGACCAACTCGGACGGGGGTGTCAACCCAAATAAATCTATTCATAACATCCGCGCTCACTCGCAAGTAATTAACAGTTCATGATTCAAGGGGACTTTAATGGCAATGTGGTAACTTA
The DNA here is from genome assembly GCA_021014915.2 of Artemisia tridentata subsp. tridentata. Taxonomy (NCBI): domain Eukaryota; kingdom Viridiplantae; phylum Streptophyta; class Magnoliopsida; order Asterales; family Asteraceae; genus Artemisia; species Artemisia tridentata. The sequence continues at coordinate 215,802,624 of CP139502.1, read as the reverse complement.
GGCAAAATAATGGTTTTAATACTTGTGTCCAAAAAAAATAAGCAATGTATTCCCACCCCGAGGGTTTAGAAATCATGTATAAATAATATAAAAATCGGGGCTATGAAACTCACCTCAATAAAGCAAATCTCGGTTGGTAAATTGGTAAACGGTGAATAAAGGTCCGATAACTCTAACCGCGACCTAAATAATTCATATGTCTTAGGTTTGGAAACAAGGTCATGCAGTTGTGTCAATGTGATCTGTTATTAAGAAAATCACCCTTTGTTGAAAACGTAACTTGTTAATCTCGTGATCAAACTATAGTCGTCTTGCTAATAAGTATTTTGAAAACCTCTAACGCGCCTAACAAGTATACATAATGTTCTACCATTTTCGTTTATGTAATTTTAGCCAAAATACACTCTAAAGTGTCCAAAATCCACTTTATATATTTCTAACAGCTTTTTTAATAGCCAAATAATAAGCTGTCAAAACTTATTTGTCGTCGTAATTTCTTTAGGCCATAACTTTCTCGTCGTAGCTCCGTTTCTTAAGTTTTATATCTCCCCGGGTTCGTGTTTAAGTATACTAACATGTTTTTAGTGTCTCGGCTAGTCAAGTTAACTTTTAACATCAGTTTTTACCACTCAAAAATTCCGAACAGCATCTACATTTTTCAGAAAATTTATTTCCGACACATAACTTAAATCTAACGTATCTCCTTCGTTATAAGCCCGTTTTAACTCATTCACGCGGCTACATTTTTGTTATAAAGTCTATTTTCTATATTTCTAGCCTAAACTTGTCACTAAGCTACTGAGATTTATGTGGAAGGCCAAATGGAAGAGATTCCTTTCTAAAAGTGTCAAAATATTTTTCCTATCCTTCTAGTTATCAAAACCACTTAACAACAACTCGAAAACTAATCCTAGCTCTTCCACCAATTTCTCAACATGTCAATATTGATCTAACAATAAACTTAGCAATATTAAAGAGTTCCATTTCTCATGAATATAAATGATCATCAAGAATAGTTAAGATCACAAGTTCACTAGTATATATATATATGGTGTTTTCATCTTCACTTTCTTGTTGAAATCTATACCAACTAGTTTACTGATTCGCTGGAATCAATGTATAAATATTTCCTAGGAAACACAAAGGAAGTATGTGTAACCCGGGTCGTTATCCCCAACGAAGGCGTGAATGGAATTCGTGATCTGGAATCGTGATTGCGTGCAGTGAATGGTGAATAAAAGTGGGATTTTTGGTTTCTAAGCTAAGATTGATGAACATAAATTAAAAACGATTTAAAAGGCGAGAAAATCAATTTAAGAAAACAAACTAGATTAAAAACGTAAAAGAAAAAACTTAAAAATGAGAATTAACGAAAATGGGAAACGAGAACGAACCTAAAAACGTCAAAATAATGAAATAAAAACTCTACGGGTACAAAATTATTTTTCCTACATCCTAAATGACAAAAGAAAATTTTACAAAAAAGAAAAATATTTTTTTGACTTTTTAATTAATTAATATGAATTAAAAACTAAATTAAACTATTTAAATGCTTTAAAAATAGTAAACTGATTTGGAAAAATCTAAAAAAATTCAGGTAAATCTAAAATTATATTTGAAAGCTAGGAAAAATAAAATCAACAACTGTCTAACCCTAATAAGCAGAATGGGACAAATAAGCAGTTTTTAAATAAGCTAAAAATAAGCTAAGAAGCACAAAAAATTACCAAAGGCTAGAACACAGAAGAACATACTAATTGGAGCTTAAAAAAATAGAATAAGTTCAAAGAAGCTACATAGAATAAGCTGATAAACAGCTGATCAGTTTCACAAAACCTGCAGAATTAGAAGGGTGAGAAGAAGATTTGAAGCTGTCCTATAAGCTAGGAATAAGCTTATTTGGGAAATCCAAAAGCAGGACCTTGAAGCTTATATAACAGACTACATACAAACTGAAAATGCCTAAAATTCATCCACAATTGCTTATTGAAAAAGGCTCTAGATCAGATTCATTAAAAACATAAAACTGTGTGCAGACTAAAAACAGGACTAAGGGTCATATTTGCAGACAGGAAATAAGCTAGAGAATAAGCTAGAAATGCAGAATAAAGCTAAAACAGATTAAGTTTAACTAGTAAACATTTAGAAAAACAAAAATAAGAACCTAACACCTACTGTTACTAGCTTAAATTTAAGAAGGAAAAGGGCTGCAAAGGTGAATATAACTGATGCATGAACTGAGAAAAGGGCAGTCATGAATTAAAACTAACCAAATCCTATTGACTTAAATCTAAGGCTTGTAATTCTTCTAAATGCACTAAAAGGGATTCAAAAACACCAAATGTGAGAGCTGCAATGGCTTATAGCTTATAGGAAGCTAATAAGACCCGCTACTAACCCATTATTTCTCTAATCCACTCAAAACTTAAGAATACTTCATTTCAGCTTATAACCAACTACAAACAACTCAAATGAACCTATTTAAGCTATGTTAAATCCTACATGGGTGCAATTGAACAGTATGTACCTATTTTGACCCAGATCAAGCCTTGACCCAAACACTCCATTCCTTGGACTGTTTTGGCTTTTAGCTAGAAAACTGCACTCATAAGCTAACATATGAAAGGAAATGAGTTAAACAAGCTTTTATAAGGACCAAAAAGCAAAATTAACCTGGAATTAAGCACTAAACTAAATAGGATAAGCAGTTTGACTTATTTGACTAAAATTTGACTTTACTTGACTTTTGCAATTAAAACTGAATTGAGCAATCATAAGCTAACAATAAGGTGTCACCTGCTTATGCTAGCTTATGTGAACTGGAAAGAGAGCTTTTAAACATGAAACAACAACAAATTTTTAAACACTGAATTACTGAGAAACTTAAAATTCCATTAACATTAAAATTGAAACAATGCTGAAAACTTTAAGAACAAGATAGCTTAAATTAACTTAAATTACATATTTGAACTGAATTTGATACTGAAAAATAAATTTAACTATTAAAACGACTAAAGCTACACTACGAATGGTCTAAAAACTAGTGACAATCTTTTTCTGTGTCTTCTTCTTCTTTAAATAACACTCCAAAAGCTTCTTCTCTCTCTTCTCAACATTTCCCAATCGTTGGATTAGCATAAATCAATCTCAATCGTCCAATGCCATTATTGGCGCGAAAAGAGATAGTGGGTATTTAGCTTTTTCTGAGTCACGTGGGAAGCTAGCTAAGTGAGGGGGAGGGTTGGAGTGTGTAGGTGAAAAGAGGGACAAAGTTGTTGGTCTGTGGTAGGGGAGGTTATGGGGAAGAGGCATGGTGATGGTGAAAGGTGTACTGTGAAGGAGGGAAAGGGTTTGACCTAGTGTTTGACCCGTATTTAGTTAAAAAGGGATTGTGGGTTTTGGGCTTAGGTAGTGATGGGCTGGTGTGGGTTTAGTTTTTAGTTCAAAGGTTGGGTAAAAAGGTTAAGGTTAGTTTAGGGTAAATTTTGGAATTGGTTTAAACTTTGAGGACCATTGTTGCCATTTCTGAAAATTCAGGGACCACTTATGCAACATTCTGAAAATATGTCCAAGGACCAATATTGATCCTTTTGATATTTCTGAGGGTTGACTTTGACAATTCGAGCAAAACCCCGGTCCAAACTCGTAATTTCCTTTCCCGGCTTCAGCTTTTCATGCTTTTTCCAATCTTGTGCTCGATTTTGTCTGTTTTTGCCCTGTTTTCGATCCTTTTGTACCTGAAACACATAAAAACACAAACCACGAATATTTGCAACATTATTTGGTCTATTTGGTAGTTTTCAGTATTTTTATGGTCTAAAATGGGCATAAAATGATGAGTATTTACACACTCATCAATCCCCCACACTAAACTATTGCTAGTCCCTAGCAATCCAATCATATGAAGTAATGAAAGGAATCAAGTATACCCCGTTTTGACTTTTTATTTAATGCGAGAAATTTAAACTAAAACAAAAATAAATAACATGCTTGATTTTCAAAAATGGTATCATGGAACGGGATTCACACAAAATGGGTGTCTCCAGGGAATTGTAATCGTCATCCTCTTTTTATACTCCCAACTAAGCTTAAACTCAATGTGCAAATGTTTTTGTAAAATGCTAACACTACTTATACTAATAATCTATGTAAGCCGAAACTTAACTTTTCACTCCCACAATTTATTCAAGTTAGGTGACTGTGCTAATTTTCAAAATTTTGACCGCAAAAATCGACATTTATTATGGTTGTTATTTGTTTAAGTCAAATACTAATTTACCGGGAACCTCGAAAATCTAAGGATCAAAAAGGGCCTTTTCCATGTAGCGGCTTTCTTCTCGGCACATCCCAAACCAGTTGGTTTTAGGTGACCAGGCTTTTGACACCCCACAGAGAATAGTACCGGAGATTTCGAAGCCCTTTGAAATCAACAATCTACTAAATTACCGTTTAACCTTTATACAAAATCGACGAATCCAAGTTCAACTTCCGATTCAAATTTAAGAGAAAGCAATTTTCCTACATTTATTAACACATACATCTTTATTTTCACAACATCAAAATTTATTGCATTTTGCAATATCATTCCATTTTTGCATTTTGCAATATCATTCCAGTTTCTAATTTTTTTCTTTTTCATTTTTTTCATTTTTCATTTTTTTTTCTTTTTTTTTTTTTTTTTTTTTTTTTTATAACTTATATATATATATATATATATATATATATATATATATATATATATATATATATATATATATATATATATATATATATATATATATATATATATATATATTTACATATATGCTTTCTCCAAAATTAAAATAAAAAGTTGAACTCGGGCTCTATATCAAAATTGTATAAAAATTTGTTTTGCATAACAACATGATTTTGGCGTTCAAACGTTTGAAAACAGCACGTATTTAATCCGATTAGTTATCTTCTGGGAGGAAAAGCCATAGATTACTTGTATAAGCTCTAAAGAAAACCAACTATTCTACGCTTAGCATTTTCATTTGCACACATCGTAAAACCTTATTCTAAAAGTTAAGGAAGCAGCCAGATCAACACTCTGGCAGAGTCAGGATTCCCTTTGTTCTAACCTAATCAAGACTAAACATAACACAATTTTTTATTTAAAAACGACAAAAATTTTAAAATTTTGGTGAAAACGGGGGTACTAGGGCACTAGAAGGTACATATGTGACAAAATTCGCGAGAATTCCCCCCCACACTTAGAATTGAATATTGCCCTCAATATTTAAAGTACCGGCTATCATGCCGACACTTAGAACGTAAAAAGGTAATACTAATAGCCAAGTGTGGAACAGAAATCTCCATTTTTCACAAAAAAGGATTAATAAGATATCCCTAGATAATCGTTAGCAAAAGGATAGGATATTGGGCGGCTGGATTGAAAACAGGCGCGGCAATCATCACGATGTAAGGGAAACCTGCAAACAAGGGCAAACAACACACAAACAGAGCACAGTAGAGGAATCCCCCCACACTTAGTGTCAGAAAATAGAAAGAAGTCAGAAACATGGGCGTTTACCCATGCAATGCTAATGTTTTTGTTCACCGAGTCACTAGCTTGACTCGACCCCGAATTCATTTGTTCTTGGGGAAGCATGTGGAAAAGAAAATCTCCATCGGACTTTCATTCAAGATGTTTGGATAAACATTGAAGTACTTGAAAGTTCCACTCCGATGAGATACATCCGGCTCAAAAGAATGGAGATGCCGGGGTCAAAAACTTTGTCCTCATTACCGAACGAGAGAATGAGAGGACAAGCTACCTTATAGGAGAAGAAAGGTAGAAAAACTCGGACGACATATGTGAAATCAATATAATAGCGATCCTCAAAGGGCAATGTCACATATGTCGGAGAAAGAAGAATATCGAGATTAAGAACCGAGGTCATATCATCAAGTTTATGAATAATAGAGTCCTTGACCTCATCGTTCTCTAACTCTTCATCAAAGAGAGGATTTTTGCTAGAAAAGTACTCATCATCAAATTCAAAAAGAGAATTCGAATAGACTTTGAGACTTTCATTTTGAACATCCTCATCAGAAAGTGATTCGTCATCACTAGAGGAAAAATCATCATTTGAATTGAAGAGGGGGTTAGAAAACGTCCCGAAAAAATCATCAGTAGTGTCAAGAGGATGATCACTACAAATAGACAAATCACATTCACTGTCCGATATATCCTCAGACTCACTTGGGATTGGGACAAGGTTCTTAGCACTAGACTTTATGAATTCGTCCGATTACTTTTCAGGAACAGTGCTAAGAGGCTCATCCCCCATAATAAGAGAGTCCTCAGGTTTAGACTGAGAGGGAAGGATGGACGTGATTGCAATAGACTGAGGGTGTTGAGAAATAATATCACTCAAAGGAATAGTACTCTCCTCGTCGTCGTCATCTTCGTCATCGAGCATGCACGCCTGATTAAATAAGAAACGGTTATGTGCTGCACGTTCAATGGCGAGTAAATCTTCCATAGATTCACCATGACGATCTTCTTTGGTCTGTTTAGCAGCCCAAGCATTAAATGCATTCCTCACATCATGAAGTTTTTGGAATACATCTTTGAAAGCAGAATCCAGAAGATCATTCCTAATATTATGAATTTCTTGGAATGATTCTTGAGGAAATGGCTGAGGCTGCGTTTGAATTGGTTGATACTGTGGAGGTTGGTCATGATACGAATAATCATAATTGTTACAAGGGCCATGCTCATAGACAAGCGAGTTCCTCATTTGACAATCGGAATTATAGTGCGGACCTCCACAGAATTCACAACAGTAATATTGTTGTGGTGGTGTATAATATGAAGATGTGTCAAATCCGGACGATGTCTGATTGTTATAAGGGTTCTGCTCATAGACAAGCATGTCTCCCGTTCGACAATCAAATCCCGGATGAGGACAACCTCCACAAAACTCACAAAGATTATTTGGCATATTTTGAAATGATGTATCATTGAAGTTTTGATAGCACGGTTCTTGCCAAAATGAATTTTGATGAGGGCTGAAATCGTTTTGAAAATCTGGATAATTAAGTGTATTTTCGATTTCAGAAGTGCAACACGTGCAAAGTCCATGGGTAAACCCACATCCTTTGCAAAAACATCGTTCACAAAGTGAATCATCCCCCAACGGATCTCCACATTTAAAGCAGTTATGCTGAAATGAAGATAGCTGGGGTTGTGGAGGGTGTTCGGAAAAACTTTGAGAATCATCGATGGAATTAAGCTCACTTTCGAGGGCTACTTCACACCAATAACAAGATGATCCTTTTGGTGCATGCTTTCCACACCGCTCACACGCACACTTTGAACAACGAAGACTGTCAATCAATGGGCTTTTACAATGAAAACAGTGATAGCCGAGTGACGACATAAGAATTAAACATTAATGAGGGTTAAGAAGATAGAATCAAACGGTTTAAGAGGATGAGAAAAAGAATTAAACGGATAAGATGGATAAGAAGAATCTTTTTGGATTTTTAAAAACATTTGAAAAATACAAAGGGAAAGAGGAAAATAAAATTTGAAATAAAAATCTTTTTGGGTTTTTTTTTTTTATTTTTTTTTTTGATGAGAAAATATTTACGAAGATTCAAAACACGCAACGATAAACGAGAATTCAAAATTCGCGTCAGCCCTCCCTGGCAGCGGCGCCAAAAATTGATTCGCTGGAATCAATGCATAAATATTTCCTAGGAAACACAAGTGAAGTATGTGTAACCCGGGTCGTTATCCCCAACGAAGGCGTGAATGGAATTCGTGATCTCGAATCGTGATTGCGTGCAGTGAATGGTGAATAAAAGTGGGATTTTTGGTTTCTAAGCTAAGATTGATGAACATAAATTAAAAACGATTTAAAAGGCGAGAAAAACAATTTAAGAAAACAAACTAGATTAAAAACGTAAAAGAAAAAACTTAAAAACGCGAATTAACGAAAACGGGAAACGAGAACGAACCTAAAAACGTCAAAATAATGAAATAAAAACTCTACGGGTACAAAATTATTTTTCCTACATCCTAAATGACAAAAGAAAATTTTACAAAAAAGAAATATATTTTTTGACTTTTTAATTAATTAATATGAATTAAAAACTAAATTAAACTATTTAAATGCTTTAAAAATAGTAAACTGATTTGGAAAAATCTAAAAAAATTCAGGTAAATCTAAAATTATATTTGAAAGCTAGGAAAAATAAAATCAACAACTGTCTAACCCTAATAAGCAGAATGGGACAAATAAGCAGTTTTCAAATAAGCTAAAAATAAGCTAAGAAGCACAAAAAATTACCAAAGGCTAGAACACAGAAGAACATACTAATTGGAGCTTAAAACAACAGAATAAGTTCAAAGAAGCTACTTAGAATAAGCTGATAAACAGCTGATCAGTTTCACAAAACATGCAGAATTGGAAGGGTGAGAAGCAGATTTGAAGCTGTCCTATAAGCTAGGAATAAGCTTATTTGGGAAATCCAAAAGCAGGACCTTGAAGCTTATATAACAGACTACATACAAACTGAAAATGCCTAAAATTCATCCACAATTGCTTATTGAAAAAGGCTCTAGATCAGATTCATTAAAAACATAAAACTGTGTGCAGACTAAAAACAGGACTAAGGGTCTTATTTGCAGACAGGAAATAAGCTAGAGAATAAGCTAGAAATGCAGAATAAAGCTAAAACAGATTAAGTTTAACTAGTAAACATTTAGAAAAACAAAAATAAGAACCTAACACCTACTGTTACTAGCTTAAATTTAAGAAGGAAAAGGGCTACAAAGGTGAATATAACTGATGCATGAACTGAGAAAAGGGCAGTCATGAATTAAAACTAACCAAATCCTATTGACTTAAATCTAAGGCTTGTAATTCTTCTAAATGCACTAAAAGGGATTCAAAAACACCAAATGTGAGAGCTGCAATGGCTTATAGCTTATAGGAAGCTAATAAGACCCGCTACTAACCCATTATTTCTCTAATCCACTCAAAACTTAAGAATACTTCATTTCAGCTTATAACCAACTACAAACAACTCAAATGAACCTATTTAAGCTAGATTAAATCCTACATGGGTGCAATTGAACAGTATGTACCTATTTTGACCCAGATCAAGCCTTGACCCAAACACTCCATTCCTTGGACTGTTTTGGCTTTTAGCTAGAAAACTGCACTCATAAGCTAACATATGAAAGGAAATGAGTTAAACAAGCTTTTATAAGGACCAAAAAGCAAAATTAACCTGGAATTAAGCACTAAACTAAATAGGATAAGCAGTTTGACTTATTTGACTAAAATTTGACTTTACTTGACTTTTGCAATTAAAACTGAATTGAGCAATCATAAGCTAACAATAAGGTGTCACCTGCTTATGCTAGCTTATGTGAACTGGAAAGAGAGCTTTTAAACATGAAACAACAACAAATTTTTAAACACTGAATTACTGAGAAACTTAAAATTCCATTAACATTAAAATTGAAACAATGCTGAAAACTTTAAGAACAAGATAGCTTAAATTAACTTAAATTACATATTTGAACTGAATTTGATACTGAAAAATAAATTTAACTATTAAAACGACTAAAGCTACACTACGAATGGTCTAAAAACTAGTGACAATCTTTTTCTGTGTCTTCTTCTTCTTTAAATAACACTCCAAAAGCTTCTTCTCTCTCTTCTCAACATTTCCCAATCGTTGGATTAGCATAAATCAATCTCAATCGTCCAATGCCATTATTGGCGGGAAAAGAGATAGTAGGTATTTAGCTTTTTCTGAGTCACGTGGGAAGCTAGCTAAGTGAGGGGGAGGGTTGGAGTGTGTAGGTGAAAAGAGGGACAAAGTTGTTGGTCTGTGGTAGGGGAGGTTATGGGGAAGAGGCATGGTGATGGTGAAAGGTGTACTGTGAAGGAGGGAAAGGGTTTGACCTAGTGTTTGACCCGTATTTAGTTAAAAAGGGATTGTGGGTTTTGGGCTTAGGTAGTGATGGGATGGTGTGGGTTTAGTTTTTAGTTCAAAGGTTGGGTAAAAAGGTTAAGGTTAGTTTAGGGTAAATTTTGGAATTGGTTTAAACTTTGAGGACCATTGTTGCCATTTCTGAAAATTGAGGGACCATTTATGCAACATTCTGAAAATATGTCCAAGGACCAATATTGATCCTTTTGATATTTCTGAGGGTTGACTTTGACAATTCGAGCAAAACCCCGGTCCAAACTCGTAATTTCCTTTCCCGGCTTCAGCTTTTCATGCTTTTTCCAATCTTGTGCTCGATTTTGTTTGTTTTTGCCCTGTTTTCGATCCTTTTGTACCTGAAACACATAAAAACACAAACCACGAATATTTGCAACATTATTTGGTCTATTTGGTTGTTTTCAGTATTTTTATGGTCTAAAATGGGCATAAAATGATGAGTATTTACACACTCATCATTTACTTATGATAAAAATTTGTTTAAAACATAGCCATTAGTTTAGAGATTATTGTGGATATAAAGCTTTATTAATATGTACAAAGTGATAAACTAAGTATATGCAACTTGAACAACAACATGATATAAAGAGTATGAAATTTATCAAGATCAAGATTACTTACTTAGGGGGACTAATGTGTTGAGAATGTAATATACTTGATTAACCCAAGATTAGTCTTTCCAAAACCCTTACTAGAGTATCCTAATGATTCTTGAACTAGCCAAATCAAGATCTCTTCTTCCCTTGCTCCCTTGGGTGGGTCGATTTGTATGAGTGAGTAAGTGTGTGTGTGTGTATTTTTTTTCTTCTTAACTAGTTACTAACACATATACATGAACATATATATATATATATATATATATATATATATATATATATATATATATATATATATATATATATATATACACACACACACACACACACACACTAAGGATTTTCAAGGGTGCAATAGTGAGTCAAAAATATCTTGGCTATGTCATTATGGTTGTGCCGATTTGGGGTCTATGGCGGGAAAATTTGGTGGTCAAGCCACCCAAATGTTGGTCTTCTAGTTCCATGTTTTAAGGTAGATATGTTGGTAATTAATGGTAGTAACATTGGTCTAGTAATAATTATAAAACAAGAGGGGGGGGGGGGGGGGGGGCGGCACATGGTTATATTTTTGAGTAGAAGAGTTAATTTGGTACAAAAGTGTATATATTGTATGTATTGGGTATTAAAAATAGGTATTGGTTATCGGTTTGGTGATTAACGTAAGTTATACGTAATTAAACATAAGAAATAAAGAATTTACATTAGGCTTAAGAAAATATTTTTGGAACTTTGGTAATAATTTAGAAAGTATAAAAATGTGTTAAAAATAATTGTTAGGAGTTTTGGGTGTATCGGGTGTTAAATTTAAATTGCGAATGGCGTTTGTTAAATTAACATTCGTAAGTAAATAAAGAAAAGGAATTTGTTTTAGGGTTTAAAATTTCGAACCGGAGTAGGAGCAAGGTGTTGGAATGTTGTGGACTAAATATAGCCTAAGTCCTAGTGCATTGGAAAAATATTCTAACTTTTACGTTGATTCAAATGAAAAGTTATACGTAAATTATTTTCAAATAGTTGTAAGGATAAGTAATTTGAGTTTATTGAATAGTATTGACCTGTAAAATAGCGGGTTGTCATAGTCTACCACCCATAAAAATGAATCTCGTCCTCGAGATTCAGTCAGTGTTGGTCATTGAAGTGTTGTCGGTGAAGAGATGCGGATACTTTTGACAGATCTGGTCTCCTCATTCCCAAGTGAACTCGGAACCTCGTTGAGAATTCCAGCGAACTTTGACGATAGGAATTCTTCTATGTTTCAATTGCTTGAGATCATGATCCATAATTTTTACCGGCCCTTCGATAAAGTTAAGTTTGTCATCGAGTTGAATTTCTCCTAACGGAATGATAAGGGATTCGTCAGATAAACACTTCTTAAGGTTGGGAACATGAAATGTATTGTGCACACTACTGAGCTCTGGTAGAAGTTCAAGTCTATAAGCTACTCGGTCGATTCTAGCTAGAATCTTAAATGGTCCAATATACCTAGGGTTCAATTTCCCGCGTTTCCCAAATTGTATCACGCCTTTCCAAGGCAAGACTTTCAACATAACTCATTCTCCAACTCGAAATCCTAATGGTTTGCGACTTAGGGAAACCTAATTCCAATGATTTGCGTCATATACCGACATAACTTTTCTGTCGTTCTCTTGTCGCTTGTAACTGATTCTTGATCTGTATGATTTTCCTTTGTTGTTTCAAGAATAAATCCTAGACTAGTGAGTTGGGCTTTTCCGATTTTAGCCTGACAATAGGTGATTGGTGCTTCGACCATAGGGTGCCTCAAAGGGTGCAGTTTTTATACTCGTGTGATGACTATTGTTGAAAGTGAATTCTGTCAATGTCAAAAGATTATCTTAACAATTCAAAGTTGATCATACGGCACTGAGTATGTTCTATAGTGTTTGGGTAGTTTTCTTACCATGTTCATTGGTCGGAGGATGGTAGATCGTGCTTATATCTAATTAGGTCAAAAAAAATCTTAAAGGGATTGCCAGAAGTTTGAGGTGTATCGACTACCTTTTATTAGGAGTATTTGAAATTGGTACAATGTGTCTCATGACTAATTCTACCACAATAAATCTGTCGAAAAGGGCGTTATGGTTAGGATAAGACTATGGTAACAGTTTTGATTCCTCGTGTTTTGCTCTAACTAATGTCACGATATGAGTCTTTCTTCATCTAAGATGCTTAGTCTTCATTTCTAAGATTTTTACTGTTTAGTAGTGTTTCTCTATATTTCCTTCATCAAAGTTTTTCCATGCTACTGTTTGCCAATCACAAGATCCTAAATGTATGGAGGGTTTTAGTACAGTGGTTGATTTTCAAAATTTGACTCGATATTGAGTGGGTTGCTTGAAATCTTTTTCTGAATAAATGAATTGACAAGTTTAAACAAACGACCTTTTAAGTACTCTCTTTCTTGATGATTCAAAATTTAGTAGTTATGCAAGATTGGATTGTTTTCAAATATGTCCCAAGGTTTTATAGACAGGTTTTCAACATGATGTGAATAGAACTGTTTAGCAAAGATTGGTGTTATACTTTTCTTAACGTACAATGGTTTTGTTAAAGGTTGACCAAAAGGGATTTACTCGTCAAAATGGGTACTTTAGAAAAATATTTTCCTACAAGGCATATGATTTGTATAAATGCACTTTAAAGAAAATTCATTTGAATTGAAAGCAGTTAAAAGGATGAAATAGTCGGGTAGGTATGTCTGCATGAATGCTTAGATGTCTAACGTCTTGTTTGTGGTGCCGGATAATGCCTTATTGGTTAATATTAGGTAAGTCTTACAGGTATGAGCATTCAACTTACTTGGTTATTTCTAAAATGGATCATGACTTAGGTTTGTTGTCTTACTTGGTCTAACTAGTACTTCTGAAATGATAGGATTGGGTGACTATGCCGGAGATAGTGGTTTGGATTGCCTCGTGAGATCTTAAGTTTTCCGTTGCGTTATGAATCAACTTACAGTATATTTCTAGTCCTTGTTTTTAGTTCTGTAATCCTTTCATTGTTTTCTTATGTCATGGAATTCTCCTCGTAAATGGAAAGTCTTTCCAAGAAAGGTCAATGGTACAGATCCAACTTAACGGCTGAGTGAGTGACAAGTGGTGTAGGTATCTAGAGAGGGTTTGTCAAAAGGGATGTTTATGAAAATTTTGTTTGGTTACAAAGCTTTGAATGAAGATTGTTATTAAGAATTTTTGAAAAGATGATTGTTTCCTTCATGGCATAATCCTTCCTGAATTAGACATAGGTGATCTGGCTATGTATAATTGAGGACTGATGATGCGATGCTCGGTTTAGTCGAAATAGTATTATGTTTTTCAAAAGTTTTAGATGGTGTTCAACGTGTTGTTTGGTAAAATGGTAGCCTATTTTTTTTTACAAGAAAAATCGGTTCGTATAGAAGTAAATAGTTGGTAGAATGCTAGAAAATCAATTTATGAGGTGATAGTAATATAACATGTTTTAAAATTTTGTGAAATAATTTCCTAAGGTGGTAGTAAAATAGCTTGGAGTAAAATTATGTGAAATAGTTCTATAAAGTGGTAGTAAAATATCTTGTGATAAAATTTGTTGAATGGGTTGTATATAGGATGTGCGGGAGAATCAAGTTGTGAGTATCGTGGATAAAATAGAAGATAGAGATTTCATTAGATAAAGAGTTACTTGTTACAACTAGGTTACGCTAACTTCCTTAGGTAAAATAAAATGGGAAAATACAACCCTAGAGGATTCAGACTTCGGTTTTCTTGTTCTTCAGCTCCGGGCAGTCCTTCCTGAAGTGTCCTTTCTCTCCACAGCCAAAACATATTATTGGAGGTTTCTGATCTTCGACAAGTGTAGGAGTTCTGCAATATTTAGTCAGGTGACCATTCTTCTTACAGTTACCACATGGAGTAGGGCAATGACCAGGGTTATGGTGTTTTTGACATTTGTTACATTTTGGTAGGGTACCAAGGTACCCTTTCTTCTTAGCTGGGCCTGCAACATGGGCTTTAGCAAATTCTGGTCTCTTAGGTGATTGTTGTGCAACACTTCCACCCCGATTGTTGTTGTTGTTCCATTTTCGTTTGTTGTCATTATTGTTTCCTACGGCCTTGGTGTGAGCTATGTGTTCTCCTGCCCGGAGCGCCATACGGATAGCTTTAGGCATGGTATCGGGTCCTAATGGGGAGACCAACATATGAATTTCAGGGGAGAGTCCCCCGATATACCTCTCAAGTTTCTTATATTCCAGTTCATCCATTGCAGGGCATAGCCGTGCTAATTCATAAAAACGATCAGTGTATTTGGCAACATCATCTCCTACCATGGTAAAGTCCAGGATTTCCTGTTCCATTGCTTGTAATTCGCTCCTTGAACAATATTCTAAAATCATCATCCTTCTTACTTCCTCCCAAGAGATTGAGTAAGCAGCGTCGACCCCTACTATCTGAACATGTTTGGTCCACCATTCCTAGGCACGATCCTGAAAAGTGCAAGTGGCGAACTTAACTTTGTCTTCCTTGTGATAGTTACCACCTCGAAATATTGTTTCTACTTCTTTGAACCATTTGCAAAATTCTCTCGCGCCTTCAGTTCCGTTAAAGGTGTGGGGATCGCAATCCATAAATTCTTCGTGAGTAAGATTTTTGGCGAGGGCTGTGGCTATGCTTTTGGCAATGATTTGCTCAACAGTGGCTTGAGTCATGGTTGGAGCGGCTTGCTTTGACATAACTCTTCAAAATCATAAGAGACCATGAGAATTTATAAGTAGTAAGGATCATCTAACTCACATATACGCAACCATGACATGTATAAATGAAGTGAAAGCACAACAAGATGCAACCACGAAAATATCATAAATATAATCATAACACACATGAATATATAAAATGAAAATTTCGGCCTACATAGACCGACATCAAGCATAGCACAACCATATCCATATAGTAGAGTCAACACTTGGTAAGTTCGTTCTACAACAACCAAAATACTACAAGTTTCTTTTAACTATGCCACACATCCCGTGGCTAGGATAATAGTAAAAGCTAGTATAGATATAAGTCTGATCTAGAGGCTTCCTGGTGCTCCTCTGATCGGATCCTGGGTTGTGGCATCATAGGGTTGTGATGAGTCCTGATGTGGGGTCTGGAGTTGTGCATCGATCATATTCGAGATAGTATAGATCCCAAACCATTCTTGAGGAATCTGCTGACGTTCCTGTTGAGTCGGTGATTTTGGTACTATCCACAAGGTGTCATCTAATTCCCGATATGTGGGAAAGGAAAAGGGAAATGACAATGGTGATAGTGGGAAGTGTAGGGCAATCTCCTGAATCTCAAAGGTCTCAGTGTCACATCTGGTAGTCTCTTTTAGGTCTGTCTCAGGTGATGCTAATACCTCAAATAGGTGGAAGTTATCATCTAACGATGGTGATTGATATGGGAATTTCGAGGTATAGGAAGGTAAGAGTAGTGATGTAGGTGCATTAGTGGATGAAAAAGCGTCCTCGATATCTGAGTCCGATGAAATGATGATAGGGTGGTTGGGTGAAGACATGTCGCTGTAAACCAGGTCAATATAAATATATATAAGTATAAGTAACTCGTATAAAGTAAGTAAGTAAAAACATGTATCGTAATCGTATGCACATCATGATGTTGTGAAGTGTCGTAATCTAGTGGTTATAGTCTAGGGTCAATGATGCATCCTAGTTCTCTATAACCTTGGCTCTGGTACCAATCTGTCACACCCCCAAAATCTAGATTGCAGCGGAATGGAATTCCGGGGGCGTGATGTTCATGGATAACAAAGTACGAGGTAATAAAGAATGACCTCTAAGTGAGTCATTTTAAAACAAGCGTTTGATTTAAATATAAACATTTTACAAAACATAAATATCAGAGTTCACCATCAAATGTAAGATTTTAATACATAACCAAACACTAAATAATGCAAGAAAATCTTCATCATGATGTGCATCCAAAATGTGACTCTAGAGTGCTTCATACATAGATGGTTGTCATCACCTAATTACCTGAGAATATAGGCTAAAAGGTCAACATAATTGTTGGTGAGTTCATAGGTTTAAGTAAATAAGGAAAGTGTGGACCACAATATTTCAATAGCATGATATTCACAATAAATATAACGTCATGGCCAAAAATAATATACAGTGCTCTAAGCTCATGACCTCGAAGCTTGACGAAATGGTATGCAATCAAGCATAATAATAAATGCCCTAAATAAGTGTTTGCCAGACACTCGGAAATAATCCGAATGATATGCGTCCGTTTGACAGGTTGGCGCGACCAACTCGGACGGGGGTGTCAACCCAAATAGATCTATTCATAACATCCGCGCTCACTCGCAAGTAATTAATGGTTCATGATTCAAGGGGACTTTAATGGCAATGCGGTAACTTAGGCAAAATAATGGTTTTAATACTTGTGTCCAAAAAAATAAGCAATGTATTCCCACCCCGAGGGTTTAGAAATCATGTATAAATAATATAAAAATCAGGGCTATGAAACTCACCTCAATAAAGCAAATCTCGGTTGGTAAATTGGTAAACGGTGAACAAAGGTCCGATAACTCTAACCGCGAACTAAATAATTCATATGTCTTAGGTTTGGAAACAAGGTCATGCACGCAAGTTCATATTCTACTTTATCACTTGTACATGTTTGTCGTAGTATTTATCGTCAAAAATGTAGTTGCGTCAATGTGATCTTTTATTAAGAAAATCACCCTTTTTAGAAAACGTAACTTGTTAATCTCGTGATCAAACTATAGTCGTCTTGTTAATAAGTATTTTGAAAACCTCTAACGTGCCTAACAAGTATACATAATGTTCTACCATTTTCGTTTACGTCATTTTAGCCAAAATACACTCTAAAGTATCCAAAATCCACTTTATATATTTCTAACAGCTTTTCTAATAGCCAAATAATAAGCTGTCAAAACTTATTTGTCGTCGTAACTTCTTTAGGCCATAACTTTCTCGTCGTAGCTCCGTTTTTTAAGTTTTATATATCCCCGGGTTCGTGTTTAAGTATACTAACATGTTTTTAGTGTCTCGGCAAGTCAAGTTAACTTTTAACATCAGTTTTTACCACTCAAAAATTCCTAACAGCATCTACATTTTTCAGAAAATTTATTTCCGTCGCATAACTTAAATCTAATGTATCCCCTTCGTTATAAGCCCGTTTTAACTCATTCAAGCGGCTACGTTTTCGTTATAAAGTCTATTTTCTATATTTCTAGCCTAAACTTGTCACCAAGCAACTGAGTTTTCTGTGGAAGGCCGAATAGAACAGATTCCTTTTTAAAAGTGTCAAAACATTTTTCCTATCCTTCTAGTTATCAAAACCACTTAACAACAACTCCAAAACTAATCCTAGCTCTTCCACCAATTTCTCAACATGTCAATAGTGATCTAGCAATAAACTTAGCAATATTAAAGAGTTCCATTTCTCATGAATGTAAATGATCATCAAGAATAGTTAAGATCACAAGTTCACTAGTATATATATATATATGGTGTTTTCATCTTCACTTTCTTGTTGAAATTTATACCAACTAGTTTACTTATGATAAAAATTTGTTTAAAACATAGCCATTAGTTTAGAGATTATTGTGGATATAAAGCTTTATTAATATGTACAAAGTGATAAACTAAGTATATGCAACTTGAACAACAACATGACATAAAGAGTATGAAATTTATCAAGATCAAGATTACTTACTTAGTGGGACTAATGTGTTGAGAATGTAATATACTTGATTAACCCAAGATTAGTCTTTCCAAAACCCTTACTAGAGTATCCTAATGATTCTTGAACTAGCCAAATCAAGATCTCTTCTTCCCTTGCTCCCTTGGGTGGGTCGATTTGTATGAGTGAGTAAGTTGTGTGTGTGTGTATTTTTTTTTCTTCTTAACTAGTTACTAACACATATACATGAACATATATATATATATATATATATATATATATATATATATATATATATATATATATATATATATACACTAGACTTCAAAGCCCGCCCAATGGGCGGGCATGACTTTTAATTACAATTAGGATGGTTTTTGCTAACTTAAAATTCTGTTTTAAGTTTGTTATATTAAATCAATAAAATAGAGCCAATTATATATGATTAAAAAATTATTATCCGGATTTAAAAAAATATATATATATACAATCTTGAACTTAAAATTTTTGTTACGATATTTTGATGTTACTTATATGTTTTACTTGTTTAGAATTTATTTTATTTTATGTAAGTGTATTTTTAAGTGAACTTCAAAGCCCGCCCGATGGGAGGACATGATTTGTAATTATAATTTGGATGGTTTCAGATATTCTAAAATTATTTTTAAGGACGTATGTTTTATTATAATTTTTAATATCATAATTATAAGATGTTAGATGGTGTCAGTTAGTTACTGTGAAATTATTTTTAAGGACGGGTATTTTTTTTTTCTTGTGGTATTAGTTTACTTGTGAATTATTTTTTTACAGTTATTTATAATTAACTGGTTGGGAAATTATTAGAAAAAGTGAATTGTAAGTTTGAAGCATGAGTTGTAATTATAATATTATGTTTACGGGTGGGTAATCATAAAGAAATTTTTCCATAAAAATTATATAACATGTCTAAAAAGTAAAAAATATGTCTAAATATTGTCTTCTACAAACACAACTGCTTTTATTAAGATCCATAATGCTTTCAACTTAATATTTAGCCCAGCTCTTGAAGCTCATTTCCTTTGCTCCTTTTGTCCATCAATAGCTCTCGCTCGAATCCTTTTATTGAAGACCCAAATCGCTGCAGAAAAACGGCAGTAACTGCACATAACCTAAAATGAGCTTCCTATAGCTTCAATTACGATGACTGAATGTAGAATACATCCAATCACCACACATTTAACAGAATAATATAAACCTCTTTTCATGCCAAATAAGCACGTAATTATTCGTGTTGAGTATGATATCAGTTTCATTTCAATAGACAGTGTTGAGTTTTTTGGGCCACATAGTTAGAACATCTAATTGCATAATGAAACTATGAATTGAAATTGTGTAAAATGAATATAAACATATTGTTATCAAGAACATGCAAGAAAAATAATGAAAGAAGCAAATAAATCAATGCAACAAATTATTGAGCTGAAGTATATTTAGCATAATGACTAAGCACATTAAACTGACATGTATTTGCTCAATATACAACCAACCACCAATAATTATTAATCCTTTATCAAGCAGTAAGTAAAGTGTTTAGTCATATATGCATTGGCAAATGAAGAAAAGAAAAAAATAAATGGGAATCTAGTAATGGAAGAGGTAAAGAGGACACGGGTAAGCACATGCCTTAGAATAATAAATCTTAAGATGAAACATGACATATAGTTTTACTAATTTTGTTTGTGTCAGATATCTCATTGGCTTTCGATGGGCAGTTGGGTAATGGGTCAAAATAGGATGGGTTAAAACATGACACTGAACCGTAGCAACCCACTCGCAATCCTAAATCATTCGTCACCATGTATATGTACTACTAAAATTAGTTCAATGTGACTATATCCTTTGATTAAATGAGAAAGACTACAGTCTACACAATAAGGCGAGATTCTTAGGACTTGATATATCTAGTGTGCGATCTAGAGTCAACTACCGAGTTCGAATCAAACTGTTTTAGCTCATTTTTTTAAAAAGAAAATGCAAGGTTACCTTCTGTCTCACACCACAAACTATATGCCACACATTTATGCTCAACCTTCTTCCTTTTCTTGCTTGTGTGGGCTAAATTCTAGATAAACGTTAAACATACTACATAATCAAGAAACTATATAATAAAAAGACTGATAAAAAGATCTATTTATGTTTGAGATTTTTTTTTTTTTTTTTTTGAGAAAAATTTAAGTATTATAGATATTATAGGTTTTGAGGTTACTGAAGATCACAGAAAAAAAAAGGTGGTGAGTTTTCATTCCATTACATGATGAACGGAGAAAAGGTCAGCCCTAGGTCATGGAATGAGAATCTGAAAATGGAAGGAATAAGATTCCTTGAGGCCCCTCGATACTCGGTTGGTTTTTCTTGGATCTATATTTTTTTTTGCTGGCTCCATGTTTTTTTTTAATACTCGGTATGGTTTATTTTTTCGAGTAAGTATGTTTGTTGGTTTTGTTTGTGTTTGCAAAGAATGCAACATATATATAAAAAACGAGAAAAAAGTTACCGTGTTTTTTTTTTTTTTTTTTCAAATCTTAACAATTCAAACCAACGGTCAAAAACTTTAATGCGTTTCTCTCCCTCCTGTGCGTGAGATGGTCTGGCATTTTGGTCCCGTCCCGTGGTTTTAAAGCGCGGTGGCGATGTTCCCGTGCCACACGGGTCCCGTCCCGTGTGGTACAGTGGGCATTGTCAACCCCCTAACGCAAATGTGACCAGGCTATCTGCATCATGTTCAACCTTTAAATAACTTCTAATACACGTGAAAGGCAAAAAGGTGTAATAAAGAGAAGTTAGGCTAAATTGTGCTTTTCGAACACTCTTTTTGACACAGATTGTGCTTTTGGTCTTTCTATCAAAGTACAGATTGTGCTTTGGTGTACTTTGATAGAAATACCAACACAACAAATTGAATACGCCTCGTGCTCATAGGGGTATATATTTAAATTCGGTAGCGAGCGTATAATAATGTGAAGTGTATGTGTGTACAATATAACTATATAAGTATCTCCAAAAGGAAGTGTTGTTAACATGATTATACAAACAAAAAACATACCAGTACCAACATCTATCTAGCAGTACAAATATATTCATACCAGGTAAACATTTCCTGTGGTATGAAGTTGGACATCGCCCGCATACAGCAAACTGTAATTCTTCCACCCTTTCATTTTTTGTTTGCTTACAGACAGCACATTTGTGAGCAGGACAAATGAAAGGATCCCCCCCAGCGATCATATTTTCAAGAACTTGTGCATCAGCTTCATTGTCCTTCTGTAGCAGCTTTGCTACATATTTTGGGTGATAAAATTGAGCACAAGTTGCAGCACTACATTGAAAAACCTGGATATAATACTACCATCAGAAAAAAGCAAGACAGAAGGGGCGAGTATCACATAAATGGAACAATGGCATCTCTATAGTTAATGCCAAAACACTACATCTAACATAAAATCACAAGATTTCAAAGTGCAGTGCTTACACAAAAGAAGACTGCAACTAATTTAGTGTGATGACTGAGGAGCAGTACCAGTAAGGAGAAAACAAATCACTCCATTGACTAAACATATTAAATAAATTTGCAATTGCCAGCAGATATTTTTGGTATGAAAACTATACCAAAAATTGGTAACGTAATGAAGTGGTGTCAAAACATTACAACAAAAAATTAGTGTTTCACTATTAATAAAGGATACAAAGGATACAAAGAAGTAGCGTACCTGCCAACACAATTGTTAGAAACAACCGCATGAACCGTCGCATCGAGAACTACAGTCGATGGCATGCTCAATCGGTTATTCATACCCGATGATGACAGGTTATCATACCCGCCCAAGAAACTACTAAATATATAGCAAAAGTAGCAGGCATGTAACAGTGACGGGGAGTTTTTAGGTAAGAAATACTACCCGCGAAATTAGAAGCTGCAAATCCTGAAGCTGGCGGAGTGTGAATTGCCAGAGCCGGTGGTCGAATAACGTGTGATTCAGCAACGAATGGCTGTCCATCCTCTAAGCCGGTATAAAATACCGAGCTCACCATCAGGTAACCACTAAGTGCAGCGTAGTGTTTCACTACTAATAAAGGATACAAAGGATATAAAGAAGTAGCGTACCTGCCAACACAATTGTTAGAAACAACCGCATGACCGTCGCATCGAGAACTATAGTCGATGGCATGCTCAACCGGTTGCTCATACCCGATGATGGCAGGTTATCATACCCAACGTATTCCGCAGACGAAACTGGTTCCAAATTCACAATACCCTGAGCAAAAAAGACCATCTTCATCCCATTATGTGTAGTCACCATTTGCGGGCAATCGTCAACTTTATCAGTGAAAGGCTCATTTCAGATGTCACGTATCGACAACACACATGCAATGATTCCGCAATGCACTTAAAGAGTATTCTAGATCAAGTAAATAGAACTCTGGTACACAGCCATTAACAGACTCAAATAAGTTGAATGAATTAAAAAACCTGTTATGATTGGGAAATGTCTGAAGCTCGACATAATCGAGTACCGCATCTAGATAAATTCTTCACTCAACCTTCCTTCCACAATAACAACGGCAACCACCTGAATTAATCAATCAATTAATTAATAAAAACACACTCAAATTAAACAAATTCACTAATAGTAATATACATTTCACTTCAATCAACAAAAACACTAAACACTCAATAATTAATATTTCAAAATCACACTCATAGTTATTATCATACTTTATTATCATACTTTATCACATCAATGGAACAATGGCATCTCTATAGTTAATGCCAAAACACTACATCTAACATAAAAGCACACGATTTCAAATTGCAGTGCTTACACAAAAGAAGACTGCAACTAATTTAGTGTGATGACTAAGGAGTAGTACCAGGAAGGAGAAAACAAATCACTCCATTGACTAAACATATTAAATAAATTTGCAATTGCCAACATATATTTTTGCTATGAAAACTATAAAAAAAATTGGTAACGTAATGAAGTGGTGTCAAAACATTACAACAAAAAATTAGTGTTTCACTACTAATAAAGGATACAAAGGATACAAAGAAGCAGCGTACCTGCCAACACAATTGTTAGAAACAACCGCATGAACCATCGCATCGAGAACTACAGTCGATGGCATGCTCAACCGGTTACTCATACCCGATGATGACAGGTTATCATACCCACCCAAGAAACTACTAAATATATAGCAAAAGTAGCAGGCATGTAACAGTGACGGGGAGTTTTTAGGTAAGAAATACTACCCTCGGAATTAGAAGCTACAAATCGTGAAGCTGGCGGAGTGTGAGTTGCCAGAGCCGGTGGTCGAATAACGTGTGATTCAGCAACGAATGGCTGTCCATCCTCTAAGCCGGTATAAAATACCGAGCTCACCATCAGGTAACCACTAAGTGCAGCGTACAACAAAAAATTAGTGTTTCACTACTAATAAAGGATACAAAGGATACAAAGAAGTAGCGTACCTGCCAACACAATTGTTAGAAACAACCGCATGAACCGTCGCATCGAGAACTACAGTCGATGGCATGCTCAACCGGTTGCTCATACCCGATGATGACAGGTTATCATACCCAACGTATTCTGGTACACAGCCATTATCGATGACAGGTTATCATACTCTGGTACATAGCCATTAACAGACTCAAATAAGTTGAATGAATTAAAAAAAGTGTTATGATTGGGAAATGTCTGAAGCTCGACATAATCGAGTACCGCATCTGGATCAATCAATCAATTAATTAATAAAAACACACTCAAATTAAAAAAATTCACTAATAGTAATATACACTTCACTTCAATCAACAAAAACACTAAACACTCAATAATTAATATTTCAAAATCACATTCATAGTTATTATCATACTTTATGCATTGACATATGTGACTATTAAAAATATGCAACAATATTTATTAAAGCAGTGTTGGAGGTCACATAATTAAGCAGTAAAAATACATTTTGGGAGATGTTTAACTTGTTAAAGCTGTTAGAAATACCCGAATGTTTCTGATCATCTTCCTGTGTAACTTGATATCTTGTGTTTCCCACTTGCCTATAAAAATAGCACCCATTAATAAAATGAATAAGAATTAACGGATACCTTCATCTTTCTTGCAACATATGCAGTTCTGCCGTCATGTCTCTAGCAGCAAAATTCCCACTTAAATCAACCACCACCAAAGAATCATGCTGTCAACATAGGGCATGTAAAGGTCCTATTGAAGTAGTCTGCTGCAAGATCATGCTCTAGATGGTAGAGGAAGCGAAGTCTGATCAGGTAGAAGCCCAGTCCGAAAGTAATGTCAAAATTATGGAGTCATGTGAGCATCCTGAAGTCGTAGGTGTTACAGAATATCTAGATTTATTTTCAGACTTTGGAACACCTGTTAAAACCAGCATTAGCACCAAAATAATAAGTTGGATGCACAGTAAGCATAAGATTACAATGATATTACATAACCACTTCTTTCATAATATACATAATTATGAAAATACTTTTATATGAACCATTATATTCAGCCGATAATTCTTTGTAGATTTGTATTTTGTAAGAAATCAGATGAGGTTTTAGTTCTTCACCTTCATTCATGTCAGCTTGGAGCATTTTAGGTGGCATGTCTGGCAATGATTTCTGTAATCCTTCAGGTAATAGACCATTAACTCGAAACAACACCTGTATCAATAAAAAAAAGTAGCATTAGCGAAGCACGGACACACATGGCCGCTATGTTCCATGCACACATATATTCTATAACTAACCTAAATTGATGTCTGGCAAGTGTGTCAAACTATCACTCAGACAGCGTGTGCTTCCAATTCCCATAGCAAAAGGAGAATGACTATCTATATGTGGAGAATACCAGAATCAATAAGTCATTATACCAAAATATCATCAAATACCTCGCAAATAAATTCTTAATAACTAACATTATTTAGAATGCTTAAGATACTAATAAAGTATGCAATATACATAACATTCTTGATTTGCAATAAAGAAAGTCCATACAGTATAAACAAATCAAGATAACACTGGCCTACTATGCAGCAAAATACTAACCATTGAGACCGTAAATAGCACATATGACTATCGTGAATTGAAGAGGAAGGTTCATGAATAATGTATAAAATGGAACTAAAATGACAGTATCTTCTACAGAGGCATTAGCAAGTTATTAGTTTTGGATATTGATTCTGCTTTTTCAAAATTTACAGGCATTTCCATAGCACACTCACCTGTATACAAAAGTCATGTGTGTTTGTATACCCTCAGACTCCAATAATCTTGCTGCCTCGATTCCCTGAAAAAAACGATTATCTTATATACCTTAATGATTACCAAAAGACATCAAAACATACTATAATATTGTGTACTCACTTGCCAAGTTGAGGGGATTTTAAATAACAAACGCTATGCAGGGACGTCAATACTATTGTACAAACGAAACAGGTTTTCCACCTGCACCAAAGTAAAATGTTACAAAGTTTAGAGTAACATGTTAAACATTGACATTCCCACATAGCATCAACCAAAATGTCCACCAAGAAGCCAAATTTAGTAGGCCCAAAGAAAAGATTACTCTCAAATGGTCATGATTGGATGTTCAAACCAACAAACAACTGGCACATCATTATTACAGGTCTTGCAATGACCAAAAAATATTTACACCTCAATACTCCACAAAAGAGCGACCCAGCAGTAAAAAGAGTAGAAGCAGTCGTAATTAATCAAACAAATTAAATGAGTTGCATAAAAATCCTATAGGTCATCAGCAAGATAACCATTACAATTTACATCTGCGACACAAATTAAATACAAAATTAGAAAATACAAGCACACGGAATAGAAATGGCATCCTAACAATATATCCGATATCTGACAAAGCTGGCAGTACTAACAATATATCCGATAAAGCTAACAGTATTAACTTTCTTGAGCCAGCAGTATTAATGAAACAAATAAATAACAATAATCCAAAGTATTAACAATATGAATGATGTCTATTTGTGTAAATTCATAATTATGGTTAATCCTTAAGCCAAAAGACAAATAAGAAAGAAGAAAAGCAAGGCACCTCAAGTTGACTGAGCTTGAGCTTAGCCTCAAGATATTTTTTTCTCTTACCTGCCGACAGAAAGAACTTTGCTTCAAACATATCCAAAAATTGCTGATAATCGATCACCCTTGGCTGTCTCAAGGTCGTGATTCTATAGAAAAACGAAAATAAAGGTACCATGGGTCATACATCTCACACAATCAATGTATAATCAATTAACCACTCAATCAGTAATTACATACTTTTGTTTCAATAAGATTAATTTCAGTTAGCTATAATACAGATCCAAATATCTCTGAGAAGTTATTATATCAATTTTATGGTTGCTGCAAGTAAAGAACAATAGCAACCAATCATCATATAGTTACCTAAGCCATGGTTGATTTCAAAGCTGAGAATGAGTATTATAAATGATCATAATTAAAAATAAAATTCCAAATAATTTAAAATAAAACAAACCTGGATAAAGATGCAGATTAAATTATGTCATCAAAACTGTAATTTCAATCATCATCATCATCTCGTGTTGTTTTAGGAGAGTTACTTGCAAACCTGTGATGAAGAAAACACAAAAATAGAGAGAAGATAATATTAAGGTTTTTGAGAGAAAGTATATTATGAATGAAGGGGCAGATTTTTTTTATTATTTTTTTTTTTTTTATTATTTTTATTTTTTTTTACGTATATGCTTTTAGGGTTAGCTAAGTTGTAGGATTCTCCTTACTTATCTCATATAATTATTTGGTTGATAAGGTTTATAGATTTGGGCTTGCAAGATATAATCAAAAAAATGTGTTGGTCTAGTGGTAATCAACTTTGTTGATGTTACCAACACCTTAAATTCACCCAAGTTCGAATCCTCTAGTGTCATTTTTTAAAATTTCGTAATTAAAGGTCAACATCCGAATTAATTTGGTCAAACATTGCTTACATGGCATGCTTAGGTGGATTAGGAGCATGATTAGTCATCAATCCAGCGCTTATTCATCAATCCTGCATTTGATGACGTCATGCGCATACTGTTATATATAATATGTATATATATATATATATATATATATATATATATATATATATATATATATATATATATATATATATATATATATATATATATATATGTATATATATATATATATATATATATATATATGTATATATATATATGTATATATATATATATATATATTGTAGCACCCCCAAAATTATCGCAACGGAAGATAGTTCACTGGGGTATTACTTCCTAGCACAAAGTACAAGTTATGGAAAACGACCCTTTAAAAGAGACGTTTTAAAAGTGTTTCACATTTGATTTACTAAAACCTCAGAGTTTGCAAAGGTCCCAACAGTTTTCATAAAACATAATGTTTTCAAAAGATTTCAAATGTTTTAAACATAACGTAAATCTTTAAAATATAGACTCTTCAAAATATATTCATGCGACTCCATCCAAGACCTTCATGCCTTCAAACCTGAGATAAAACATGCTAAAAAATCAACACAAAGGTTGAGTGAATCCATAGAGTTTTAGTAATAAGCAATCGATCACAATAAATCATTTACAAAAACAACTAAGCAACAAATGCAAAGTTTAGTAAGGTTATTATTGCCCTAAGCTCGTGACCCCGACGCTACGCATCTGTTGCTAATAGCATAAATTTTCCCTTCATACATAGGTAATAGCCACACCTATCATTTGGTACGAATACAATACACACGACTGCCTTATAGGCACGTTCTTTCTGGTGGGGAGTGTTAATTCCAATCGATCTATTCACTGTATTCGCGCTCACTCGCAAGTGACTAACGGTTCACGATAAAGGGACTTTCGGCTATGGGAAACTTAGGCAATAATAATAACATGATAGCATCCAATTTTCAAAGAATTGTGATCATAAATATTTATAGCATGTATCTCCCACACGGATTTTATAAAATAATAGAAGTAAAAACTTGGGGCTATGAACTCACCAACGATGCAGAAGCAACGGAAATCGGAGAAGTGTGCACGTCGAGAAAACCGCAAAAGTCACAAATGACCTAAATAAAATATAACACGACTTAGGCTCGGGGATTAAAGTATAATACTTACATTTGTGATTTAACTCAGTACTTGAACTCCTAACATCATATGGTCATTTATTTAAAAGTCTTATAGCAAGTCATGGGTCTAAAAGATGTTTATAAAAGCTTATATGGTTTAGAATAGAAAGCTGATGGAAATTTTAAAAAATTGCCGCACTAATCGGGGGGCCATTTCTAAACCGTGAAGGCTAAAATTATGAAATTTATATTCTTAGAAAGGTATGACTCTGTAATATATGAAAATCAAGGCCTCACTTAACTGAGAACTTAAGAACATGGGTGAAATTACCAATTTACCCCTGTGTCTCTATAAAGTTACTTCCAGCATCAAATTATGTTTAGAAAAATGAGCATATCTTTTTATATATAGGTCTAATAGACACATGGCCTGTGGGAAAAGTTTTCTACAGGTCTTAGCTACAACTTTCATGTTTTTACCAACCTAGGGTTCTTTGCAACATTTTAGAGTAAATGGCCTATCAAATCTGACATGTAATCCTGGACCAGTTTTAGTGTGGATTTTCTCCAAAAATCATCGGGATGAATTAGGACATGAGGTTTTTAGAAAAATTACCCTGAGACATATATCTACATCCATATATTTTTATTTTAGGTTCAAAACTTACTGAGGTAAAATGGGTGAGTCGTTTTCCAAACAATATTCCAGATTTGACTAGCAATCGTAAAACGGCCATAACTCCCTCATCCGGAGGAGTTGATAACCCATCCAATTTGCCGCATCAAGCCTAAGACTTTATCTAATCACCCATGTAATTTGTTCACAGGCTCCAGGCCAAAAATTGGGAGAACTAGTCCCGTTTACCTACTGCTCTCAAAACAGTCCACTATTCCTACCTTTAACTCATCATAAACACTTCCAAATCACAATCACCCTTAACCAATGCTTCTAATGAATCAAGTATAATATGTACATGATATAGAAAGACCATTTACAGAAGTAAAATCAATATTCCATTGAAAGATGAAAACCCATTTGCATGTAACAAGAATCAAAGAAAATGGTGAGATTAACTTACTAGATGTGAAAATCACTAATAACCTTTGCACCTTTGGACCTTCAATCTTTGCAGAAGAATTAAAATAGGATCAAAAGATGATGAAGGAGAAATTTTGGCTGTTTTATTTCGTTCGAGAGAGGGAGAGACCAAAAAAAATGAGATGGTGATAATAACTAGGTTGGAAATGAAGTGTGAGTGTGAAATATGGGTTTTATAAAAAGGTAGCATGCATTTTGATAGGCTAGAAAGGGGTGGCCGGTTTTGGGGGCCCAAGGCAATCCCAAAATCTGATTTTTATTCATATTTGATCAATATTTGAAGTATTATTGTGTTTTTGGGGATTATATCAAGCGCATGGTCTTAAAAAGGCCAATTACGCAGTACCGGGTGACCTGAAAACGTGAATTTTAGAAAAGTGCTATCAAAACATTATGAAATTGTTATAAAGTGTTAAAATGGATAATTTTAATATTTCATGGGAGCCTTGTGTTCTCCAGATTGTTAAAAAAAATAAAAATCAAAAACGCAGGCTCAAAACGCGAGTTGTTACCAAAATTTGACGAAATCGTGAAACGAGACAGAAAATGTGAAATATAGAAATTTTTTAATACTAGGAGCATATGATGAAATATTAAACCACTAACGACAAGAAAACGGATAGAAATCCTAAACACGGCTCATGAATAGCTAGAAACGCGAAAATCGCTAAATCGGGTACTTTTATGCATGGTTTGTAAAAATAATGTCACAAGGATAATATTTTCATAAAAATATCACATTTAACTTAAAATGACCCAAATTGATGTTTTATATATTTCCCGAGCATTTTGGAGTGTTATAACGTCCTTAAAGCTTAAACTGCGAGCCGAAAACGCGTAAAACGTAAAATGTGCACACTTCGCGTAAAATGGAAGATTTAATTATTCCATATAAAAATAAGTACGTGGGGGAAAATAAATCATATTAACGGGTAGTTCTCAAATAGTGTGTATTTGGTTATCAATCCGGTTATCGATCCGGCTAACACAAATAAGGTGCATTTGGCTATCAATCCGGCTAGTACAAAGACTATCGATCCGGCTAGCACAAATGGGTAGACTGGGCATAGTCTGAGTCAAATTATAAATTTAAGTGTACGTGTCACGACGTACGCGGGCAACTTTCCCGGCAAAAGCCAATTTACTTAAAATAGCATAATAAGCAAATAAAATTAGTAAAAATAATGACTTGAAATTTCTCGGTTGTTACATTATCCATCCGTCAAAAAGGAATCACGTCCTCGTGATTCAGTTTATCTTATCGGCTGACGGTGTGTCAGAAAAAGAAATGAGGGTACTTGCAGCGAATGGTTTCTAAGATAATTAGCGATGTAGTTTGATTAGTCGTGTAATCTTAAGAAGATTCACAAATTGTTTTAAGGATATAAGTGAAAAGTCATTCTTAATAAAACTTACCGGTGACTGCTCCCAGCATAACATGATCCCTTTTGAATTAGACATAGGTAATTAGGCTATGTATAATTGAGGAACGATAATTTAATGTTCGGTTTAGTTAAGTAGTTTTATGATCTTAACTGGTTCCTTACTAAAGTTAACCTTGTCGTCAAGCTGAATCTCCTCTAGTGGAATGATGAGGGTTTCATCCGAATGACACTTCTTCGAGTTCGAATCGTGAAATGTGTTGTGCACGCTAGTGGGCTCTTGCGGGTGGTTCGAGTCGATAAGCTACCGGTCCAAATTTTGCCAAATTTTTGTAGGGTTCAACGTACATCGAGTTCAGTTTTCATCGTTTTTCGAAAGATAGCACGTTCTTTCGTGGCGAACTTTCACGTAACTCTCCTGACGATCTTGTACTGCTTGCAGCCTGTTGTCCTAGAGTGTTGTTCCTACGCCCTGATGCGTACTAATAATTAATGTGAATGAGATTACTACGGGAGCGTACTATCAGTCGTAAGAAGTGGATGCCAATGCCTTGGGGTAAAGATAGTTACAAGGAGTAATTAATAATACGAATGAAAGATCTTGATGAATCACAAAAATAATGATAGAATTTTGTCGAGTGTAATGTTTTAGGAGCAAAGACTGCTTAAAAGGGATAGATTAGATATCTGTTTGAACAAAGAAGCAAACTGTTATCAATCGATGCAAATGAAAGGATCAATGAATCAGAACAATAATGAATGGATTAAGATGTCCATATCATTCCTACTAGTATGAGCATAGAGTGCTCGGAAGAAAATTTGATATTTATACGATCGAAGAAGCAAATGAAAAGGTGTGTAAGAGAGAGATCAATGACTCAAATTAATGCAAACAGAAGAACCATAAATCACAATAATAGTGAAGCAAAGAGATATAGAATATTAACACAAATAATCAATTAATCGAGACATCCAACGAATCAAACTAATAGTCAAAAGAGGCCAATACTGAAGGGCAAAACTCTAAATGAGTTTCAATAGTAAATGAGACAGACAATGTTCATTGCGAATATCAAATGAGAATGAACAAGGAAAATCAATAACTGAGAAGGGTAGTAGACACACGGTTGTTGAAAGAGGGTAAGTGTAATAGACAAGATTTAAGAAAGCAATAAGCGTAACAATACCTTAAATGAGAACAGATGAGATAGGCGATAAATGTGAAAGCAACCAATAAATGAGAAAGACAATAAGTGTCATGAAGGTGAACAAACGGTAAATGATGAAATCCATAATTATCACGAATGTTATATGAGAATAATTGGGAAAATCAATAAATTAAAAAGATAATGTGCATCTCGAATGCTAAATGAGAAGAAGAAATGAGAACAAACAATAAATGAGAAATACAACAAGCAGCACGAATGCTAGCTGAGGGTAAACAATTTATGAGAAATGCAATAAGTGACAAAGACAATAAGCATTGCGATTGCTAATTGAGAATGAATGGGGATCAACAATAAATGAGAAAAGCATTATGTTGAAGACATGCATTTTAAATAAGAACAACCTAAAATGAAAAAGGCATTGAGTATCACGAAAGTTGTTTGAGGTTAAATGAGAACCAATAATAAATGGTAAAGTCAATAAATATCACGAATGTTGATTAAGTAAGATCCGCACTTGGCGCCTCGAGCTTTACTCTGCTCCAACGAGACTCGTTTCAGCTGACATGTAATATCTCTCATGATGTGGCATGTGTGTCACCAACGATGGGATGCTATGGTGGATGGGCTCTCTGGTGATAGACTCTGGTCGAGTGGGAGGAGTAGGTGCAGTAATGGTTCTCCTCCTCGTCTTCCGAGAGGTTCTTCTTCGGGTGAGTAATCTTCTGGTTTGAGTTCACACTCTATAGCCTTGTCCTCGAATGGCTTTGTCTCACTATTAGACATTAGTATATAAGTTGGTGAAGTGGGTGTCAGAATGGTGGCCGACAAGTTTCCAAATTTTGTCCTCGTAATCGAAAGATAGTATTAAGTTAATGTAAACATCGTTGTCAAGCTTCGGCGTTATATTCCTAGCGGCGTGATTCTTCAAAACACGAGTGAAAAAGAATGAGACGTTAAAAGTCGTGTTCCAAAAGTAGGGTGTTCCAAGGTGGCACGTTAAAGTCATGCTCTAATCAACTGGCATGTCTTTAGGCGATGGTTTACGAGGCGATGTAGGTGTTCAAGAAGTATGGGACCAGTGTTCCAACTCGTCTTCAAAGGCGGATAGTAAGACAACCGATGGAAATCAATAGACTGTAACTGGTTTTGCGTAACACGATGTTATGAAAGGTCATGAAAAGTTTTAGCGAATCACGGTATCACTCACGATGTTTGAGAAAATAAAAGAGATCATTGAAATGTAAGTATAGGTATGTAATAGGGGAAAACAAGGTTTGAGCTCAAGCTCCGAAATAAGCGTAAGAGGTCAAAATCAGTCAAACATTTATATAATTAACCTTTATATAAATGATGTTGCATACAATCATACTTTATATAATACCAATAGTGATGACATAAGTATAACAGCATAGGCGGTCAGGTGGTATATTTGACCCCAAGAATGGATTGGATCGAAACGACTTTCCTGTCGAAGCCCGCATGGATATCGGATACAGCAATGAGAGACTTATTAGTGAAAAATAGTTATAGTCTGGGTTTTGAAAACGATCCAGTTCTCTATAACTGTAGCTCTGATGCCAATCTGTAACACCCCCAAAATTATCGCGGCGGAAGATAGTTCACTGGGGTATTACTTCCTAGCACAAAGTACAAGTCATGGAAAACGACCCTTTAAAAGAGACATTTTAAAAGTGTTTAACATTTGATACATTGAAACCTCAGAGTTTGCAAAGGTCCCAACAGTTTTCATAAAACACAATGTTTTCAAAAGATTTCAAATGTTTTAAACATAACATAAATCTTTAAAATATAGATTCTTCAAATGTGAAAATATGCCGAGTCTTCAAAATATATCCGTGCGACTCCATCCAAGACCTTCAAAATATGAAGTGTTAAAATGGATAATTTTAATATTTCATGGGAGCCTTGTGTTTTCCGGAGTGTTAAAACGAAACTAAAAATCAAAAATGCAGGCTCAAAATGCGAGTTGTTACCAAAATTTGACGAAATCGTGAAACGAGACAAAAAATGTGAAATATAGAAATTTTTGAAAACTAGGAGCATATGATGAAATATTAAACCACTAACAACAAGAAAATGGATAGAAATCCTAAACACGGCTCATGAATAGCTAGAAACGCGAAAATCGCTAAATCGGGTACTTTTATGCATAATTTGCAAAAATAAATGTCACAAGGATAATATTTTCATAAAAATATCACATTTAACTTAAAATGACCCAAATTGATGTTTCATATATTTCCCGAGCCTTTTGGAGTGTTATAACGTCTTTAAAGCTTAAACTGCGAGCCAAAAATGCGTAAAACGTAAAATGTGCACACTTCGCATAGAAATGGAAGATTTAATTATTCCATATAAAAATAAGTACGTGGGGGAAAATAACTCATATTAACGGGTAGTTCTCAAATAGTGTGCATTTGGTTATCAATCCGGTTATCGATCCGGCTAACACAAATAAGGTGCATTTGGCTATCAATCCGGCTAGTACAAAGACTATCGATCCGGCTAGCACAAATGGGTAGACTGGGCGTAGTCTGAGTCAAATTATGAATTTAAGTGTACGTGTCACGACGTACGCGGGCAACTTTCCCGGCAAAAGCCAATTTACTTAAAATAGCATAATAAGCAAATAAAATTAGTAAAAATAATTACTTGAAATTTCTCGGTTGTTACATATATATATATATATACTAAGGATTTTCAAGGGTGAAATAGTGAGTCAAAAATATCTTGGCTATGTCATTATGTATGTGCCGATTTGGGGTCTGGGGGGGGACAATTTGGTGGTCAAGCCACCCAAATGTTGGTCTTCTAGTTCCATGTTTTAAGGTAGATATGTTGGTAATTAATGGTAGTAACATTGGTCTAGTAATAATTATAAAACAAGAGGGGGGGGGGGCACACGGTTATATTTTAGAGTAGAAGAGTTAATTTGGTACAAAAGTGTATATATTGTATGTATTAGGTACTAAAAATAGGTATTGGTTATCAGTTTGGTGATTAACGTAAGTTATACGTAATTAAACGTAAGAATAAAGAATTTACATTAGGCGTAAGAAAATATTTTTGGAACTTTGGTAATAATTTAGGAAGTATAAAAATGTGTTAAAAATAATTGTTAGGAGTTTTGGGTGTATCGGCTGTTAAATTTAAATTGCGAATGACGTTTGTTAAATTAACATTCGTAAGTAAATAAAGAAAATGAATTTGTTTTAGGGTTTAAATTTTCGAACCGGAGTAGGAGCAAGGTGTTGGAATGTTGTGGACTAAATATAGCCTAAGTCCAAGTGCACTGGAAAAATATTCTAACTTTTACGTTGATTCAAATGAAAAGTTATACGTAAATTGTTTTCAAATAGTTGTAAGGATAAGTAATTTGAGTTTATTGAATAGTATTGACCTGTAAAATAGCGGGTTGTCATACTCTCTTAGAGTTCACCGATCTTTGACAATAGGAATACGACTTTACTCAAGTCGTCTGACTTCACGGTCCATGATTTCGATAGGTTTCTCAACAAGGTTTAAACATTCATCAATCTGGATCTCGCCCAGAGGAATAACAACTGCCTCATCAGCAAGTCATTTCTTCACATTGCACATAAAAATGTTGCGAACACTGTTGTGTCCTGACGGTAGCTCGAGTTTGTGAGCTACCGGTTCAACTCTAGCAAGGATTTCAAAAGGATCAATATAGCGAGGATTAAGCTTTCCACGTTTACTAAACGTATCACACATTCTCATGGTGAATCTTTAAGCATAATCTAGTCTTTAACTAGGAATTCAAGAGGTTTATGTCATTTGCCAGCATAACTCTTCGAACGATCCATGAGCAGCTTACATCTCCATTTTAGATTCTGAACGATCTGAACGGAAATCTCATGAACAAGTTCAGGGTCAGCAAGTTAGGTATCTCCAACTTCTACCCAACAAATCAGCTATCGGCACTTACGACTGTTAGTGCAAATATTACGATATTTAAACTAAACGGTTTCTTCGGTTTTAATAATGACAAACATGTAACTTGTAATGAATAACGTAAAATGCGCAAGTTACTTGTAAACATAAATCATCAATGCATACTTACATCAACACCTCTCGACGTCTCAAGTATGCTTCAACAAAGTCGTAGATTTCCATCCCGACGTAAATCACTCAAGGTATGGACAAATAAATCTACTACTTGACAAATGATCAAAGGATTATATTTTTCTCTAAAATTCACATTTTTAATGCGACAAAACATTTTTTCAAAAATACATTTTACAAATTATTTTTGAATTAAAAAGAAATGTTTTATTTTGAAAAATAAGTTTAAAAATCCCAACAGCCATTTTCCCCCCAAAACAGCTCCAAACATCCCCAAATAAACCTTCCCCACTAAAAACAAAAAGAGGAGCGTTTTTGTCCCCGACGGTACCACTAAATACCCGACGGTACCGTTAAATTTAGTGGTACCATCTGACAATTAGTGGTACCGTCCGTATGTAACGGCTAGTTTTTTCTTTGCCTATAAATAGTGGACCATTTTACACTTCCAACTAGATTTTTCCAGTCAGTTTTCTCTGGTCTAATCCCTTCTTATTTAGATCACTTTCTTGGATCATTCAGAGAGTCGTAGTTTGTTTAAGAGTGATCCTTTCATCCAACCAATAGATCACCTTCATTCCTCTACTAGTGCAAGAGAAGAACACATAGTATCACAAAGATACAAAGTGTTGTAGTTATAGTTAGTGCACTTGTAACACTTGTTACATACTTGTTGTATCCTTGCATACATCAAGTTCATTTTTCTTTTGAGAGTTTTTGAGAGTAGATCATTGTGATCTTGTTGAGATCCCAGAGATCTCTTGTAGCTTGTGTGCTTGTGTATTGATCAAGTGGATCAAGGGTAGATCGGGTAGATCAAATCAAGTGGTAGTAGATCATTGTGATCTTGTTGAGATCTTGGAGATCTCTTGTAGCTTGTGGGCTTGTGTATTGATCAAGTGGTTCAAGGGTAGGTCGGGTAGATCGAGTCAAGTGGGAGTAGATCATTGTGATCTTGTTGAGATCTTGGAGATCTCTTGTAGCTTGTGGGCTTATGTATTGATCAAGTGGATCAAGGGTAGATCGGGTAGATCGTGAGTAGATCGTGTGGATCGTGGTAGATTGGTACTAGCTAAGATTAGTACTCGACATTTAGCTTAGTGTCGGAAATAAGGATAAGCGACGTTGTACGGTTTTCTACGCCTGAAGGGAGCTTGTTGATTAGTGAAGTAACTCTTGAGTTAGGTACTCGGGGAGTGGAGTAGGGCGAAGAGGAGTTTCGTGACCGAACCACTATAAATCATCATGTCCGGTTTGCGCCTTCTTTACTTATCTCTTTACTTTTATTTTAGTCTTTATCACTTTATATTTATATTTACATTGCGTTTATGCTTGTGTGGTTTGTTGCTTATATTATGTTGATTATGTTTGTGTCATGGTTTGATTGTGTTTGTGTGGTAGTTTACTTTATACCATCTCTAGATGTTGTATGATCATTGTTGACACTTTTCATATTACGTCACACTTGATCGGGTGTTTGATACAAAAAGTTTTTAAGTTTTTAAATGGAAACGTATTCACCCCCCCCCCCTCTACGGTTTCCACAATTGGTACCAGAGTCATGTCGCTCAAATTTTTAAAACAAATGGTTTTCAAAATTGAGTACGATCCATGTATCAAATTACCCATGAAAGTGATAAAATATGAAAAGTATTTAGTTGCTTAATACTTACAAGTTTTGTTGTTTAGTATACTTTGTCATACTAGCTTGAAGGTTTTCTTAAACCAATAAAAGAATAGAGTTTGTAAGTGTCCGGTCATGTCTTTAGAACGAGTCGTTAAGTCATGCGGTTTTGAAAGGAGTGTTCAGGACAAACCATTATTTTGTAGTAAAAGTATTATCGTAAATGTCTTTCTTAGTCCTAAACGTGGAAATGATGCTTAATATATACTTTATATGTTCGGTATCTAGTTTATTAAATTTTACATCTTTCTGTCGAGTCGCCGCACTAAAATAATAAACTGAATCAGGAAACAGA
This sequence comes from Artemisia tridentata subsp. tridentata, assembly GCA_021014915.2. Classification (NCBI taxonomy): domain Eukaryota; kingdom Viridiplantae; phylum Streptophyta; class Magnoliopsida; order Asterales; family Asteraceae; genus Artemisia; species Artemisia tridentata. Next base: position 215,764,448 of record CP139502.1, on the reverse strand, counting down.
TCACGGTACCACTAAATATAGGATGGTACCGTTATATTTAATGGTATCGTGGATCTGTCTGTCTGTTTTCAGTATTGGGTCATTTTCAGAAATTTATATAAAATCAACCATGAGTCCGTAGGAGTCGTGTCACCCATCATTTTAAACGAAGTTAAGTCTACTTTCATTTGAAAAATACTTTTATGAATTAGTTCTAAATGAAAGTATATTAGAGTCCTTGATTTTCAACTAAAGGTCTTTTTGGTCATGCCGTTTGCGTAAATTTTTGGTTAAACTGAAAAAGGGCATTTCAACTTTTGAACCTTAACGCATTTTCAAAGCAACTTGGTAAAAATATTTTAAATGGGGAGGAAACCAATTCGTTTTCAAATAAAATCAAGCTTAGTATACATTGTTATCCTTAATACACAAAATGACGATAAGTATTTTTGTGTGTTATGCTAAATGACTATTTGTTTTTCTTTGTGTCCTAGTATTGTTAGTTAATATTTTTTTTGTGCTTATAGTTATCTTTAGTTGAGCTAATTATATCTATGATCACAAGCGTTTTACATGCCTTGTAATGTGTCGATTATTAGTTTTTTCGGCGTATGCGTCAATAGGACTTAGACTAGACTTCTTGCAGTAAGTTGCGTAATTGATTTTGCATTGCATATAGGCATAGACCGATTTTCTTGCATATGTTTTTTCAACATCTTGCAAGTTTTAAGATGCTTTAGTAACCTTCTTTGGAATGGAAACTAAGTTGGTTGATCATGTGCATCGAAAGATATTGTCTTACACAATTATTTTTCGAAAGGTTTAAGTGTAAAAAGTATATCACCTCAAAATATTTAACACTTTCATTAAATCCGTAACATGATCTCTAAAACATTACATCCTCTTGTCTTGCTTGACCATGGGTTGTCTAAACAAGATAAAAGATCATATTAATACATTAGTATTTAAGTAAAAGAAAATGTATTAAACTTGCATTGATCTAACACACACACAAAATGTTTTAAACATTTAGTATTTTACGTATGTTGTATAAAAATGGTTAAGATAATTATTTTTATACTCATGATATGTCGAAAACTAAGAATATTATACTTAATAATATAAATAGTTTTTTCGCAAATAAAAATAAATGACAACATCGAAGTAGTATGTTAATATGTCATTAACCTCACACATACAACTAGTATTAGAATAAATGGAATCTAATTGACAAGTTTTCGAGTATGGACATGAAATTGGAGTCATTATTTGTCTAGCTTCAAGATAACATCAAAATATAACGAAATATATTATCTTGAATCTACATACTCAATCACACTCGGTTGTTATGAAAATAATGACTTCCTCTCAAGACGAAAATAATATGCATCGGATCATAACTCACACTTGTGTTGAAGATGCCATATTGAGTCTTCTTGTCCAATGGTTGTGTTCCAAACATTAAACTAATATGTTTAAAAGATGCATAAAATACACAACTAAGTAGGATTGACAACTTGGATGTTTCATCCGAAATATACAAGTAATTTACATTGCAATGCAATTAGTAAATGTGTCATTTCCAAAAAACCAAACACGAGCAAATAAACAACATATGTAAACTTTTCTCATGAATGACTCAACACTCAAAATCACATGTCTAGTTAAAGTGTCACACATAATATGTTATTAACTATTATGTAAGTCATCAATCTTCGAGAATATCACACGTATTTCTCTTATAAAAAGATTGACAAAGGATAACTTATATCCTATGCATCTTATTTTCTTTGTAACATGAATGGTTGTGTTACAAGAGAATACATTGCATCTTTTTAACAAATATAGGATATTAGATATGAATAATAACCCAATACAACATGTGTCATTGCATAAACAAGTAAAATTGGTCATACACTAAAATACTTGTTTTACTAAGCATTCGTAAGAGTGATAAGTTTCCTCTTAGAAAAGCATATTTGTTGAAATATACAATATGTCTCATTTCAAATATAATACTCACTAGATCTATTGAGGTAAATAACCTTTACTAGATTCTTTTCTCAAGATATGTAAAGGAGCATTCTTGAAACACTCTCGATGTAGTAGATTCTACATTGTATCACATTAGAGCATCTCTTGGTTCCAGGAAACCAAATCATATTAGAATAACATGTAACAACTCAACAAACAAAGACGTTATCCAAGAGATCATAAAATGCACCATCTCCACCAAATAACCTCTAAATTCCAAACACGATATTAAAACATTTTGTTTGCCTTTGTTAGAAGTTGTGTAAGACATGTCATCTTCGTAACCAACTTTCAAAATATGGTTAGTTAAGTCATATTAGGCCATGTATTAGCGAAATAAGCTAATATCATCTTTGCTATACTTCGATAGGCAAATATAGGAATTTGAATTTTTTTAACATGAGAATAACTACAAGAGAACCTATCTCACTAGAAATTCAATTTGACCTAACGGTTGAATTGCTTCCAGGAGAGAAGTTGAGTTCGTGGTATAACCCGTAAAAATGGTGGTGTTTAGCCTGAATTGAGCACCAATAGTGATAGTCTCATACTCATTCTCTAACATGAAAATTTTTCATTCTTACAATTGACTAAAGATATTTTACATCGGTGAACTTTATCTCTCGTTAGGATTTCAGTTTAAACAATTAGTAATTAGGATCCTCCTTAGCGAACCTAGATTACTTGCATCCCACATATGCGTTTTAAAATGATAACAATTTCTCGTAAGATACGATTGAATGTCTTCATGATCTTAAATGCTAAATGATTATCATGTTTTGCATGATGTTTGCATTTACTCCTTATGTGCATTTTACATGATTTGCTTGTAAATTTTGCACCCACACTATGTTCTTTTAACACATTAGGAATTAGGTATGCCTATTAGGTATGCCTATTACTATGAAACCTTAGACGTCACATAGTCATACACTAGTGTCAAAACCTATAAGTTAAAGTTGTCGCGAAGTTTTCCTAATTCCCTGGTCATCATTTTGCCCTCTTCTAAGTAATACACCATTTTTTCATGGGAAGGTTAGATACAAACCTAGTAGAACTCGGAGTAGGTTTGACAACATAAATATTTCATCCGAAATATTCAAGTAAGTTTAACTTGCGATCGCAATTGTTAAATGTCATATTCGAAACATCATATTCAAGCCTTTTAACAACATATGTTAAAACGCTCATCCAAAACCTAAAAGCTAACATCAACCTTCGGGTGACAAAGGACTCACGAGTTACTATATAAGTGATTAGTAGTTCCTTTCATCCTCGTGTGAATATACACTTCTTAAGATCCCAAACCCTGCTGCGAATCAGCACCATAGGCCTTGCTTTACGTCTTTCAAAACCCCATGAAACACTCGCGTGCGAAGCACATCGAAATCCGTAAATCAACCAAACCTCTCAAACGAGAATCCTCTAACCATCTTCGTCTAGGTCTAGGAATGATGGAACACATTTCGTGAATTTCACAATTCCCATGTGTTCAAATGCGTCCTTTAAATCTCTCTTATGACTACTTAAATATTTCACTGGAAATATTAAGTCATCCCTCACATCCCTCTTATGACTATTTGAATATTTCACTGGAAATATTGAAGTCATCTCTTATGTCTCGTCTCATGACTTTTTAAATATTTCACTGGAAATATTAAGTCATCCTTCACATTCCTCTTATGACTACTTGAATATTTCACTGGAAATATTGAAGTCATATCTTGTGTCTCGTCTCATGACTTTTTAAATATTTAACTGGAAATATTAAGTCATCCTTCACATCCCTCTTATGACTACTTGAATATTTCACTGGAAAATTGAAGTCATATCTTGTGTCTCGTCTCATGACTTTTTAAATATTTCACTGGAAATATTTAGTCATCATTCACATCGCTCTAATGACTACCTATGTATTTCCTCAGAAATATAAAAGTCATCTCTTCTCGTCTAGTACCGTTCATCTCGTAAAAAGAATTTATTAGGTATAAATTCTCTCCTCGTGTCTAAAAGTCTCACTAAATCAGCGAGATTTATTCGTAAAATCCTCTTAAACTCCAATGACAACTTAAATATCTCATCCGAAATATTTAAAGTATATTTAATTTGCGAAATGCAATTAAATGTCATCTCTCGTTCTCGATCAGCGTTCATCGAATCCCGTTGGATTCATTCATAAAAGAATTTATTTGGTATAAATTCCTTTAATCTAAGGTCCAGAAAAATCACAACATATGTGAAATTTCTTTGTCAAAAATCTAATTCTGGGTCAAAACTGACCTCAGCAGGTCACGATACCCTTAAATAGGGGACGGTACCATCAGACCATTGTCTGTTGAGACAGTTTATTTTGTTTTCAATTCTCACTGTTTCAAAAGCACTATCGAAACCCACTCGATGTAGTCTTGAACCAGAACCATCTCCTATCATAATAGATTCTATCTATCTTCTGATTCCTTAGCCTTTTCCCTTTCACTTCCGCATGGTACTAAACACACAATATGTTTGGTTACTTCCGTATCCATTATCTTCTCAACTTATCTACACTTTTCAACCTTCGTTCTACACTACCAATGCTTCCGCATCCCACTCATCTTCCACACACTTCAAACGAAGAACCGCTAGGATAAGTTGAGATAACCCTTCTTCATCAACATAGATAACCCCACTAGAACCTTATCACTAACCCCACAACCTTGAAGATTTTATCTTCTAAACCCTTAGCATATTTCCACATAATCACATGCCTCATCATATGAATGTTCTATGAATATTCACAATGATTGAGAAGAGCTACGTAACTTCAAAGGTGAAGTTTATTGTATGTTATCCACCGCTTGTCATGACGTTACTAAGCTCATAGCTTCCGTCAACGTTTGTTTTCCTCTTTATTTTTTTTACACATCTTGTCCGGATGGTCATCGATTAAGGGGGAGCGAAAACACACTCATATAGTCTTTCAACAAACACTCTCAAGAACACACAAATGTGGTTCTTATTCCCTAGAAAACTTCCCTTTAGCTGCCCAGAACTAGGCTGCACAGGAAAATTCGTGACTTCCAGGTCACGGTACCGTGCGGTATTTGGTTGTACCGTGACCTTGTTTGACGAATTTTAAGTGTTTCCTCTAGATCCCTGCATCCCTAACCTCAAATCTGTAAAAAAATTCAAACTCACATACACCCTAAGATTCCATCACTACACCATAGGATACTACCACCAACTTTAATTCGAATCCCACAACTCTTGCCTATATAACGCCTCACCATTGCAAGCTTATCTTGCATCTCATCTTCAAACCTCACATTAATATCATTCATCATCACACTCAACCCTTATAACTAAACTTCACTCTTGACAGTGATATTTAGTTTCAAAACCTTCAACCCTTATATCAATCCCACTCAAACCTTTTTAGCTACACTTCACTCTTGACAGTGTTAATTAGTCTAAGAAGCTTCAACCCATCGATCATTACACTTAAACCTTACAACTATTCCTCACTTTGGATAGTGATAGTTAGTTCAATAACCTTCAATCCTCACAATCACATGAAACCCTTCATGCACCAAATTATCTCTAACACACAACTAGGATCATCCAAACTAGAAGTCTAGAACTTCGTTACCTCAACCCCGTTAGAGATATCCACCCACAATCGTGTTAGGATCACATGCACATTTTCTTTTTCTCTTTTGAAATATATCATGCATCTCATTGTCAGTGCAAACGATATATTAATCTAAACCACCTTTTCCCACTTTTCCTCAAAGGTCAAAACCAACACTCTCCCATCTTATGGAATCATTTCCATTCGAATATTAGTGCGTGTCGTTCTCATTCTTATTATTTTTAAACTTCCATCGAGTCAACTTTATGGCATGACTTGTCATAATAGTAATAACATATATCTACCTCATTTAGAGTATGTCTTCTCAATAAACTATCCTTAACACCAATCATCTTAGGTAGATGATTATGTTGTTCAAAAGGTTTGTTAGAACTTGCCTTCCCAATGACAACTTGGAAGAAATCATTTTGTGTGTCAGTCAAAGAACGAATCTCGTTCTTGTTAGTGTGATTGATTGAACAATTACACCTTAGGTTGTCGGTCGGGTTGTGACACTCAAGTGTCTTTGAATTGCAATATGCATTCATCTTTTTGTGTCGCTCAACTTTCTTGGGCTTTCTTTTTGGTCTTTATTCTTTTGGCACACTTTCATCACGTGTCTAACTTCTTGCACACTTTGATATGCTCATCAAAAAAATTTTTAGCTATGTTTTTAACATAGTTTAATCCTTGCATGTCTTGCTACGTGTACTCTATCCCTATAATGTTGCTCCTATTCTTTTATATATTATGTTGCACGGAGCTAACCCTTGATGTAGGAAAAGCCTTTGTATAAATTTGATCCATGGATCAGCTAGATACTAAGGTAAATAAACAAGGGGACTCAATCACCATAGGGGAGCATTGAGCTAGGGGGAGCTCGGGGGTATTTGAATACATAGCATGGAGTCGTCTTCATAAGTGGTGATAGAAGACTTCACTGGGATGATGCAAGCTCGCCTTTCTGGGGAGAAAGGAAAGTAGTGCAATAAGGGGAGTAGGGAGTGAATTCAAGGGAGAGCTCGAGGAAACTACCTTTTTGTTTCGATAAAAGGGGGAGAAGGGAGTGTAAATAGGTAAATTTTACATTTTACTGTGTGTTACGGTTTACATATTTGTCATCATCAAAAAGGGGGAGATTGTTAGTCCAAATATTACGATATTTAAACTAAACGGTTTCTTCGGTTTTAATAATGACAAACATGTAACTTGTAATGCATAACGTAAAATGCGCAAGTTACTTGTAAACATAAATCATCAATGCATACTTACATCAACACCTCTCGACATCTCAAGTATGCTTCAACAAAGTCGTAGATTTCCATCCAGATGTAAGTCACTCAAGGTATGGACAAACAAATCTACTACTTGACAAATGATCAAAGGATTACATTTTTCTCTAATCTTCACATTTTTAATGTGACAAAACATTTTTTTCAAAAATACATTTTACAAATTATTTTTGAATTAAAAAGAAATGTTTTATTTTGAAAAATAAGTTTAAAAATCCCAACAGCCATTTCCCCCCCCCCCTAAATAGCTCTAAACATCCCCAAATAAACATTCCCCACTAAAAACAAAAAGAGGAGCGTTTTTGTCCCCGACGGTACCGTTAAATTTAGTGGTACCGTCTGAAAATTAGTGGTACCGTCTGTACGTAACGGCTAGTTTTTTCTTTGCCTATAAATAGTGGACCATTTTACACTTCCAACTTAATTTTTCCAGTTAGTTTTCTTTGGTCGAATCCGTTCTTATTTAGATCACTTTCTTTGATTATTTAGAGAGTCTTAGTTTGTTTAAGAGTGATCCTTTCATCCAACCAAGAGATCGCCTTCATTCCTCTACTAGTGCAAGAGAAGAACACATAGTATCACAAAGATACAAAGTGTTGTAGTTATAGTTAGTGCACTTGTAACACTTGTTACATACTTGTTGTATCCTTGCATACATCAAGTTCATTTTTCTTTTGAGAGTTTGTGAGAGTAGATCATTGTGATCTTGTTGAGATCTTGGAGATCTCTTGTAGCTTGTGGGCTTGTATATTGATCAAGTGGATCAAGGGTAGATCGGGTAGATCGAGTCAAGTGGGAGTAGATCATTGTGATCTTGTTGAGATCTTGGAGATCTCTTGTAGCTTGTGGGCTTGTGTATTGATCAAGTGGATCAAGGGTAAATCGAGTCAAGTGGGAGTAGATCATTGTGATCTTGTTGAGATCTTGGAGATCTCTTGTAGCTTGTGGGCTTGTGTATTGATCAAGTGGATCAAGAGTAGATCGGGTAGATCATGAGTAGATCATGTGGATCGTGGTAGATTGGTACTAGCTAAGAATAGTACTCGACATTTAGCTTAGTGTCGGAAATAAAGATAAGCGACGTTGTACGGTTTTCTCCGCCTGAAGGGAGCTTGTTGATTAGTGAAGTAACTCTCGAGTTGGGTACTCGGAGAGTGGAGTAGGGCGAAGAGGAGCTTCATGACCGAACCACTATAAATCATCGTGTCCGGTTTGCGCCTTCTTTACTTTTATTTTAGTCTTTATCGCTTTATATTTATATTTGCATTGTGTTTATGCTTGTGTGGTTTGTTGCTTATATTATGTTGATTATGTTTGTGTCATGGTTTGATTGTGTTTGTGTGGTAGTTTACTTTATACCATCTCTAGATGTTGTATGATCATTGTTGACACTTTTCATATTACGTCACACTTGATCAGGTGTTTGATACAAAAAGTTTTTAAGTTTTTAAATGGAAACGTATTCACACCCCCCCCATGGTTTCCATAACGACCATAAAGTAAAGTGTCTCTTACGGTGCCGTTGAAATTAGGTGATTGTTGTAAGAGGATTTGGCCAACGGGAGGTGTCTATCCCAACCATTGCCGCATTCGATTACTCATGTAGAGGTGCGGGATTCGCTCCTGAGGTCTAGCTTATGATATAGTAGCAAAAATAGCAAATCGACTTACAAAATGATTTGTGAAACGACTTATAGGATAATAGGAAAACAATTCATCTTTTATAAATGTAGGTCACCCTATTTAGATCAAATCACACACTTATGTAATATGTTAGAGAGAGAAAGATAATCTTAGAGAGAGAAACAACTAGAGAGGAAATAAGAGAAGGTTTCTTATTCCATTCACAATCCACCCCCTCTCAAATGAGAGGTTTACACTTTATATAGTCTCCTATGATATGAGGATAGGGAAGTGTGCCGTCTTTACATATTTCACTAATTCAACATTAACGTAAATACTAAGACTAAACTAGACGGCACACTTCTACTATCATGTAGACTATATTTTTACGATTCTAAAAAGCTATTACATGACCATATTACAAGACTCATTGACTCGATAATGATCGTCACTATAAGCATTCCCAACAATCTCCCCCTAAGGGACGATCAATGAGATCTCTCTTTGATTACATTTCTGATCATCACTTTCGCGTTTCCAACAATCTCCCCCTAAGGGGTGATCATTGAGATCTCATTCTGTGACATGTGGGTTATGGGTCCATCAATAGAAATGGATGATCGTTAAACTTCTTCGTTGCTTGTTGTCTTGAACTTTTTGTCTTCGTGTAATAGCTTTGCTTGATTCTTTGTTCCAGTCATGCTTTGTGATTTTACAACCTTAAATGACCAATACTTGAATTAATACAAAACGTGTTCCCAACAATCTCCTCCTGATGCGCTCTATCGAAGCTTTAAATTTATAAACAAGAATTACCGATTAACTAGGAACACATTCGGGCAAGTATACCCTAGTCATATGTAGTATTAGGGTTGGTAAGTCAAGATCGTCCCAAGAGACTTGGTTGCACTCAAGTGTCGTTTGTTTGTTTAAGCAAGTAACAAGTTGATGGTTATGATTGTCACGGATCAAACCAACAAGAAAAGCAATATAAGAACAATCACACAAAGAACATACATGTTTGGACAAATGATCACATGGATATTAGGATGGTTAGTTTGGAAAACATATTATCAAAAGTAATCCTTACGACATTTAGAACCAATAATAATTTAGTGTTTTATAAATCAAATATGTATAAGCCTCAATCAAATGGTCATGTCATGAGCCTTATGCCTATAACAAGAAAGAATCCTTTCGAACTTTAGACTTTGATGTTATTAATTCGTGAAGTTCCATTTACTTAAGGGTTTGCTTGCCATCAAGCAAATATTAAGAAAAATTAATCCCACATGGTGCATGAAAAATGATTATAAAAATTATGATGCAAATCTACCAAGTGCATGTACAAGATACGATTCATCATTTTTAAGCGTTATGGTGAAAAACCGAGATGTATGACAATATCCATAGATTTTCTTGCTTGAGTAACATTTCTAAACACCTCACGAAAAAGAAAAGAATTATATTTCACTCAATCACTCATTTATTTAGGTAGTGGAGTATATATAATAGAAATCACACTCATTGCTCAGTCATGATCCATTTATTACCATAGGCTTGTACAAGAAACAAAACTCTACCGACGTGGCGTAAGCGCCAAGTATTAACATCTAAAGAGGTCTTTTATTCTGGTTGTAATGTACAGGCTTCGAGGTTGTACCAGGCTTATGTTTAAATATATCATACAAGAACATATTAGATCGCTAGCGCGAATTCTTGATTTACTCAAACAACGGATGGTCACTAGGGCATATCTTGGATTGCTGGCGCACTATTCACATAACGGATGGTCACCAAAATACACACTAGATCGTTGGCGCGTCATTCGATCACTCAAAAACCGGATGGTCACTAAAATATTAATGCACTACATATTTTCACAAAGCCATCACTATATCCGGATGCTCGAAAGCTAACAACGAATAAAGTAATTTGGTAAGGGTAGGGATAAGGCATGGGAGTATTTATGAAATTGGTTTTAAAAGAAAAATAAAGTCAAGTCTAAGTCCCATTGTTGCTAGTTACCGAACAAACCGCAAACCCGTAAATGATTATAGTTAACAACTTCCTCTTCTTTGAACTTTCCCATATCGATACATTGATTCGCCATAATAATATTCCTCATATTTAGCTCATTGGCTAACAACATATCACATAACTTTCTTTCTTCATCTTCATATATAGCACATTGGCTATAATTGTCACCTTATAGTTGTGATGACTTATCTTCTTCTTTTTTCCTTTTTTTTAATACTTTTTTTTTCTTCTTCATACATACACATCTCCCCCCCCCACACTTCGTATAAGCATACACCACAAAAATACAAATAAGAAGTATGCATCCTTCGTCTTTGTCGGAATGGCACACACAACAGGCAAAGTGTGGCTAACTATCAATCATCAAAAACAATCTAACATTCCAAGCAACTAGCAACCACCATTTAGACTTCGACTAAGGGTTATGCTAAGGTTTAAAGTGTAAAATATTTTTGTATTTTTCTGGATGTAACACAAATGAAAAGGATTGGTTCGGAGGGTGAACTAAGGGTATCTAGCGCTAAAGATAAACGCTAACAAATGGGTTCCAAATACGAGGTTAACTAACCGATGTGGTTAGCAAAAATTATTTTGTAAATGGATGGCCATTTGGTGTTATTCCTAAGGATGCCTCTTTATCACACGAATACACTTATATCACACGAATGTGATCTTACTGCGGTATGGTAATGATTTACAAGTACAAGTTCTAGAATAAATAAAATCACCGGCACGCTCATAGCAAAAGATCCAAGCATAAAAGATGTATGCTATATACGAAACAGGCTCAAATCCTCACATATTAGTGGAAAGGGCTATAATATGTGCTAGCAAATGTTATCGATCCCAGAATGGATTGCAATATTAATCGGGACACATCTCAATTTTTTCAAAATTACAGATTTCACTAGTGAATTGATCCAGTTATTCTAATATATTATCCTAAAAGCGTGAAAACAATTAGATCACAAGGGCAAACAAGTATACAAAATTTTAAATTGGCCTCAAAAATTATAAATTTGAAAAGTAGTTTCGTTTTTTTCTATTTACTTCCCCCCACACTTAAGTTAAGCATTGTCCAAAATGTAATGAAAATTAACTTCAAAGCATGTAAAATTGGGAAAATAAATAAATAAATAGTCCAAGAGAAACGAAACTTCCCGGGCCAAGAAATCGAGATTGAACTCCATATGATAAGGTGCTTAGCAAATGCTAGCATAAGCTTATGAGATCAATCAATTTCTCATTCAACAAAACATCTCCACACCAACTATAATATCACCAATAATCCAATCTCCAAGAGCTTATTAAATCTGCAAAAATAAACTAAACTACAAAAAACGCGTAAAAATTCTAAAACTCACTTTCGTAGGCATCACGGTTGCATTTAGCGTATGCAACAAGCCTTTTAAACCCCTCGGTGGCCCGAGCGGACGAGTGAAGTCTCGTGAGGGTTTCCAGTGAACATACCCACAAAGTTCAAAACATTTTTATTTTTAAAACAAGTACTTAATTGTAACCATTGCTAAAAATATCACTTTATAATAAACTAATAATTATCCTTTTCTACGTATAATTTTTATTTTATTTATTCATTTACTTATCTGAACATAACTATTATCTTATGTGACGTAGCTCACATCCTCGATAAACATGCTCACATGCAACCCAACCTTAACTGATTTAATGTTTATCTATATAAAGATCTTTGACCTAAAACTTTATGATGTCCCATTTACCACTTTACGTTAATTCATTATAAAACTAAACGTTTCTTATCTAATAAGAGTTTTTATGAAACCCTAAGCTACCATAACAACATATAAAAATAACAAAACCCTAAAATACAACTTATCTGAGTAATGTACAAGTCACTAAAGCACAGAAACTCTAATTCCACTATAACTCCTGAATAAACCCTAATTTCGCAAAACTATGATCCTATGTAATAAAATCACAAACTCTAAGTAATATTTTTATAAAATATGTATGTACAAGTCCTTTAAACCCAAATACAAGTCATTAATGCATAAAAACTAATTATTAATAAAAATGATATATAAACTTTAAAAATAATTATTTTAAAGGCATATTGTGTAATAATTATATGCATAAACTTTTAAAATAAATTTGTTAGATTTATAAATTAATTGTACAAACCCCTAAGCCTAGAGTACAACCTTCCAAAGCACCAAATAATTTCCTCTTTATTTATAGCACTCGATATACATGTATATATTTGGAAAAACCCTAGGAATTATTACTAAATAATACACAAACCCTAAAGACCCTAACTAAAACCCTAACCCTAGAGTACCACATGCCAAAGCTTAGTGTAAAACCCTATAGAGCCCTATTCGACCCAAACCATCACAATTCTTTTTGCCTAGTTCGAATACAACTAAAACCAAGCCATGCCCTATCTTTTCTTAAACCCTAAGTGTATACATGCTAAACCCTAAACCTTCCACATCCCCCCCTCTTTTAGAAATGAGCCTACTTGTATGGAATGGGAGCTTCCACATCAACTCTTTCCCCCTCCAACCATGTGGCGCCCCAAATGATAGACCACATCACTCATGCTCCTCCTAAACCTCCCAAAAGAAACCCTTGAAGGATATAGAAACCCTAGATCACTCTTCCTATAAATACTTGATCCCTACCTTTCCTTTTCTCCTCAAACCCACTCGAAAACATCACCATAGCCTACATACACCCTTATCATTGAACCTATAGCCCTTATATAAGTTTAGGAACACCCTAGGAATCCAAGAAAGGAAGGAAGAACTCTTGTGTTTCATTTCCAAGCCATACGCCCAAAATCTTGCCCTATTCGAATTAGTTAAGCTAGGTAAGTTCTTAACACTCTTTCATTTATTTTCTATACTCATTATACTCTAAAAACTACTAATAAACAAACACTAATAATGATCTAATCCAAAAACTTGAAATTTCATTTCTTTTCTTTTTCTTTTCTTTTGTTCGAACTAAAACAAACACACCCTTACATTTTATTTTTTTGATAACAAACTTAATAGATGTTAAAACATGATAAAATAAGCTTAAACATATTTAATATACTTAAGTTCTACCCTAGAAACTAAATTAGAACCCCTAAAAACTAAAAACCTAATCTTATGTTTTCTTTTTCTTCCTATCGAGCTAAACAAACACCCTTATATTTTTTTTATGAACCTAGAACACCTAAAACTATTTAGAAGTTATTTAGATATGTTATAGATACTTTAAATAATATAAGATTCCTAGTTCGTAAGCTTAAAAATCGAAAATCATTTCGTTTTCTCTCTTTTTGTTCCTGTCGAGACCAACAGCAAACCCTCTACTTGTGACCTAAAATTCGACAAACAAATGGACTTTAAAAATTCTAGATTTTTGTCAGAATCAAGATCACATAGCTATTTAATTATAGGAAAAAGAACGAAGCAAAACGATTAAGTTTTCATCAAGATATAACCACATTTTTCCTACGTGTTTTCTGCCCAAAGAATACGAATAAACGCACACTTATAAAAATTATTTTGAGCTCGTGAGCTCGAATCAAGAGCTGGAAATTTGTAAAAATGAAGTTTAAAACAGATAATTAAGTGTGTAAAAGAGTCGTAAGAAGTTTTGCCATTTTTCGTAATATGCAACGCGTTTTTATAAAATAAGGACGTCGTGTGTAACGCGACGGGAGTCTCAGGGGCATTTTCTGCCAAGACTCTAACTAAAATTTAAAAAAAAAAAAAAAAAAAAAAAAAAAAAAAAAAAAAAAAAAAAAAAGACCTAACATACTGTCGACTTGAACTTCAGGGGTAAAAAGTGTCACTTTTGAAACTACCGGGGTAAAAAAAACTGTCATTTTAACAAAGTTGAGGGGTAAAAATTGTAATTTTGTAAAATTTGAGGGGTAAAACTTGTCATTTTACGAAAGTTCAAGGGTATAAGTTGTCAATATGTGAAACTTTAGGGGATGAAGTGTAATATTTTCTATAATTATAATTATTATTATATTTCTTATTAGTATTAGTATTCTTATTATTAAGATATTAATTAATAAACGAAATACGTTTTCTTCGATAACGAACAAACTAAGTAACTATTTAACGAACGAACGGAACGAAAACATAAAAATAAGAAATAAGATAAATCTTATAACTTTTGAAGAGACTTCATGTTGTCTCAAATTTAACATTTAAACGATAACCGAAAACGTTACGAAACGAATTATAAAACTTATAAATATTCAGAAACGATTACTGAAATTTGACATAACGAACCAGGTTGCGTGCCGGAGACGTTTATCAACTTTGTTTAACTTTGTTTTCCATCCAGACTGTTAAGGTGAGTTTATAGTCCCACTTTTCTTTATATGTTTTCTAAACTCGTGGGGAGATACATGCTACCAAACCGAGCACAAGTATTTTCTTGATTGTTATTGCACTAGGCTAACAGACCCTCATATCATGCACCATTAGTCACCTGCTGGGTGAGCGCGAATATGTGAATAGATCTATTGGCCTGACGACCCATTTGTACTAATCGGATGGATATCTTCGTGGTAGCCGGTTAGACAGATGCATTATATTTGATATCTAATCCTGGGGGCAAACCACTTTCATTTTTGTTATGTTAGTGAGACTGGAAACTGTCAACGCATTGCGTGTCATGAGGTTTAGTGCAATATTCCGTATTGTGATATAACTGATTTCTTTTATTTTAGCTTGTGTTCAAAACTTATTATAACTTTAAACACTATAGATTCACTCAACCTTTGTGTTGACCTTTTAGCATGTTTTATCTCAGGTAACTAGGAGTATGGTTATGGCACAGAATGGTTGTGGACTTTCTTTTTATAATAAGAGTGTCCACTTTGTTATCATTCGATGAATAATGTATCTTTTATAACATATTTTCTGAACCTCCCTTTGGGACCTATATAATGTACTCTGATTTAAATAATGAATGATAACAATTTTATTTAAAACGTCTCTTTTTTAGTCATTTTCTATCATCATGACTAGGATACTTGAAGTAACACCCCAACTTATATTTCCGATGCGAATATCGAAAACGGGGGTGTTACAGATTGGTATCAGAGCTCATGGTTATAGAGAACCAAATGTTTTCAAACATTGAACTATAACCAAATTTTCACAAACTTAACCAAAGTCCTCCGTGCCACGACGTCACTGAAATATTATTTATAACTTATTGTTAATTATTTAGTTATTTAGTGAAATATTTATAATTACCGGGTGGTTACAGAATCATGACTTCCCCTATCTATTCCATCCCTCTCATGTCCAGACTCGGACATCAAGATAGCACCACACTTAGTACCTTACCTATTCGGATTATTAGATTTCGCACTTTAATAGACACTCCCACACACTTTAATATTCTATCTTCATTTTCATTCTTTAGTGTTATTAATTTCTTATAATAATTACTTATAATTATTATTTGCAAATTACTACAGTATCATGTCTCCTGAAACTCCTGATATTAACGAAACTACCCTAAAACCACTTCCATTATTACCTACCCACCCGTCTCCACTTAAGAAAGAAACTGAATCTCATGAAAAGTTATATGGTTGTCCAACAACATTTGAGGTTGGGCAAAATACACACCAGGAAACAATTCAGAAAGATGAAGAACCAAACTCTCCACTACCTGATAATCCAAAATCCCCAATACCGGACAACCCAGATGATATATCTTCATCTAATTCCCCCGACCTTAGTTTAAACCATACTGAATCAATATGGAACCTTCTTTATCAACAAGCCAACACTCTCGACACTCACACTAAACAGTTGGAAGGGTTACAACCATTACGCTTTGAATGGTACGATCGTAACATCGACACTCTGTTTATAAGAGCATATGCCGAGAGACGGGCAGTGTTTGATTTAAGAGTGAAGGTTGACAAGATGAAAAATACCTACAATCATAAACTTAGAAGCCTAGATTCCAGAATCCGTTGTTCCATAAGGGAGCACTGTGAAATACATGGTAGAGTGGAAGATATTGAAAGAACCTTGTGGATAGCCAGTGAAACGGCAAGAAACCAAGATCAAAAGATTTTCGCCTTGGAAGCCATATTGGACAACCAATTGAGGATGTATCAGGAAATTCAGGAACGCTTCTTAGAAATGAAAATTGCACAACTGAAACTTGAGACTGAAATTAAGCATCTACGTCAAGGACGTAATTGATCTTAAAAGTCACATGTATCGTTGTTGTAAACCAAATAGTATTTGGTTAGTAATTCCTGTATTATCTAAATAAGTCTGAAATTTTCAGAGTTGTAATCAACCTATAAATCTATAACAATATGCTTTTGTTATATATTTTCTGTTGTGAACAAATTCAACCTATTACGTCTTACTATGATGCTGTGCATACATGTAATGACTTCCCACAAAACAAATCACCCTTTAGATAAAAGCCACATTCCCTACCTTCGAATCTAGAAACCAACCAACTTATAACCTAGGAAGTGACATAAAACCTTTGGCCGACTACATGCAGTATTAATAAAAGACCTTGTATTAATTGTTTTGTAAAACAATCAATCAAGCTATTAATATCATGTTAGAACCCGACATACTAAGACCTACCAAGACTAGGCTGTAACCATAGAATCCCTAGGAAAATTTCGGAAGGAAACTTGATGAATGAAGAGAAAGTTGCTGAACTTCGGCTTTTTGAAAAATGGATTATTATTCCTTAGCAGTTTTATACCAAGAGTTAATCATTTATCTACGATATTAACCAGACACATCGTAAATCATTGATTCTCAAATGGGATATAACTTCGCGTTATGACCACTTGTTAGTAATAATATGTAATTATTCTGACATGGTTATTACGGGAATTCTGAAATTCATGTTTCTTGTGATATTGCTAGAAGGAAGTCAGCATGAAAAATACCAATAATCCACTAATGACTCCTGAGGATATCCAAAGGTTGGTAATCAACCTCATTGCAGCAGTACTTGAAGTGACTACAGTAGCTCACCTGAGTAGCAGCAATATGGCCACAGGGGAAAAGAAGACGGTTGTGTCTTGTAAACATACCCCTGAAAGTTTCACGGGATGTATACCAGCTCACCATAAAGTCCCAGAAAGAACAATTAAACCTAACATCAAGAGTGCCCTAGGAGTTAAACATAGTGTTACATTTAAGAAAAATAACCAAAAGCGAAAACTCAATGATAGAAAAACCTTCACCCCCACCTACTGCCACCATCAACTAGGAACCAAACAAAAAACTAGTAAAGGCTGCATCACCACACTTGCTAACAAAAATGTTTATCTTGGGAAGTTTCCTCCATGTCAAAAATGCAAGTTGCATCACCATGGATATTGTTTTGTCAAGTGTGGGAAATGCCAGAAAAACGGGTCACCAGACAAGAGACTGCAGAGCCATGGATAAAAAGGAACAACCATCGGCTGTAGTGTGCCATGGATGTGGTGGAAGTGGACACTACAAGAATCAGTGCCCAAACTTCAACCCAAATTGGAAGGACAAGACTGATGCCAAGGAATAAGAACCCAAGTAAGACTTCAGTATGATATCTATGGAAAAGATAGAATCCTGTAGTAGATGAATAAATTGTAGTTTAAAAACTTCCTAAAATACGTTTCCTTTGTACTCTACCTTAGTTACGATGAACGTAACCTAAGTGTAACAACTACTCTTCTACTATATGAAAACCCTATCTTATAATATTCCTATTTACGTCTATTTTCGGTTTCCGTTCCATTTACTCTGTTCATGAGTATTATGTAGTCAACAACTATTATGCCATTAGAAATTAGGTTAATATTATTCCAGCCTAAATTATAGAAAATTTCCATCCTGTAGGATTTCCACCCAAAACCCTAAGATATATTTTGAGGATACCCTATAGTCACCCTAGAAAATCCCTGATCAACTATGTATAATTTAGGAAGAATCATGTCATAATTAGAACGATTATCTTTTTAGATTTTCTAATAACAATTTTCATTCAAAAGCAAAATTTGTGAAACAAAATAAATTGTTCACAACTATTCCTTTGAACCAACCACAATAGATGTTTACATTTAGGAACCATGTTCTCTAAGATAGGAAATCGAAAGTACAAATATTAGAACCCTAGGAAACACACAAAGATTTTATAGAAGATACAAAGAGTACAAATTTTATTAACCACAAAAATTCATACATAGTGAAATAACTAGAAACGGAAATACTATGGTTACAATGATTACAAGATAATGAATAGAATCACTAAGAGGTTGACCCGCCATAACAGCTAGGACCCCCACCAACAACACGATAGCAAAAGCCACCAAGGGATGAATCACCTTGATTATCCTGCGCACGATAGCGAAACTAGATATTAGGCATAAGAATAAATACGTTTTATTTCACTTAAGGATTACATAGAAACACGATAAGGACTCATTTAGCAACTCAAACTCGAGACCATTACCCCCATAGTTTGTCCACACCAATAGTGAGAACCACAATCGGTACAAGGACCGCTAGGACGCAAGCTAAGAATGCGTAATCTTCATTAGGGACATATGCCATATAAGTAACCGCAAGAACCACGTAAACGATTGGTAGGAATGTAATAAGATGCGGCATTTTCAGGTTTTTATGAGAGAATTTAGTGATGAAAGAATGAGGATTGAAAATGAGGTATTTATAGGAGAAAACTAGCCGTTGAAAAACACTGTTCACGACCGTTAAATTACTGTTCATAGATGTTAAGTTTTTACTGTTCATGACCGTTAAGAATTACTGTTCACAGTCCTTGGATTTATTTAGTGGCAAGACATTCAAATTTATTATGGATAAAACTAACGAAAGCACGATATTTAAGTACCTAGTAGAATTTCCTAGGCAACCCTTTTAGACTAAAAATATAACCTAGGATTGATAGCGGGACTATATTAGGTTTAAATGACATAAAAACAAGATAATATTTTATATAATATTATTTTTGAACTTGAGGCATTTTAAGCATATCAAACTCACATCATCAACCAAATCGTTGTACGATTTCTCATATTCATCCTCACTGTCTGAATAAGGCAAAATCTTAGATTTTATTCAGATCATGTGTGGAATCCATCATTAAGATTAGCTAGAACCCTAAGAAAAATCAAGTATGGATAATATACTCACATCATTTTCCCAACTCCTCGACCAACATAGACTGAATCTCGGGACGAGATTCCCTTCAACCGGGGGATACTGTAACCATTGGTAAAAATATCACTTTATAATAAACTAATAATTATCCTTTTCTACGTATAATTTTTTATTTATTTATTCATTTACTTATCTGAACATAACTATTATCTTATATGACGTAGCTCACATCCTCGATAAACGTGCTCACACGCAACCCAACCTTAACTGATTTAATGTTTATCTATATAAATATCTTTGACCTAAAACTTTACGATGTCTCATTTACCACTTTACGTTAATTCATTAAAAACTAAACGTTTCTTATCTAATAAGAGTTTTTATGAAACCCTAAGCTACCATAACAACATATAAAAATAACAAAACCCTAAAATACAACTTATCTGAGTAATGTACAAGTCACTAAAGCACAAAAACTCTAATTCCACTATAACTCCTGATAAAACCCTAATTTCAGAAAACTATGATCCTATGTAATAAAATCACAAACTCTAAGTAATATTTTTATAAAATATATATGTACAAGTCCTTTAAACCAAAGTACAAGTCATTAATGCATAAAAACTAATTATTAATAAAAATACTATATAAACTTTAAAAATAATTATTTTAAAGGCATATTGTGTAATAATTATATGCATAAATTTTTAAAATAAATTTATTAGATTTATAAATTAATTGTACAAACTTCTAAGCCTAGAGTACAACCCTCCAAAGCACCAAATAATTTCCTCTTTATTTATAGCACTCGATATACATGTATATATTTGGAAAAACCCTAGGAATTATTACTAAATAATACACAAACCCTAAAGACCCTAACTAAAACCCTAACCCGAGAGTACCACATGCCAAAGCTTAGTGTACAACCCTATAGAGCCCTATTCGAACCAAACCATCCCAATTCTTTTTGCCAAGTTCAAATACAACTAAAAACAAAACAAGCCCTATCTTTTCTTAAACCCTAAGTGTACACATGCTAAACCCTAAACCATCCACATCCCCCCTCTTCTAGAAATGAGCCTACTTGTATGGAAGGGGAGCTTCCACATCAACTCTTTCCCCTTCCAACTATGTGGCGCCCCAAATGATAGACCACATCACTCATGTTCCTCCTACACCTCCCAAAAGAAACCCTAGAAGGATATAGAAACCCTAGATCACTCTTCCTATAAATACTTGATCCCTACCTTTCCTTTTCTCCTCAAACCCACTCGACAACATCACCACAGCCTACATACACCCTTATCATTGAACCTACAGCCCTTATATAAGTTTAGGAACACCCTAGGAAGCCAAGAAAGGATGGAAGAACTCTTATGTTTCATTTCCAAGCCATATGCCCAAAATCTTGCCCAATTCGAATTAGTTAAGCTAGGTAAGTTCTTAACACTCTTTCATTTATTTTCTATACTCATTATACTCTAAAAACTACTAATAAATAATCACTAATAATGATCTAATCCAAAAACTTGAAATTTCATTTCTTTTCTTTTGTTCGAACTAAAACAAACACACCCTTACATTTTATTTTTTTGATAACAAACTTAATAGATGTTAAAACATGATAAAAATAAGCTTAAACATATTTAATATACTTAAGTTCTACCCTAGAAACTAAATTAGAACCCCTAAAAACTAAAAACCTAATCTTTTGTTTTCTTTTTCTTCCTATCGAGCCAAACAAACACCCTTATATTTTTATTTTTTTATGAACCTAGAACACCTAAAACTATTTAGAAGTTATTTAGATATGTTATAGATACTATAAATAATCTAAGATTCCTAGTTCATAAGCTTAAAAATCGAAAATCATTTTGTTTTCTCTCTTTTTGTTCATGTCGAGACCAACAGCAGACCCTCTACTTGTGACCTTAAATTCGACAACCAAATGGATTTTAAAAATTCTAGATTTTTGTCAGAATCAAGATCACACAGCTATCTATTTATAGGAAAAAGAACGAAGCAAAATGATTAAGTTTTCATCAAGATATAACCACATCTTTCCTGCGTGTTTTCTGCCCAAAGAATACGAACAAACGCACCCTTATAAAAATTATTCTGAGCTCGTGAGCTCGAATCACGAGCTGGAAATTTGTAAAAATGAAGTTTATAAACAGATAATTAAGTGTGTAAAAGTGTCGTAAAAGGTTTTGCCATTTTTCGTAATATGTAACGCCTTTTTATGAAATAAGGACATCGTGTGTAACGCGACGGGAGTGTCAGGGGTATTTTCTGCCAAGACTCTAACTAAAATTATTAAAAAAAAAAAAAACTGTCATTTGACCTTCAGGGGTAAAAAGTGTCACTTTTTAAACTACAGTGGTAAAAAAACTGTCATTTGACCAAAGTTGAGGGGTAAAAATTATAATTTTGTAAAATTTGAGGGGTAAAACTTGTCATTTTACGAAAGTTCAAGGGTATAAGTTGTCAATATGTGAAACTTTAGGGGATAAAGTGTAATATTTTCTATTATTAGTATTATTATTATTATTATTATAATTATTATTATTATTATTATTATTATTATTATTATTATTATTATTATTATTATTATTATTATTATTATTATTATTATTATTATTATTATTATTATTAGTATTAGTATTCTTATTATTAAGATATTAATTAATAAACGAAATACGTTTTCTTCGATAACGAACAAACGAAGTAACTATTTAACGAACGAACGGAACGAAAACATAAAAATAAGAAATAATATAAATCTTATAACTTTTTAAGAGACTTCATGTGGTCTCAAATTTAACATTTAAACGATAACCGAAAACGTTACGAAACGAATTATAAAACTTATAAATATTCAGAAACGATTACTGAAATTTGACATAACGAACCAGGTTGCGTGCCGGAGACGTTTATCAACTCTGTTTAACTTTGTTTTCCATCCAGACTGTCCAGGTGAGTTTATAGTCCCACTTTTCTTTATATGTTTTCTAAACTTGTGGGGAGATACATACTACCAAACCGAGCACAAGTATTTTCTTGATTGTTATTGCGCTAGGCTATCTGTCCCTTATTTATGTTATTATTTGAAAGACCCTCATATCATGCAACATTAGTCACCTGCTGGGTGAGCGCGAATATGTGAAAAGATCTATTGGCCTGACGACCCATTTGTACTAATCGGATGGATATCTTCGTGGTAGCCAGTTAGACAGATGCATTATATTTGATATCTAATCCTGGGGGCAAACTACTTTCATTTTTGTTATGTTAGTGAGACTGGAAACTGTTAACGCATTGCGTGTCATGAGGTTTAGTGCAATATTCCATATTATGATATAACTGATTTCTCTTATTTTAGCTTGTGTTCAAAACTTATTATAACTTTAAACACTATAGATTCACTCAACCTTTGTGTTGACCTTTTAGCATGTTTTATCTCAGGTAACTAGGAGTATGGTTATGGCACGGAATGGCTGTGGACTTTCTTTTTATAATAAGAGTGTCCACTTTGTTATCATTCGATGAAAAATGTATCTTTTATAACATATTTTCTGAACCTCCCTCTGGGACCTATATAATGTACTCTGATTTAAATAATGAATAATAATAATTTTATTTAAAACGTCTCTTTTTGAGTCGTTTTCTATCATCATGACTACGATACTTGAAGTAACACCCCAACTTATATTTCCGCTGGGAATATCGAAAACGGGGGTGTTACATTATTTATTCACAACGTACTAAATTAACAAAATTTAAAATGAAAAAAAACCAAATTTAAGTAGAATAAAAGAAATGATGCTCTTGCAAAAACCAAAAGACATTTAAACTTATTCGATCTAAACACAAACACACAAGAACAAAATACGAAAAATGAAAATAACATTTTTTTTTACCGATTGGTCCATCCGATCGGTTGGGTTGGTTTCCCTTGGGCCAATTTTTACCGAGAGCTCCAACCGATCGGCATGGATTCCATCCGATTCGGTTGGCACTCTGGTGACCAAATTTCTCTTCTTTTTTTTTAATAAGTTTCAGTTATAAACTTTTATTGACAAAATAAAACAAAAAGACATAAGGTAACGAATACGAAAATAGACACAAGTAAATAAAACACATAAACACATATGTACTAGAAGAACATCAAGAACATAATACGACACTTAAAACAAAAATAAGCAAATAAAAGCACGATCACAGAAAATGACAAGCACATAGACGCAAGCAAACATAATTAATCACGTAACACAAATCAAAACAAAACAATCTAAAACAAGATAGTCTTATTCAAAATTAATATGAAACTAATCCGAACAAGAAGAACATGAAAAAATAACACAGAGACATGCAAGAGATCACATAACATATGAAACATAAAACTCACAAAACAAGAAAAACACAAACTAGAAAAAAATGGTTCAAAAGCCTCCAACCGAATCGGTTACGGGTGGTGACCGATCGGTTGGGGTGGTTTGGGTGGTTTTTTCGCAAACACTTTCGAGCAAATTTAGAAAACTTTTAAATGCGTATTTTTAGAACACATGAAACGAAATCCCAACATCAAAAATTTTGATTTTTAAGCCAAGATCACTTAAGCAATTATGAGTGTATGTGATACTTTACAACGAGTGTATGTGATACTTTGAATGAATATAATTAAGTATGCGGAATCTACTTAATCACACTTAGAAGGTTATTGGTTATGGAAATGGAACAGTGATGGTTGTTGAATTTGATAATGAACAATGAATGTTAACACCAAACGATTCAATATTATTTGAGAATAATACGAGTGATCTTCACTATCACTAGGGTTACAAAACCTTGAATCTCTATTACAAAGAAAAACTTATTTTCTATCTTGTTCTATCAACTTAGTTTTCTCTGTATTCGACTAGTTACATTAATCACAAATTCACACACTCAGATTTAGCACACACTTAATATCTAGTCTAAGATCTCCCTTTTATACAAACAAAGGAGATCATTACAATTATGATAAGTCTTGTCGAACTACTTGCTTGAGTGTGTCAGTCATTAAGATACAACATGTATCTGTGTTTACAACTTGCTCTGTGTAAACCACATGGTGACTGATCACATTGTCTAAGATATTATCTACCGTATATACTTGACTTTAGTACAAAATATCTTCGTATACTTATCCAACCAGCAGTAGAATACTCGACACTTATCCATCTAGCAGCAGTATCTGTTGCACCAGCAGTAGAATGTTTGCGGCAGCAGAATCTTAACGCTAGCAGTAGAATGAAATGCACTAGCAGTAGAATGATACTTAGTGTATTTCCTTGAGCAGAACTGATCTTGTAAACCTTTAATTCCCGATACTAATCTTTAGAATATTTAATTCCCAACAATCCTCCCCTAAATATGTGAATCCATTTCAACATGTTTCTTCTGAATTAAATTATGATTGTGAGAATCTTTCAAACACTTTATAGTCAGATTCTTGATCTGAGCTATCTTCTTTTCTTCAAGATTAAATATCTATCTGTCTAACTCATCTACCTTTTGTGAAACTCTTTCAGCAATAACATCATCTTTCTTTGTCTTGAACACAAAATCAATACCTTGAATAAAAGATGGTGCAATTTCCTTGGATGGAGGAATTATAAGAGGCAATGGTGCTGTGTACCTTGGATGCTTGTTTCAACAAGTGAAATCATCTTCCAGCATGCCTTTGCAAGTGATGAACAAACGTAGTGAACTGTAATTGAAACTGAAAGCTCCTAGATATAACTTTCTCCTTTTGAATGCTTCATCCCTTCTGAATATATATAATACTCCAGAATCTTCATTTGAACTTTCTTCATTTGAAGAGCTTATTCCCAGTTTCCATCAACTGAAAAAGCTTATTCCCAGCATCCATCAACTGAATGCTCATTCTTATTATTGGCTGAATAATAAGACATTTTAGCTTCTCAAAAAGCTAACATCATCATCTTGTATGCTCTTGTCTTTTCTGATTGAACTTGATCTGTTTTGGGCAATCTTCCTCCATTGTTTGATCATTTTCCTCCCCTGAATCCTAAGCATACTTCCTTCCCTTATTGGTTAATCTTCCTCCCCTGATTGGAAGATCTCTCACCATCATCTGATCTACCAATTAGAACATGTTTTCAGACAATATTGTACATGTTGGCCATCAATTCCTTAAGAGTTTAATTTGCTGCCCTCATCACTTCTAGGTGTGTTAACTCCTATGAGAGGTGAATCATGGGGCTTTGACTCATTGTCCATCATTTGATGGTTTTTCTGAGCCTCTTTGAAAATCCTTTTTAAGAAACTTTTAGCAGTATGAATATGATTTTATTATTGAAAAATCATACTGCTCTCAACCATTTTGAAGGGATTAAGTGTGTAACAGACACTTAATCTAGAATTCGGTTTAAAGTAACCTCTGGTTGTGTGAGAACCAATATTTTCAGTTATAAATAACTGCCTGTGTAAAGATAAACCTATTCAAAAGGCTTTCTTGACAGGGTTTCCAGCTCATAGCAATTGTTGCCTCTAACACAAGTGTTATATTCACTTTTGCTAGCTGTTCTTTCTATCAGATGTCCTTAGACTTGCTCATTATACTTAAAAGTATAAAATGATAGAAAGTGAGTTGAGTCAGTTATTATCTGACCAACTGAGCCATCAAGTCAATGTGAAAAATCATAATCAGGTTTCAAGAAAGAAGTTTTAAAGAATCAATTAACTTAGGTGTAAACCGTTGTTAATGAATTCCCAAACTTAGTCCATCATAAACCTATTTTGTCAGCAATCAGTATAATCATTCTGCTGCTTCCATTTCACTTGAAACTTCTTATGTGCTCAATGTTCATACCTGAAAATGTTAGTCCAAAACCAAGAAACAAAATGCAAAGCATATGTCTTATAGCAGTATCATAATATGACTAACAAATATGAACATAACAAACAAAAATTTGTACTAGCAGCACAAACTTTTCACTAACAGTAGTAACTTATAAATCCAGCAGTACAATCAACAATTTATATACAAAAACACATAGTTTTAAATCATTGAGGATTAAGCATTCCAATACTTGCTACCAAGTACTAAAACCTTCCAACATCAAAAGCTTTAATGAGAAGATCTGAAAAGTTGTGATCAGAATCAATTTTAAGAACTTGAATAAACTTTTTCTCATTACAGTCTCTAATAAAGTGATGTCTAATTTCAATGTGTTTTGTTTTAGAATGTTTCACTGGATTTTTAATTATGCAAATCGTACTACTATTATCAATATGTATGACAGTGTTCATGAAATTGTACCCATAGTCAAGAAGTTGGTTTTGAAGCCATAGGACTTAACCACAGGAACTTGCAGCAGCTACATATTCAGCTTCAGTTGTTGAAGTAGCCATAATTGTTTGCTTTTTACACTGCCATGAGATAAGTCTACACCCAAGGAATTGACATCCTCCAGTTATTGACTTTCTGTCCAAGCTAGCACCTGCATAATCACTATCTGAAAATGCTACCAAGTCAAAAGGTGATTCCATAGAATACCATAGACCCAACCAAGGTTGACCCTTGAGATATCTAAAAATCCTCTTGACTACTGTTAAATGAGAAACCTTCGGAGTTACTTGAAATCTTGCACAAGCACAAACAGAGAACATGATATCAGGTCTTGATGATGTGAGATACATCAAAGAGCCTATCATAGATCTGTAAGTGTGTACATCTACATTATCTCCATCTAAATCTTTAAGAAGTGGCTTCTCAGAGTCCATTGGTGTGCTTTCCACTTTTGAATCAGCAAGTTGAAATTTTCTAAGAATCTCTGCAACATATTTATCTTGGCTGATAAATATGCCTTCACTTGATTGCTTAACATGCAGACCCAAAAAGAATGTAAGTTCCCCCATGGAACTCATCTGAAACTTATGATGCATAAGTTTCTCAAACTCCAAACACATCTCCTTCCTTGTAGATCCAAAGATGATATCATCCACATACACCTGAACTAGCAAAAGATCACTCTTGTGCTTCTTGATGAATAATGTCTGATCAATCTTGCCTCTTGGAAATCCATTTTCAATTAAGTAGGAAGCCAGTGTTTCATACCATGCCCTTGGTGCCTGGTGAAGGCCATAAAGAGCCTTAACTACCTTGTACACTTTGTCTGGATGATCTGGGTCAGTAAACCCTGGAGGTTGTGAGACATATACCTCCTCTTCAATAGTACCATATAGAAAAGCACTCTTGACATCCATTTGATAAACTGTGAAGCTCATAAATGAAGCATAAGCCAAAAATAGCCTAATGGCTTCAATCCTTGCTACTGGAGCAAAAACCTCTTCATAGTTTATCCCTTCTTCTTGTGTGTACCCTTGGGCTACTAATCTAGCCTTATTCTGAATCACTATGCCCCTTTCATCCCTTTTATTTCTGAAAACCCATCTAGTGCCAATTACCCTTACATCTTTGGGTAAATCAATGAGCACCCAAACCTTCTGAATCTTGAACTGGAGAAGCTCTTCTTGCATAGCTTCTACCCAGCTTGAATCATCTAGGGCTTTAAGAACATTCTTTGGTTCAGCTTGTGATAGAAAACATACAAACAAGCAAGAGTTTGAAAACTCATCCTGCTTTGATGCATAAAGAGCATCAAGAAGCCCTTGTTGGTCTGAAGACATCAGTTGTTGCCTTGTCTTCACCCTTGATTGTACATCTCCAATCACATTGTCCAGGGAGTGGACTTTGTGAATCCTTGTGTGTGGAGTAGAAGGAACTTGATAGTTAGGTGGGAGATTATTGAAATCCACCTCTTCATCTGAGAAATCTACTTCATTTGAGTCTGATTGGCCAGCAGTAGAAACATTTGGCTCAGCAGTAGAAAAATTAAGCCTAGCAGTAGAATGCTCTGTCTCAGCAGTACTATCATCAGTAGAAACATTCTCTTGTTCTTTTGTTCCATCTTCCTTGTTTTCATCTTCAATCCCTTCTTTTGCTTCATCAGAAGAAGGTTCATCAATTTTTGAAGTTGAAACCACACTGGTATTTATTGGCATCCATACATGATCTTGATTTGTCTCCTTGTCTAACCCTGCCTCATTTGTTGTTTGTGAACCTGAAAAATCATTAGTTTTACCAACAGGCACATAATTCATAGAATGGGTTAGAGTCTCAAGATCAAATAGCCAATTAGGACCTTGACCTGCTACATTGGATTTATTCTCTAAAAATTCCACATGCAGGTTTTCCTCTACTCTTCTAGTTCTTGAGTTGTATACTCTAAAAGCTTTGCTATTAAGAGAATATCCAACTAAGAATCCTTCATCTGCTTTACCATCAAATTTTCCAAGATGGTCTAAGGTATTCAGAATTGTCACATGACATCCAAAAGGTCTAAGAAATCCTATTGCAGGAGTTCTACCTCTAAAAAGCTCATATGATGTCTTATTGTGAGATTTGACAACCAAAACCCTATTTTGAACATAGCAAGCAGTGTTGACTGCTTCTGCCCAAAAAGTGATAGGCAACTTAGAGTCGGCTAACATGGTTCTAGCAGCTTCTATGAGTGTTCTATTTCTCCTCTCAGCTACTCCATTTTGCTGAGGAGTTCTAGCTACACTAAATTCTCTCCTAATACCTTTTTCCTTGCAGAAGTCATCCATAACTCTACTTTTAAACTCTGTCCCATTATCACATCTAATGACTTTTACTCTTTTGCTTACTAGGTTTTCTATCTCTGTAATGAATATTTTAAGAATGCTAGAAGTCTCATCCTTAGAACCTAAAAAGAAAACCCATGTAAATCTACTATAGTCATCAGTAATAACTAGACAATATCTTTTATGCATCATACTACTAACAGAAGTAGGTCCAAATAAGTCCATATGAAGCATAAACAATGACTGATCAATAGAGTTAAAAATTTTGGGCTTACAAGTGGCTTTGTGTTGTTTGCCTTTAAGACAAGCAATGCATGTTTGGTCATTTTCAAATCGTTATTGAGGTAAACCTCTTACCAAACCATTCTTAACAATTTTATTTATGGTTTCGAAGTTAATGTGACCAAGCCTCCTATGTCATTTCATTGATTCATCCAATGTGGCCTTTGCAACTAGACAAGTAAGTTCCTCTTTAGGAACAATCTTCTTAATATCAACACTGTACATGTTGCCCTTTCTTGGAATTTTAAGAAGTACTTGACTTTCATCAGGCACATCTTAAAATCAGAAGAAAGTACAAAACATTCAGTGTCAGTAAAAAGAACTTTGTTCTTTTTGTCACACATTTGTGAGACACTAAAAATATTATACTTTAGCTCTTTCACATAGTACACATCTTCAAAATCTAATTTACTGGTTTTAAGAGTACTTTTACCAGTAATCTTACCCCCGATACCACCTCCAAAGGTAACATATCCTCTATCTAATGATTGAAAGTTGGAAAGATAAGGCATGTTGCCTGTCATGTGCCTTGAACACCTACTATCTGAATAGCCTTGATCTTCATGATTTGTTGGTGAATATTCCTGCACACAAATAAGGAAATTAGTTTCCTTGGGGAACCCAAGCCATTACTGACTTGGATTTGCCATGTGCATCAATGTAATTAAATCTCTTGAGAATAGTTGATGCACCATTGGATTTGAGAGGTTTCCAAATCCAACATGTTGAGGCCTTAACAGCATTGGCCTTCTTTTCCCTAGCAGTAGAACCCTTAGGTTTCCAAATTTGTTTTAGTGAAACTGCTTTTGTTGGAAAAGGTCTCTTAGCAGTTGTTTGTGCATGTTTGTAAGATATTTTTGCACTTTGTACTGCTGGTTTAGGGTAAACAGAGTAAAAAGGTCTGGCAGTAGAAACTGCTTGTCTAGAAGTAGAATCTTTTGGTCTAGCAGTAGAAACTGCTTTTGGTCCAGACTTTGATGAAACTGCTCTGGGTGTTGTTCTAGTATTATTAGAGTGACTTTTAGGAGTATGCCTTTTTAGATTCACCCTATTGTGTGTATACCCAGATACCCTTTGGTTGCAGAAAGCTGCAAGATGGTCAAATTCTCCACATACAAAACAAGCTTTGTTATAAAAGTCAAAGTCGTCACCTAGTTGGTGAGACTTAAGGCCATTCCAATTCCTTTGGTTGCCTTTAGGCTTATTTGTGCTTCTGTATTGTTCACAATATCTAACTGGTTGCCTAACATGTTTAATGTTGATTTTAGGCCTATCAGTATGATGTTTGACTATCTTAGGAATACTTGTTCCTGCTTTCTTAACCACTTCAGGTTTAGACATAACCTGTTCATCTTCATCATCATCAGATATCCAGTCCTCAATGACTACTATATCTGATCTTCTATCAGAGGACACCTTGTCCTCAGGAAGTGAAGTTTTACTTAAACTTTCACTTACTTTCTTAGGTTCATCAACAACTAACTTGGTTTTTGGCTGAACACCATATTGTAGCTCAGGTTGTTGAAATTCAGCTACTCCTGAATTCTCTATGTTTATCCCTGGGGGAACAGGAATTCCTCTGTAAGGGGGTGGGACAGCATTATATCCTAACCCTGACTTGGCTCTATTAATCACTTGACATTCAATCATGTTGGTTACACCTCTAGAAGCATGTTCTAGTGTTTCTACAGTCAAGTGAATGTTTCCATTTTCCTTTTTGATCCTATCATAAGCATCTCTCAAAAGCTTAATTTCAGCATCTCTAAAGAATATGTCTTGTCTAAGAAGAGCTTTGTCATCAGAAAAAGCAAATTCATTTTGTTTGTAGTGAATGATCTGCTTCTCTAGGGATTCTAAACCACACTTATAATCTACTAAGTCTTGTTGAGTTCTGCTTAGGACTTTCTTTTGGTCATCATAATGTTTGATTAAAGTTTGTAGTTCTGAAAGAGCTGTGCAAGTATTAGAACAAACTTTATGATTTTGTACCTCAGTAGAGAAAGCCATGAGTGCCATCTGTGAAGAAGCTTCTTCTTCATCAGCCATGAAACTCCAATCAAAACCTAGCCCATCAATAGCTACCATAGCTTTTGAGTTTGGCTCAGAAACCTCCCCTTTTTTTGGATTTGCTTCCAAAACCTCTATTCTTGCTATCTTGCTGCCTTGGCCTTCTACATTCTCTTGAGAAGTGCCCCATCATGTGGCAGTTGTAGCATTCTATCTTTGACTTATCAAAACCAGCAGTATCATTGTTGCTGATTGTGAGCTTCTTCCCCGTCCTTTGATAGAACTACTTAGCCCTCATGCTAAGAAGAGAAATTTTCCATTTTAGATCCATTTCCTCCAGATCATCATCCTTGATCTCTTGGAGGTCTTCATAAGTGAGCATGGACCCATCATTTCGACTTGTGAGAAAAGCACAACAAGTCTTCTCATCCAAAATACCCATGGTACTGCTTGATGAACTAGCAGCACCAACACCATCAACAACCTTAACCTCTTCACTTGGATTTGAGGTACTAGGAGATGACATAAATGTCATGTTCCCAGTATTAGAACTAGTACCTCCATTTTTCTTCAGATCTTGTTCCACAATCTTAAAGTTGCCATACAAGTCTATTAGTTCCATGGTGTCAAGGTCTGGCTTGTTCTTCCAGACAATAACATGTACAGCCCACTCTTCTGGTAAGCTTCTAATAAATTTTGAGTTTAAATATTCTTGAGGTATTTCAACCCAAGAATAACAAGTTGGCTCATAATATTCTGAAGCCTATTAAACATGTGGTCAAGAGATTCATTGTTGGTTGAGGAGAAGTTTTCAAATTGCTGTTTGAGCAGAGTCTTGGGGGTTTTCTTGGTGGCTTCATTTCCACCATACCTGGCAAAAAATGGCTTCAAATAATGACTTGGCATCTTTGAATTTGCTGAAGTTTAAAAGTTGATCATTGGGAATGGTCATCATCAGCAAACTTCTTGCCTTTAGGTCATTTTTCTTCTTTATTCTGTCTTCTGCAGATGTTGGGTGCATCTGCAGAGTTGTCACCACTTTGCCTTCAACTGTTGATGTAGTGGTTGTAGGCTGGTAAGAGTTTCCATCTTCAATAATTTCCCAAAGTGCATAGTCTTGCACTTGAAAATACTGCTCTATTCTCAGCCTCCACATCTCAAACTCATTCTGTTTGAGCATGGGTAATTTTGCAGCAACATTCGTCTGAATAGATTCAACGTCCATTTCTTCTTCTTCTTCTTCTAAATCAAAGATATCAGCCTTGCTCTGATACCAATTGAGAGGATGCTTCGATACACTTAATAGGATGTTAGTCCTTTACAACGAGTGTATGTGATACTTTGAATGAATATAATTAAGTATTCGGAATCTACTTAATCACACTTAGAAGGTTATTGGTTATGGAAATGGAACATTGATGGTTGTTGAATTTGATAATGAACAATGAATGTTAACACCAAACGATTCAATATTATTTGACAATAATACGAGTGATCTTCACTATCACTAGGGTTACAAAACCTTGAATCTCTATTACAAAGAAAAACTTATTTTCTATCTTGTTCTATCAACTTAGTTTTCTCTGTATTCGACTAGTTACATTAATCACAAATTCACACACTCAGATTTTGCACTCTTAATATCTAGTCTAAGATCTCCCTTTTATACAAACAAAGGAGATCATTACAATTATGATAAGTCTTGTCGAACTACTTGCTTAAGTGTATCAGTCATTAAGATACAACATGTATCTGTGTTTACAACTTGCTCTATGTAAACCACATGGTGACTGATCACATTGTCTAAGATATTATCTACCGTATATACTTGACTTTATTATAAAATATCTTCGTATACTTATCCAACCAGCAGTAGAATACTCGACACTTATCCATCTAGCAGCAGTATCTGTTGCACCAGCAGTAGAATGTTTGCGGCAGTAGAATCTTAACGCTAGCAATAAATGAAATGCACTAGTAGTAGAATGATACTTAGTGTATTTCCTTGAGCAGAACTGATCTTGTAAACCTTTAATTCCCGATACTAATCTTCAGAATATTTAATTCCCAACAGGATTTATAGCAACCTTCAAGCCTCCAATCAACTATACGCTTTCTACCAAGCCGAAAAATAATACCCAACACCTTCTTCCATGTGTTTGAGCCTTCTTCTAAAAATGGCAGAGGTTGGTGGTCTTTTGGGAGAGATAAGTTGGTGAAAATTCGTCCTTAAGGGTGGAGGGTAGAATTTCACCATGAAAACCAAGCCTAAGCACCCATATATATAGTAGAAATTAACCCTTAGCCTCTAAGTATGAAACTTGGGCACTAAGTGTCATAAAATACTAGGAAATGGAGAAAATGGAGTTAAGTGATCGGGCTTGGGGCTTAATGACACTTAATAATGCATTAAAAATAACTTGGGAAGGTCAGATTGGTCCATCCGATTAGATACGGGACCATACCGATCGGATGGATGAAAAAGTTAGCTCCATCTGAATCGGTTGCGGGCCAATACCGATCGAATGGAGCATTTTCGACAGAAATGATAAACATGAAAGTTGTAGATCCTTCTCTCCCAGTTCCGTGGCCACTTGAATCATCTAAATCCGAGTTTGTATGCTCAAATTATGGCCAAAATGGTGGAGGTGTGTCGGGAACAACGAGTCTTCCATTATTTCTTCGCTTTAGCTTCTTTTCTTCATTTCTTTTCTCGTTTTCCCTCTTGTGCTTTATTTTTGAGTCTTTGTAGTGACAACTTCATGACTTTATCTTCTCGAATATACTCCAAGAGACTCGCTTTTGTCGGGAATTCTTCGTATATGCATAAATCTTCGTTTATTGATCGTTTCTTCGTCTTTTTCTTGGTTTTCTTTGTCGTGAGCTTCCATGAACCTAAAATAGAAATTATATTTCATTAAGTACCACCATAAGTTCATAAAAGTGATCAATATATATATGCATAAAATACACGATAACGCTCCTAAAAACATGTATAATTTTAGCGTTATCACCTCCTAAGGATTGGTCATCAAGGTTGCTTAACGTCTTCTTTGCTTCTTCGGCTTCGACGCCTTTAGAATCTTTGTTCTTTGTTCTTGTTGTGATGTGATATGGTAATATCTTGATCTGCCTTCCACTGACGTTTTTTAGTCACGATGTCTTTACGTCTTTTCCACCATGCTCATATGTCTTTTGACTTTTGTTCTTCATATGTCAAGTGGTTCTCACTTCATAAGCTTCAATCTTTGACTAGTGAAAGTTTGTTGTG
Source organism: Artemisia tridentata subsp. tridentata (assembly GCA_021014915.2). Lineage (NCBI taxonomy): Eukaryota > Viridiplantae > Streptophyta > Magnoliopsida > Asterales > Asteraceae > Artemisia > Artemisia tridentata. The sequence goes on along the minus strand of CP139502.1, from coordinate 215,729,471 downwards.
CTCGATCTTTGACTTTTCTTTAACTTCTTTGAACTTTTGTTATCTCTTAGTCTTTATGAGAACTTTTCTTCGGGATATGAGCATGATGGAAGTGGTGGTGGTGGAACTCCTGGTCTCCATGATTACCTGTAATGTAAACAGTTAGCAATAAATCATCCGGCACTTACAGGTTCGGACTTCGAGATCGTTAATCAGCATAGTGTGAAGACTTTCTCTAATCCTTGCCCAGGCCGTTCTAAATCGGATACCCCCGAAAGGGCTTACACAGACACACCGAAGTGCATCAACGATTCAGTGAGTCGCTGAAGATCACCCCACGACTGTAGACCGTTTTGGAGCTAACACTAAGCGTAATCTACAAGGGATTACCAAAGTGACCTGCTGTCAGGGCTGTTTGATATTGGCCCTGGCAGGATTTCCATTCAATCACCTAGAATCACTATTTGTGAATTCCCTCATGAATGTTCTTGGCAGATTGCTAAGATCTGTGAAGGACACTCTTATAATTTACAACTGGTGTTCCTTTTGTTAAATAGCCAGTGTATGTTAAGTGTACCTAAGAGATCTTTGAAGTATCTCATGGCTCTAGACTCAATCAAGTGCTTATAGTTGGTCGTCGAAGGCATGGAGCAGATTGCCTCCTTTTCAATATCAACACATCTCGGAGTGAGAGGTTGATAGATAATTAAGGGTTCTCCGTGTGAAATGAAACAAGTGTCTTTTGAGAGACACCTGAGTGGCTAGAAGGTTTAGTGCAATGCGTCACTGGGTCCATGACGGCTTAATCTGCAATACCAGTGTCATCGTAGTAACAACCAGTAGCATATGTATTGAACCCGGTGTCTGCCTTAAGGTTGATCAAATGGAGGGCTATTTCTTTTCACCCTTATCTTTACTTTTCTTTTTCATTCTTCAACCCTTCTTTCTCCTTTCATTTCATTTCTCCTTTTTTCAATCATACCTAGGACTTTCTAGTTCTAAACTATTGGTATTGTCCTTGGGTAGATCCCTCCGGCTCTGGCGGATCATAGGACGGTTTTTCCTAACCTTAGTCACCTTATAACTTCATGACTATCCTATTGTTTCCATAAACCAATTATTTGAAAATCTCTCAAAGTGTTTATGATTGTAAAAACATATTTTGTTAACACTTTGAGAGTTTTGTGATTTTCAGAAATACTCCCCCTTAACATGTGCTCATAAGTGGTTAATGTAAATTTGCACATGTCGGGTAGAGTTAGCACTTTTTGAATTGATTAATTTTCAATGAACATGATCGTTGTGAGACACGTTTACATCACTAGTAGAACTAGCTTGAAATTATTACCCGTCCAGATCATATTCAAGGAAAATCTCTAGAAATCGGTACATTCTACTCAGACACATCCTTTGCGAGACACGTTTACATCACCGAATAACCGGCTTGAAATTATTACCCGTCCCGGACATGTCTTTTCGACTACTGACTATTGCTATCGTCAATTCGAGGGTTCAATTCTGAGTCGAGCTCTTGTGAGATTTCAACTTTTAATGTACCATATTTTAATCACATCTTAATTCTCCCCCTCAAAAATAGCATACTCATGTTGTTTTTGATAAAGTTTTGATTAAAATATGCTTTTTGAGGTTTACGGGAAGAATTTCAAGAACTTTTGTTTTTAGAACAAAGATTATGTTTCAAATACTCCCCCTTAATAAGGGAATACTTGTCCTTATGAGCAGAATTTTAAAAAACTTATAAAAAATTCTGGTTAATTCTACTCATAAGTAAGAAGCTTTCGCTCCTTTGATCAGGATTGAGGCACTGAAGCATACCTCAGGGTCCTTTCATTACAAGTACGGGTTGTGCACTGTGATATGTGCACAAGCCATTAAGCATGATTTTGATGGAACTTTTTTTTTTTTTTTTTTTTTTTTTTAAATACTCCCCCTCAAAACTCACATTTGTTTTGAGAATTTTAAACTTTTTAAAGTTTGAGGGAAGGAGTCTTCTTGAAGAAAAATTCTGAAAGATTTAGAAATTTCAGCTTGAAAAATTCTTGAATAAATTTTGCTTCAAGGTAACTAAAACGTTATACTCTAAAATACTCCCCCTCAAAACTAGCATACGTTTTGACATTTTTTCTTTCTTTCTTTCTTTTTTTTTTTTTTTTTTTTTTTTTTTTTTTTAATTTGGAGCGAATTGGGGAGTAAAGATTTGAAAAAAGTTTTGAAAAAACCTTTTGAAAAATTTTGAGTAAATTTTGCTCAAGATTAAGAAGTTTTTAGGATAAGGGCACGCTTGGTTTTAAAGAATGTTTTAGCAAGGCACTTTCCTTTCTTTGAAACTCAAGTTGTACACTGTAATGTATGTACAAGTCGTAATGTTGAAGTCCGAGTCCTTAGCTGATGTACTAAGAAGTCATAGAAAGTTTAGATTAGACAACAACCTTGGGAACCCATTCAAGCACGGCGCTAACGGGTTTACTAAATTTTGAAATCCATTTGTAAGTTGTGTCAATCTGATTTAAAGATGTTGAATTCCAACGAGGACTGAAAACCGGTGTTTCATATTGAAATAACACTCGTGGAATTAATGGAGATTTAAAACTCTTTTTCCGTTGAAAATTGTTTGAGAAACTCGGTGTTTCTCTTGGAATTTTAAAATCTAAAGAAGAAGATTTCCATCTAGAGTTGAACCTCATGGGTTCTCTTTGAAGATTTGTTTTTGTGATAAATGGAAACCTTCTGGTATTTGGAATGTTCAAAGCAGAGTCATTCTTATGTTGCAGCGAAAGTAATTCTAATATTGAATATTTGAAAGGTTTTGACAGACTTTGCTTTGGTCTCCACAGTTGCTTTACCGATGTAAAACGAGAGTGTGGGGTTTGAAAAACTTGATTCTTTCCATTTGAAGCATTTGGATTTGAAAACTTTTGAGATGTAAGTGTTTCAGAAAAACTTGGTTTCTTTGAAAACTTGCTTCCTTTTTGCAAAGAATAGGTTGTAAACTGGGAAACCTTTTTCGAAAATGGTTTTTAAGATTCACCTGTGTAAACCTTCTTCGAAACACTCACTTCTGATGTTGAAAACTTTGAAATAGGAGCTTTTCCCTTTGATCGGTTTAGAGATTCAAACTTCACTTTTAAAGCATTGTATGAAGTTCTCAAATCACTGTATTCTTTTTGAAGAGAAAGATGATCTTGGGATGCCAATTTTAATTCTAAAGAGGCAATTTGTTTCAAAAATTGATCTTTTTCGGCTTTAGAATCATCCGTTTTACGAGCCAATTTCTGTTCGAACTCAACATTTTCTTTTTCAAGTCTTTCAAAATAATTTTCGAATTTTGTCGTTTTGTTGAAAAAGTCAGTTTTGGCATCCTCAAAATCGTTTGTTTGTTGAGCTATAAGCGTTTCAAGCTCAACCACTTTTGTTTGAAGCACATGATTTTCATTTTCAATTTCATTTTCAAAAAGATACATTTTCTCCCCTATTTCCTTTTCAAAATCTGGAGTATTAGAATCGACCAAGGGATTTGGAAAGGAAACTTTTGTGATTTGAGACTTAACCTTTTTCATTTTATTTATTCAATCTTTTGCAAAACATTTTCAAACTTTTTATCAGCGAATTCAGACAATTGAGACTTCAAATCTTCAGTCTCTTTTTGTTTCTTGTATGAGTTTTGTGTCTGAACTTGTGAACGTTTGATTGAATCAAACAGGTTTTTGTAAATCTGTTTCAAATGCTCATTTTCATTTAGTAATGATGCCACAGTATGTTCCAACTCAATATTTTTTGTTTCAAGTTTTTCAAAATCAAACTTGATTTTGGCATTATCATAGTTTTCCTCAAAAACTTTTTCTTTTCCTTTAAGCACCGATGTCAAAGATTTTTCAGACTCGAGAGTTTGTTTTGACAGTTTAGTTGTTTTGTTTTCAATTAATGAAACAAGTGAAGGACATTTGTCGTGAAATTGTTCAACATTCTGGTCAACCTCTCCTTGTGAATTGAGGTTGCTCAGAATGTTGTATTTCAGAAGATGAAGAAATCATATCATTGACATAAAAAATGTTATAATTTGGTACCTCAGCCAAAGGCTCTGTGTCATAAATGGGTCTGATGTATGCACTTTCAGCATCAGTATCATTCCCTGATATGCGTTTTTCTTCTTGTTGTTCTGATTCTGTCCCACTGCTTGTCGTAACAACCAAACTAGCACCCATTGCTTTAACCTCATTAACCTGTTCCTCTTGAGTCTGCAACTTCCTTTCATTCATCATTCTGTCATACTCTCTTCTGTGAAGTACTCTTTCAGCAATTGACTTCTCAATAGAATCCATTTGTTGGATCAGTATATCTTTGAAAGTTTGAACCTCGATTCGAGTGTATTCTAAAAAGTACTTGCGTGCCATTACACTGTCATAATCTGAAAAGAACCGTGAATCGATGAACTGCCGAAACTGTTCCTTGAGCACTCTAAAGATGACCGTGGATCCATTCTCGTGAAATTCTTTGTTTTCAAGTTGCTTCTCCAGTTGATCCACTTTGAGGAACATGGTTTTTGTGAACATCTCAATGTCTTCTCCAAAGAGTGATGGAAATGCCCGTTTAAATCCATATCGGTACAAGTTCCTGCTAAGTCTTTGTTTGAGAGGACCTTAAGGTGTGAATGAAGTAATCTAAAACATGCCATGCATTTCTCTTTCGATTCTCTCTCTTTTTTTTGCATTAATAGCTCTTGCGTATCTCTCTCTTTTGAACTTGATTCCATTTAATATCGTTCCGATGTGTGATAAAATTGATCTTGGATCGTTGCAAAGAAATAGGAGTTGTGATTGATGTTGGTTTAAGGTTCAAGAGTTGTGTTCGTTTGAAGTTAAGTCCTTTCCTGAATTTTCTAAGTTGAAGGATTTCTTAATGGTGATTTCTGATTTCCCTCAAAAAATTGAATTTGAAAAATTTCTCTATCAGAATTTGAAATACACCATAAAATGCAATTCTAAAGTTACTAAAAAAATTTGAGTTTTAAAGATTTTGACGCAAAATTTCACGGTAAAATTTTGAATTTTGACCTAAAAATTTGAATTTTGGGCAAAAATTTTCACCGATATTCCAAAATTTGAATTTTGTGTAAAAATTGAACGTTAAGTCACTCGTAAAAATTAAATTTTACTCAATTTTTTTTAA